>JABMDN010000200.1:0-29067 GCA_017165825.1 Hepsetus odoe
AGTGTAAGTTACACTCCAGCACTCTTTACCCAGCACACCTGAAACACAGACAGTTACAGTCAGGAAGAGAAAATGGAAAAGTGAAGAATGGAAGTTTTAGGGAGAGCAGTAGTTTCTATTCCTGCTCTGAGAAATCAACAAGTCCTTCCTGAGATGAAGTGAGTGTAGCTTCCCACTGTCTGCTGTCAGTAGAGGATACACAGGTCCAGTTCAGAAATCTGATTGGTTTATACACATTTAAAGCCAGTTTAAAATACTGCTTAAACGCACAGTTATCATCTTTTAAACTGAGTTTACACTGAGTGTCACATACAGTCAAATTATGAACATGTCATTACATGAAAGTGTTTATTTCTGAAATGTGTTCATTTGACACTAAAATGTCCTTGTAGATTTATAAAGACATTTAAAGCTTGTAATGTGGATCTCTTAAGTTTATAACTGCTTGTCACAGTTCTGGATATTCTGTGTTTACTGTACAGTCTATTTACAGTCTTATTGTTTGATTTTATCCTGATTGATTGTCCATAATCAGTTGTTCATTTGATAATCTGCTGTATTCTGCAGACTGTTGCATTGTGCCTGTTGCATTGTGAGAGGACATGCTGGTGGTCAGTTTGAAGGAGGAATATGCAGATGAATGGAAGAAATGGAAATGCATGATTCATTGTGGCGACCCCTAAATGGGAGCAGCTGAAAGAAGGCGAAGAAGAAGAAATGAAATAATGACTCAGGACCCATAAAATCCCCAACATCTGTCCAAAGGTGAGCATGAACGCACTTCCAGAGTTTCACGAGAAGATAATAAATGATCAATAATATGATATAAATAGCAGAATCCCAGATTTGGTGGCCAAGTGTTTAGGAACTAGGCTCCAGGATAATGGTTCCAGGAAGGTTCTCGGTGCAAATCCCAGATCAGTAGGTTGCCTTGAGGTACACCTGAGCAAGGTGCCGTCCCCATCACTGCACCCCAGGTGTTTCAAAATGACAAATAGTCACTTTCACTTTCATCATTGGGTTCCTGAGCAAAACCCTGAACCCCAAGTTGTTCCCTGCTCTGGATTAGAGCATCTAAATGCTGCACATGTAAAAATAAACATCCACCCAGTCTAAAGTGTGTAAGTAGGAGCTTGAACCTGTTTGTATATTTGGCCTTAACTATTGTTTATGAACTAAAATGTTTTTTTTTAAACCATTAAAATATGTAAAATCCTACATGACAGTGATTTTACCACAAAACGATGATATAATGACAAAAACAAATCGCATTACAAGGCTACAAACAGTCCTGCACCCTCTTGCTTGAGCTCACTTATCAAACAATGTGTCTCTTCTCGTCCTCTCAGACCATCAAGCGCTGCCTGCCTTGAACCCCCGACTATTGAAGAGAAGAGGAGGACATGCATTGAGACTCTTCTTGGTCCTGGCTCATCAGTGATGGAACGAACTTCCCAGAACTGCTGAATCCCTTGCTGTTTTCAAGGGTCGATGAAAGATTCACCTGTTCAAGGAACAGTCCCACTCTGTTACCTCTTTTACCTCTGCTCTTTCTTTCCTCTTCCTCAAAACAAAACAAAACAAAAACCCACTAATGACACTTTCTGTTGTTCCAGTCACAGGGTTACTAAGTTTGCTACTTGGTTGTAATAGTTAGTCAGCAGTAGCTGATCTGACCTGGATACTAATATGAAGTTTAAATGTGGAACCAAGGCACTGATGTTAGTCACTCTGGATCAGAGCGTCACATGGATCAGAGCGTCTGCTAAATGCAGTAAATGTGAAGGCAAATGCAGTTAAGCACAACGTAATGTATTCCCTTGGGAGCCTCTGGGTTTAACCTTGAAAGTGAAACAGGAACTTGGCCTGACTAGCTTGTTTATTATTATTATTATTGTTATTGTTGTTACTATTATTATTATTATTATTATTATTATTATTATTATATTATTATTATCATCATCATCACCATCATTGTTATTATTATTATTGTTGTTGTTGTTGTTGTTGTTTTTATTATCATTATTATTGTATATGTAATCTCAGTTAGTAAATAATTCATGGAAATTCATTCATTCATATAACCGTATTGATAATTATTATTAAATCAACTTTTAGGGGGAATAAATTCCAGAAAAAAGCAGTGCAGCCCAAAGAAATGTTTGAAGCAAGAAACATTCAGCAGCTGATATGAAGTGACTTCATTCTGACTTGATTTTATGGCCACTTTACTGATTCACTTGAATGTCTAAAGGCCCAAACATGTGGCATCAATACAACAAAACCCAGTCGGACCAAAGTGTGAGCGCTGCACTTTTTCTTCTCATTGTCAATGAGCAGAAAGCATCTCTGTCCCACTGTTTCCTGATAAATACTGGACGAGAGAAATGAAGCAGTAGCTTTATTATGATTTATTACCAAAAGGCCACTGGGCCTCTGTTTGACCCTCGTTTGGGAGCAGAACCCACATTAGAATGTAGAAGCTGAAAATCTGTGATGTCATAAAGGAAGCTGCTGAGTTCTGGACAGACGGAACACTTTTCACACCATTCTGTGTCAAGATATCAGAGAGAGAACTTACAAAAATGAAGCTTCGAATGCTTTGCTGCTGTGTCGTCCCTTTGGACGACTCTGACACAGAAAGGAGAGAGAAGGACAGTGATAATGTAGAAAGAACAAGGAAGAGAAAGAGAAAATCTAGGTGGAGGTGGATAAGGAGAGTATGGAGTACTCTCAGGAGGAAACAGAAGGTGGAGGATCCTGACTCCAACAATGAAGATCTGGAAGAGAAACCTCAACATCAAGTAAAGGGAGAGGAATCGGCAGAAGTCCTCAATCTGCCGATGGTCCTCGTCTCCAGCAGTCTCAGCTTTCCATCAACTGAGACGCTGGAGATCGAGGACACTCCCCTCCAAGACACCCTGCAAGGCCTCATGGACTTGATGTTGGAGGAGATAAAGGCTATGAGGGCAAAGCTTCTGAGTGAGTAAATGACATTTTAATATAAATCATAGTAGATAATAAATAATTCATAATAATTACTGAGATATTTGTAGTGAATCCTGAACAATTTAGAGCAGAAGCTAAAGGAGAGAGGAAATATAAAATACAACAAATAGCACAATTGTTTTTTACAATAGTTTTAGGCCTGAAAAAACATTAATACAGTGATGGCAAGTGAAAATAATAGTGTTACACTATAATAAAATGATGCTAGTTATTTTTAATTTTTTTTTTACCATTTTCAATTATCTAAAATACTCTTAATTTGTTATGGACATTTATTTTGCCTGCTTTACAGGAGTGCAAAATGAGTAAAATTCTGGCATTGTGAATATTCTGTGTTGTGATTTATAATGCATTACAAAACACTCTGATTGGTCAGCTTTGTCAATAACCTTATCCTTGATTGGTCACTTAAGAGAATAGTACCAATAATTCATAGTGAATACAGAATAATTCGCAGTAGATTCTGTGTAATTCATAGTGGAAGCTGAAAACAAAATAGTAGAGAATTAAAATAAATTCTCAATGAATCATAATGGATTTTCACATTTCATAGTGGATGCTGTATAAGACTTAGTGTTTAGTATATAATGTACAGCAGATGCTTAATAATTCATATTGGATAATGAATAGTAGATAGTAGATACTGAAAAATGTATAGTTTAGATATTGTATATTCAAACTGTAGATATTGTATAATTCATAGTGGACACCAAACTGTTGAAATTTAATAATTCATAGTGGATAATAATCGGTTTTAGATATTAAGTAATACATAATAAATAGTCAGTGGCTTACAGTGTATATTTCATAATTCATAGTGGATCATGAAGGATTTATAGAGTATTTTATGGTTTGTTGTAAATATTTCATAATATTTAATAAATAATACATACTTGAATAGTCAATAATTCCTAGGACATGCTGAATAATACACACGTTCAGGTGAGACAGTCCGGAAGTGGACAGTGTTGCCTGCATGTAGCTGGTCTTTATTTTTATTCAAAACTGAAAGTTGTCAACAGTGCCCTTCAAAATTATTGTTTATTCGATTGATTTCAAATTAGAGAACATTTAAAATTTTGCTGGAGCTTGAAGGACTTAAAGGTGTAGCCAAACTGTAAAGGACTTCTGTAAAGCATCATCAGTGTGGAGAAGATAACTGCTGATATTTATTCATGTTGAAGGAGGACACCAGTGTCAAGCTGGAGAAGCTGATGTCCAGCCAACTGAGCTCATCAGTCTCCTTGATGATGAGACGACAATCAGCCAACCTCTGGGTAAGAAATGAAAACAAATTTAAACTATGTTGAAGGTCAATCAGCTGAACATCTCCATGAACATTCACCATCACTGGTTGAGTGAAGGAGAGCAAAAGATGGAGAAACTAATGATGTTCAGTTCATATAAGAGCAGTAACTGAACTTAATCTGCATTCATTTCTCAAAAATATTCCAGAAAGCGATGCCGAGGCCTGCATGACCGTCACCTCAGAGCTCCTTGACTTTGAGGACGTCCAGAGAGCTCTTGACCAGAGTCTGGGTGAGTAAAGGACATAAGAATTAAATATTAAATGTATATAAAAGTATTCATGAACTGATTAAAAATAAAAAAAGTTATAGGTTGTTGAAAGTCTGATTATCGGTAGTTGGAAGTGGTTACTAAGGTGTTGCTAGATGGATGTAAAAGCGAAAGTTTGGGCTCAGCTTTAAATGTATTTTACATTATATGCAAGTTCATAAAGTAGCAATTGTTACTTTACATCCTTTTTAAATATGTTTTAATGAACAATGTTTTTTGGTTTAATAGAGGCACCCGCTAAAGCCACACTAACTGTGGTCGATGTGGATAATTGTACAGCCACCTCTGAAGGTGAGTAGAGCCCATAAAACATGTTTAACATCATGATGTGAGTTAGGTTGCCAGATATTCCCATTAATACTGATATTTAAACAGGAGATCAGCTACAGAAGGAGGCGACCTCTGCATTCGTCACTGAGCTCCTGGACATCATTCTCGAAGATGTCCAGAGAGCTCATGCCCAGCGTCTGGGTGGGTAAATGAGAGCAGACATATTAATGTTTGTAAATGGAGAAACTACTGATATTCATCCAACCATATTCTGCCGCTTGTCCCAAACGGGGTTGCGGGGGGAGTGCCAGAGTCCAGCCCAGCGCGAAGGATGGGGGACACCCCCTGGACAGGTCGCCAGCCCATCGCAAGGAGGAGCGTGATGGGGACGGCACCATGCTCAAGGGTACCTCAGGGCACCCCATTGAAAAGGGGCTCGAACCACAGATCCTCCAATCATGTGCCCAACACTCTAACCACTAGGCCACCGCTGCTCCTACTGATATTCAGTTCATATAAAAACAGGAATTGAACTTAATCTATATTCAATTTTCAAAAATATTCCAGAAAGTGATGCCGAGGCCTTCAAGACCATCATATCAGAGCTCCTGGACGTGCTCTTTGAGGACGTCCAGAGAGCTCTCAACCAGAGTCTGGGTGAGTACAGGACATAAGCACTAAGAATTGGATATAAAAGTAATCATGAATCACTCGAAATAAACAAGATTCAAGTTGGACAAGTGAAGATTGTTATGAAAACATGTTCATTTATTCAATCATTTTTAATCATTTTACTGCAGAGATCAAGCCAGTAAACTCCCAGTTGCAGGCTGTCATGGAGGAGAAGGACAACCTCGTGTCTCAGGGTGAGAAACAGTTCAGTGATCAGTTTGCCAGTAGATAGTGAGCACCCAAACTCAGTTTGGCATTAGTTACTATTGGGTTTCACCTTTCCCAACTTCACGATTGGACATTCACCTTCTGAAGCACAGCTGAACATCTGCTGATCTTCTCAAAATCTGTCCCAGGAGCTGAGATGCAGCAGCTGCAGGAGACTGTGATTGGTGGTGCAGACCAGCTACAGTCCATTCAGCTGACCCACTCGGACATGTTCTGCAGCCAGTACCTTGGTGAGTGATGGACATGGTCAAGAATAGAAGAAGAATCTGTGGAAGCAGATACATTACAAAAGACTCCATGTGTAAAGATACCATTGTATGGAGAACCAGACTTACCTAATGAATTTTTCTCACCACAGACAAAGACAGTGTAACAGAAGAAGCTCAGTCTCAATCCAGCGCCAGGGTACCAAACCCACTGGAGACTGAGCTCTCCATCCAGCTTCAGCCTTTGGGTGAGTAAATGAAAGAACTATAAAATACCATGTTGTTAATATGATGGAGGGATACTGAAGGAAAAATGTATTTTAAATATCTAAAGAAACAACAGGCACTAAAGTGATCTCATTCTTTTCTTGCTGTTCAAACAGATGTAGTTGACGACGACCTCCCCCTGGTACCAAAGAAGAAGACCAGGAGAGGAACCAGGGGTAGAGGTCGTAAAATAAACTATAAAAAAGACAAGAAACCATCAGAGGCGATAACTGTAGATCCTCCTGAGAAAGGAGAACAGGTATGGTCTTACTTTGAGTTCCAAACTTTGGAACTATGTGAGGAGCATTTCTTTATATATTTATTTTCTTTTTATCTGTGGATTTATATAAGATCTCTCAGGAACCCAGTCCAGCTAGAGGAGAACCTTGTCCACCTCAGAGAGTCTCGATGAACACGCAAAAGACTGACAGGAATGGAGGACAGGTATGAGGGTTTGTTTTGGTTCCAGTCATGGTCCCTCAGTAAAAAACTTCAGTTCTAGTCATGGTCCCTCAACAGCAGAACGTTCAGTTCTAGTCATGATCCCTCAGTAACAGAACCTTTATTTCTGGTTTTGGTCTTTTGATGTCTGTAAGCAAGTTTAGACATTTCAGTTTATTCATTCGTTTACAGACAGAGAGACGACATCATGGAGGAAGAGGGAGGAGTGTGAGAGAGTGGAGAGGAACAAGGTTCTACTTATGGCAACGAGATGAGCTTGGGCTTTGAACCCTGGACCACCTGGAGACATGGGGACAGATTTAACTATCCTCAACCCTCAACCACACCTCCAACCACACCTCCAACCACACCTCCAACCACACCCCAACCACACCCCAACCCCATTCCCCTGACCCCTCCTTAGAAAAAAAAAAAAACATGCACATACACATTAACATACTCACACAAACACACATGGAAAAAGATACACACACACAAACACACTCATACACACACACACACACACACTCATCCTCACAAATTTGTAAATAGTCACATACTCACAAAAAAATGTGAAGCATCAAATAAACCATAGCATTAAAGTTTGTGTCTTTATTCATTATTTCTACTGGAACACGTCCAGTCTCTTCACTGAATCCTCTGCTGAGACTCTGTTAGAGGAAGGTGTGTTTTTACTCTTACTTTATTACTGTGTTGGTGATCAGAGGTGTTTTCAGGAGATCCTACATTACTAAAAGTCATGTGATCAGTTTTATGTCCTCTGAGCAGAATCTCATTTTCAGTCCAGTCCCTGTAGCTGAGCAGTTTCAGAAGCAGAAGCAGTGTGAGATAATCTCCATAGAGAACTGAAACCAAAGGCAGCGATGTCCAACGAAGAGTTCTGGAATGTCCTTCAAGAAGCCTGCAGAACTTCAACATGACTTAAAAAATGAGCTTGGCTTAAAGAAATCAGGCTGTGCTGAAGATTGATGGTGGTCGGATCAAATATTGACTTAAAAGCTGGAGAGCATTAAACTGTCTTTGGGTTCAGACTGGATTTACATGTGTGTTTGCATGTCATAATGAAGAACTGTAACTATCGTCTCATTTCCCCACAAAATATAAAAATATAAGGTGGACTTCTGCGCAATACTGTAAATTCAAGAGAATGTGCTGTTGCTCCAAGGGCAGGGACCTGGATGGAGACCCAGCTGCTTTCTGGGATCCTGAAGGTTCCCCTTTAGTACAGTTAAATTCACACATTTTAGAACTGAGTAGAAAACATGCAGTATTGTCCATTATTGCTCATTTAGGTGTTCAGACAAGGAGCACTGTGTACATTCCCAGAGCAAAAACAAAGATTGTGCTGTTTAGTGAGGAACCAGGTGAAGGTGTTCACAGAAGATGAGTTTACAGAAGAGGTGAAGTGGATCATGAGCACAAAGGGTCTACATGTAGAGGATCCAGTAGATTTGATTCTCTCGCTGCTGAAAGGTTCAAGCTATGATCTAGTGAGTTGTTCACATACTTGAAGCCTTTAATGAAAAAGAGTACTGCTCCAAAATTTTTAGAGACACAGAGAGAAAGAGAGAGAGAGAGAGAGAGAGAGGAGAGGGGGGTATTTTGTTAAAGCAGGGGTAGTTAGTTAGTTCAGGTTTTCAGGAGCTCCAGATTTGTTGGGATGAGAAGCTGCAGCCACAGCGGCCCTTTCTGCAGAAGACTGAACAGTATTTTACTAGGTTACTATTGCTGAACTATCTGTTACTCATTCACTGGGTTTGTTTTTTCAGTCATTCTTCTTGCCCATCTCCTCAGACAGAGATCAAACAGTTTGATTTGTTGTGTGTTCCTAGTGAAGTGTATCGGTTGGTGGAGCTGCAGATCCTCAGTAACTGGGTAACTGGGGTCACTTGGAGAACACCTGCATCTACTGTCACTCATCCACTTCTCCTTCCTCACTATATAGGGGGTCTTAGTAGAAAAACATAATAAATAATAAGAACAACAACAGCGGCTGGTATCCGCACCTATTTTTCATTCTTAAAAATATATTTTAATGAACGAAAAAAAGATTCTCTTTACAGTCCGACAGTCTGTCTCTCCTGTCAGCTTTTATTTTCCACCTGTTTTTGACTCCTTTAGTTCCACCGGTTTATTATTCAGTCATTTGGGTTTGGTGACCTCTGAACAATCAGGGTCTCACTCTTGTCTGTGTTGAGGGTAAATCACTCTAACAGATATAGTACAGAAGTAAATAAACACTGTTCACATAATAATCGTCACTACACATTCAGACAGCACTACAAACACTGAACACACTTTGTAGTGCACTACATAGTGAGCAGTGAGGGATTTGGGACAAAGCGCAGGAGTGTGAGCTGTTTGTTGAAGTGAACAGTATTCAAGTCCATGTGTGCTGAAGACTGAGTAACTGTATCAGTTTAAATGTGGGACTTTATTAAACTCACATTAGAGTTTATACACAGAGTCAACATGAGCGAGAGGAGAGGAGACATCCAGCACTTTGTTGCTGCTGAAAAGAGTTGAAATGAGTGAGAATGAGTTTGTACAGATGATGATCAGGCATTTTTTTTACTGCCTTTGTGTTTCTTAACAGTTTTCATTTAAACTGTTTTATTGATGATGATGATGATGATGATGACGACTATTATTATTATTATCAGTGTATCACTGACAGTATACATCTCTCTATAAATTAATCATATTCAGTATTTCTCCATGTGTGTTTCATTAAATGTATCCACACTATATTTATTATAGTGGGCAGCGGTGCTCTAGTGGTAAAGTGAAAGTGACAACTTGTCATTGTGAACACAGTGAACCACAACGAAATGCAGCCTTTCACACACGTGCAGCAGGGGGCAGCTGGGTCGTGGGTTCGAATCCCAGACCAGTCGGTAGCCCTGATGTACCCTTGAACAAGGTACCGACCCCATCACTGCTCCCTGGGTGCTTCCATAGCTGCCCTCTGCTGCACATGTGTGTGTGGGTAAAATGCAGAGGAAGCTTCTTGTTGTGGTTCACTGTGTGTTGTGTTTCACATTGATGAGTTTTCACTTTCACTAAGGATTATAAATAATATAATATAAAATAATTTGTTTTTAATTATTTTAATAGCAGTAAGTAATATCTCTTTTTTGCATTTTAAATTACATTTTATTATTTTTTTTTAAACACTGTACATCTGTATTCATGTGTGTTGTATGTTTTGTGTGTCTGTGCTGTAAGTTTGTTTGTTTTTTATTTGTATGTTTTGTGTTTTCTGTATAATCCATGTAAAAGAAGCATGAAGTATGAATATACTGAGACTACAAGACCCATAATGCATTGCTGAAGCACTGGCTATGAAGCAGGAACAGACACACAGTAGAGGGAGATGTTTTATCTTCCATCCATCCATCCATCCATTTTCTGCCGCTTGTCCCAAACGGGGTCGCGGGGGAGTGCTGGAGTCCAACCCAGCGCACACAGGGCGAGGACGGGGGACGCACCCTGGACAGGTCGCCAGCCCATCACAGGGAGGAGCGGGACGGGGATGGCACCTTGCTCAAGGGTACCTCAGGGCAACGTATCGGGAAGGGGTTCGAACCCCCGATCCTCCGATCATGTGGCCAACGCCCGAACCACTAGGATGTTTTATCTTCATAGTGTAAAAGTGAGATGAACATTGATCTGTTTACTGAAATCTCTTGAAAAGGTTGTTCACACCTGAGGGTTTAGCAGAAGCTGCTTCATCTCTCCACACTTGACTCTTGAGTGTGTAAAACTGAAGAAGATCAGAGAACTGCAGTAGAAACACTTTCTGATGGAACAGGTGATGCACAGCCAGGGCAGCTTTAACTCTTTAACTCTTTTATTGAACAATTTTGTGTTGCCCATAGCAACAGCAGCACTTTTCTCACTGTTGACCAGACTTTAAGAGTTTCTGTATTGTATTAGTGGGTGGCAGTCTAGTGGTAGGGTACTTGCCTATTGACCTATGGAGGTCAAGACGTCCCTTGTTTGAATCCCACCTCTAGCACTGCCACCACTGGGACCCTGAGCAAGACCCTTAACCCTGAGTTGCTCCAGGGGGCCTGTCCCTGTAATTAGGACATGGAAGTCCCTCGGGATAAGAGCGTCTGATAAATGCTGTAAATGTAAATATTGTGTGTGTGTGTGTGTGTGTGTGTGTGTGTGTGTGTGTGTGTGTATGTGTGTGTTACAGGAGTTCAGACTCAGTACAGTGTAACTCTCTCCTCTCAGAGTCTCTGTGATGTTACTGGATCAGCAGTAAAAATCTCCTGCAGTTTCACAAAACCTGATTCCTCCACAGTCAGAGAGAGTTATCTTCTCTCTGGAGAACAGCCTCAAGAACTACCTTCACCTGGAGCTCTACACCCACTATTTTTCTGAGACTGTTGTCCAGAGAAAGGTTAAAACTGACATGTAGCTCCACATGCAGACTTGGAGAAAACCTGGTACAAATTCTGCAAATTCCAACAGGACACGAGGAGGATCTTCCAGCAGCAGCAGAGATGTGAGTTTTACTGAAAGAGCCAATGGAGATGTGAGATTTCAGTTAAAAAAAGAAAAACAGAAAAGACTCATGTTTGGTGCATCAAGGTTAATTTTTCCTACATGCTAATATCCCTACCTCAAGAGAAAACACTGGATAACATGTAGTGTCTAGATCTTTATACATCCTCTCTCTCTCTCTCTCTCTCTCTCTCTCAGAATACTGCTGTGTACAGTAATATCTCAGCTCTGGCCATGAGCTCTGATCCCACGATGACAGCAGGTCCAGAAGATCAGGATGAAGTTCAGTACATCAGTGTTCATTTCAGACAATCTCCTGCACAGGAGACGCTCCTCTACTCCACTGTCCAGCGGCCGAGCGCTCTTCAAGAAGAAGAGGAAGTTCAGTACAGCACAGTGAACCCTGCCAAACAGGCCGTGTGAAGGATAAACTAATGTGTTACTAACACACACACACACACACACACACACACACACAGTGAAACAGTAGGTTCAGTGATTTAGTGCAACAAGTGCAAACGTACAGTCAGTAAAAGGTATCATCTATTTGTCTCGTTTTGGGGACAGTACCTTCTTCAAGGGTACATCAGGGCGACTTATTGGTTTGGGAATTGAAGACTTGACCTTCCAATTATGGGGCCTTGTCCAAAACCACTAATGAATTATAAACAACTTTAAAGTCAGTATTTGTTAGAATCAACATTATTCTTTAGCACAGCCTGAACTTTCAAGCTTTCTACTTCTGGGATCAGTTGTTATGAAATCCAGTGCTAAATCTCCAAAGACATACAAAGAGCCCCTTCTTCAAACCCAAGGTTGCTTCACAAATTACAGAAGGATGGATGGATGAAGGGATGGATCATTTAATGAAAGTATTAATTTAATTTATTTCAAAATTTCATGAATGAAAACTCCTCAGAGCTGTGGTGTGTGAACTGTGAAGGGTTTTGAGGGTAAGACTTGTTGAAACTGATTGTGAATATTGTAAAGTATCCTCTGTTACCATGTGAGCAGCTCGAGAGCAGCTATGGAGCACAGCTTAGACTCACAGTCTCAGTGAACTCTTCAGTAATGAACACTAACATTAAAATAAAGCCAGAGTGACTCCCTCATTAAATACTGACACCTAGTGGTGAAGTACCCGCAGGATAACTGTGGGTCTCAGTGGGTCTGGGACTGTTTCTGTCACCACGTTTTATAGAGGTGTTTAAAGACAGCTGGGCATCTGACAAACACTGGAACACCAAAAAAAAAAAAGCTAAAAGCTAAAAAAAAAACCACCAATAATCTATCACAATCTATATATACATATAAATAATGCATAAATAATAATCTTGTTACCTCTTGTGTGTCTAATAAACATTTGGTTACTGTTCACAATCTACTGAAACTAAAGAAAACAAAGAAATGATTCAGTGGTCTTAATGATCCCACAGTGTAAAGCAGAAACAGGATATTTTCAATAATTCTAAAATGTTCTTATTATATCTTGTCAGTATTAGAAACATGGCCAACTTTGAGTAATTTAGTTTCTAAATCTGGATTCCTGCATTAAATGGTTCGCTGTCTGAACAACTGGAATTGAAATGTTGAACATCTTAATAGAAAACATACTTTTCAGGATGACAGGAACATAAATATGAAAACATGATTGAAAGAAAGGAGAGAAAAATGTAATTGTGAGACTGATGTGGTTTAAGGGGTGAGAGGACCATCAGGTGTGTTCTGTCTGACTCTGTCTTGGGCCAGGCAGTTCTTCATTTATACAAAATAAATGTAAAATAAATCAGATACAGATACAACAGCTGATTGGTCCTTCACAATGTATAAGGGTTTGACTGTTGTTTTGTTCACGGTAGAGGGCGCTCTGTTCTGACTGAGCACACCTGAGCTCATAAGGCACAGGTGTGCTACACTGAGGCTGACTACTTAAGCCTCAATGAGTCGGAACAGAGCGTGGCTCATTCGTTCAGCTAAGGTTGAAGTTA
Source organism: Hepsetus odoe (assembly GCA_017165825.1). Classification (NCBI taxonomy): domain Eukaryota; kingdom Metazoa; phylum Chordata; class Actinopteri; order Characiformes; family Hepsetidae; genus Hepsetus; species Hepsetus odoe. Next base: position 13,199 of record JABMDN010000200.1, read on the forward strand.
GCGGTGGTTCTGGTAGGTTCTGTTCCAGTTTCAGGTTTATGTTTAATAAAAGTATGTCTTGGATCTCTGGCTCAGCGTTGACATCCTCGCACCCCACCACCGTGACACAGTGTTAGTGGTTGAGCTTAAAGTTCCTTCATTACATCTGTGATACATATTTAATAACAGTGAAATATTGAAATACAGAGTGATATATTAAAATACAGAGTGATATAATTAAAAACAGAGTGATATATTGAAATACAGAGTGATATGATTAAATATGGAGTGATATATTAAAAACAGTGATATATTGAAATATAGAGTGAAATGCCATTTCACTGTGACACTGGAACACAAATCCGTCAGAACATAAATGATCAACTGTCTGATTCCTGAACATTAGAGATGGACATAAATATAAACTCACAAAAACTTTCTTAAACAATCAGCGTAACATCACACCAGCACACAACAGACCTCACAGAGACACAAAGCTCTTCAAGTTCTTTACTCTTAAAACAAGAAATAAAATCAGAAGAAAAACATTAAGAGATGATCTTAAACCTCCACTTTTGCTTTAAAAACAATAATTTCTGTCTCTCACTGAATGATTTCACTCAAAAAGATCCTTTACCTACAACTTCACTACTGTTTGGAAAAAAAAATATTTGTATCGGTAAACCAGTGTTTAAATCTAATCCAGCTTCAAACTTAAATATGCAAATGAATCTACCAGTGACCGACCATTTGAGACCCGATGAGTTCAATCTGACTGAAATATTCAGATACAGAAAACTTCCACTCTGCACCAGATGTTTTCAGATGTGAACAGAATCGGATCATTATAACAGACCAGTGCACAGAAATCTAAAAGTGCTGGGATGAGTTTTAATGCTTTATCATGTCATCAAACGCTGAGACTGGAAGATGTTTGGTGTGAAATAAATAACTGAGATGATCAGAGTTTTACCTTCAAAACTAATAAAGTGAACCAGCACAGGACACAGGACAACAGGACACAGGACAACAGGACACAGGACAGCAGGACTAAACTGGTGACATCAGGTGAGTTTAGCCTTAAGCTTTATCCAGCAAAGCTATAATAAACACACAGTTCAGTAAGAGTCTTTTTCAGCTGCAGGTATTTCTGTGGTGAGAAACAACAGAACTGTGAGTTACTGCAGTGTGAACAACTGGTTTGCAAAACTAGTGTGTGTACAACTGTTGTGTGTGAAATTGGTGTATCTATAACTGGTGTGTGTGAAACTGCTGTGTGTGATTGATGAAACCTGACACTGTGGTCTGAGGATGTTCTAAAACAGGAGTGAACATCTCCAGCCCTGGAGGCTGATGTCCTGCACAGTTTGGTGATTTACCTGCTCAGACACACCTGGTTCAGATCACCTGATAATCACCAGGTTTAGTGAGTGTGTTTGAGGAAGAATTACTAAACAGTGCGGGACACTGTCCCTCCAGGACTGGAGTTGTCCATCACTAAATGTAAAATGTAGACGGTTCCCTCACTAATGTGTTGTTCATGGAGCTGAATCCACAGAGAAGAATACAAGGTCTTCAAACAGCTCTTCTCACTTCTCTTCTGCTCGAGGATGAACAGTCTGAAAAAAACAACAATCTGAACTCAAATTGAACCAAACTATTTTCAACAAGACCAGGTTTCAATGATTGGCACTCCTAGAAAATCCTGTGAACATCATGTGACTGAAGCATGTTTAAGCTCAGACACTGTTATAAGGTGACATGTTTGAGATCTTGTTCCACTGGGGTATAAATATGAGGAGACACAGAGTGAAAGAACACATAAATGGATTGAAACAAACGTGTGGACCTTCATAATCTTGGAAATGTCTGTAAATAATACCTTCATGATGGACACCAAGACTAAGACTCAATCTAATTCAGCAGTTTTACAGAAAGACATGAATGTGTACATTTTATCACAAGAAAACATTTCCACTAAACTAAAGCTACTGACAAAACAAAGAGCATTCCCATCATCCAGACTTACTGTCAGAGTTTCATGATCAGACATCATGCTTCCAGGATTTAAAGCTGCGTATGTTTCACTGGGAGAGTCTTTAACACTCTGGAAAATAAGACAGTGAGAGTCAGAGATCAGGACTCATCCATACACCTTTAAGATCCTTCATCTTACAATAACATCATCATTACTACTATAAACTACACCAATGGGTGTGTCTCTTTTAGCGCTGCTGTCAAGACCACACTTGATGAGTCAAAGTCCAAGATTAGGACTATCTGAGACTGTGTCCAGACCGAGTCTAAAGGGGGTTTGTTCTGAATTAATGTTTCCCCTGCCTGCATTAGTCTGCCATGTGACCGCCACCAGTGACCAGTCTGAATGAACCAGTGCAAATTCTAACTGGCTAAATAAAACCCAAAGTGAAATGTTTGTTTGGGAGCAAAATAGTGATTTTAATAAATGAAAATTTCAATGGTTTCAACAATGTGAGGAGTAGATTTTCCTGAAGGTTAGTCGAGTGAGTGACGTTTTCACACTTAAACCAGTGAAAAAAAAGTGAAAATGTGAATGTCATTGCAAGGTCACAGCACAGTACACAGTGATGTTAACCCATGTACACAAACACCGTGCAGCAGGGGGGCAGCTATGAAAGCACCTTGCTCAAGGGTACCTCAGGGCAACCTACTGGTAAGGGGTTTAAACCCACAATCTTCTGATTCTGTGACCATCTCCCTAACGTCTAGGCCACTGCTGCCCCATTTTAAAATCCTTAAAATGGGATTAAACTCATACTGTATAATGAAACTTTTAACAAGCCTCAACCACAAACCACTTTAACTGTGATTAATAATTTTAGTCCTATTGCTTGTTTCGGTCAGTCACACATACAGCCAAATGGGTTTAATAAATCAGATTAAATACACTATAAATGTTTAATAAATTATATTACATTAATATGTATGAATCATTTTCCATCTAACATTTAACATCTACTAAACAGCTGCTGAAGGCTGTTTAAGTGTCACTCGGAGTCTTTAACAAACTGGAAATGAAAATAACATTAAACAGGCTTATAAAACTAAATACACCAATAAGGAAAACACACACACACACACACACACACACACACACACACCTGCAGAGTGTCGTAGTCTGAGGACGTGGATCTGGGGTTCAGAGCTGTGTATGTGTCGTCTGCAGGATTTGGGGTCTTTTAGAGAAAGAAGAGGAAACACTTCAGTCTTTATTCAAGAGCAGCTTTATTGGAGGATGTAGAGAGAAAGAGAGTGAACTCCTCTCTCAGTACCTGATTATGTGTGTCTCTCTCTGCTCTTCTCTTCTTCCTGAAAACAGAAATAAAATGTTAAAATGAAGTTACAATAACTGCGATGGGCTGGCGACCTGTCCAGGGTGCGTCCCCCGTCCTCGCCCTGTGTGCGCTGGTTTGGACACCAGCACTCCCCCGCGACCCCGTTTGGGACAAGCGGCAGAAAATGGATGGATGGATGGATGGAGTTACAATAAACAGTGGGAAATTAATAAAAAGTGTGAATGATGGTTTCTTCAGCTATGGGTTCAGTGCAGGTCAAAAGGGATTTTTTTAGTAATGCAGTGATGGTCTACTGGTTAGGGACTAGGCCCCATGATTAGTGGGTCATGGGTTACCAGTTCACTGCGGCACTTCAGTGATTGGTCAAATGAAGAGACGTGGTTCACTGTGTGCAGTAAAGCAGGATGTGAACATTTTAAATGTGGTTTCAGTTTCTCACCTCATCCATAAAAACACAGTGATGAAGGTCAGAAGCAGAACCACGGCGACTCCAGAAGCTGCGATTTTCACTGCTGTGTGATCTGTATCAGTGAAGAGACGTTAACATTTCAGAAAGATGTAGAGAAGATCACAGAAATCTTGCAGTGGAAACAAAGAGGAGATCTCATCAAACTGCCCTGAAAGCTTATGATTCCAGACAGTCTTTCTGAATCCACTGCAAACAGCAAGAAGAGAATCAACTGAACGAATAACAAACCTGATGGAAACGACCACTCTGCTGATCTGTGTGATCCAAACACATTCTCTGCTTTACAGAAAAAAAGTCCTGCATCTCCTCCGAATAAAGTAAAAGTGCTGCCATTTCCAATCAGTATGACATCACTTCCTGTCTTCTTGTACCAGGTGTAAGAGCTGGCAGGGCTGGAATCACTGACACACACCAGCGTGATCGAGTCTCCAGACACACTCTCAGATATAGACGGGGGTCTGGGAGGATCTGAACAGGACAGAGAATCAACCTGTCACTAAACTCATCAAGCTTAGAAAACAAAAGGAAGAAATGGCACTGAGGACTTTCTACCAGCAGAATAAAACTGAATTAAATAGTAATGGTCTGATCACCTGAAACAATTACTGCTATCAATAATCTTATTTAATTTCAGATACAAATAAACAAGATTTTTCAGACTTTTTAGTATGTAAAAATACATATATTTTTAATTAAAGATGAGCATACCTGAGTTTGCAAAGATATTTCAAGGCATTTTCAAGAAAGATTAGTAATGTGGGATAAAAAGAGCAGGTTCTCATTAAAATTTTACTTATATTTTTTCATCCCTCGTCCATAAATGAGATTTTAATAATCAGGATTTGTCACAGTGGTGGGATGCGAGATCACTGCGCATAGCCAGTGATCCAAAACATAACTTCCTGCTTATAGTTGTGTGTGTGTGTGTGTGTGTGCTTTCCAGATAGCAAACAAAACAAGACTGAAACTGAACCACCCATAATCTAAGGCTTCATCTAGTGAATGAACCGCGCTCTGTTCTGACTCATTGGGGCTTAAATAATCAATGCTCAGTCAGAACATAGTGCCCAGAGTGGTAGACATGAACAGAACATAACCAAACCGTGACATCACCCCCCTCCCAAAGGTGCCACTCCCGGGGTGCTCCCCAGAGCTGGAACCTTGAGGGGAGGTTAACAAAACATCAGCATAAACAGCCTCCAAAAAAACAGCATAAACAGCCCCCTTAATGTGGCACATGGCCAGGTCTACGAAAACAAAAACCAACAAACGAGGGGCCCTGGCCTGCCACAGCCATGTCCAAGGCTGCTGGCGGTGGCAAGGATTACCCCAAAGTCCCAGTCCTGTTCAGAGTTCCATGGTCATAGGAACCGCCTTTGGCATTGCAGCTATCCCAACCATAACGACATACAGACCATACCTCTAAGACATGATCTTCCTCATGTTGTCCGATTCCAGGGTGTTTCTGATCCTCAGCAGCTATGAATGCACCATTCAAGAATCTTACATGAATCCAGTCCATAAAACAGAAGGTTTCTACTGAGGTCATCTCCTAACACCCATCACTGTGGTCTATGTATCCAAACCGGAACTGATCTTTCAATAAGGAATCATACCCAGAAGTCCACTGTTCATGCTAGGCATGGTGTGGAGGTCTGCCACTGTCCCTCTCCTTCGAGTGGTCATGGCAGTCTGTTGGGCCATCAGAGCAGGACTTCACGGACATGCACTGGTCACTGGTGCATTGAGACCTCTCTCTTGGACCACAGTCAATTTCATCTGTGCTATCCAAGGAGTCCTCTTTACCCTCCCAGATCATGTTCCTGGGAGGGCACCAGCTTCTGCAGTCACCACCGTGCTGGTTGCAATTGCAGACAGTTCTAACTGCAGAAAAAAAAGCAGTTCGTTACTTCGGAGCAAACTTGAACATAAGGGATTTCGTCCCACCTTCCTCTGGCTAATACACTTCTGAAGACATTCCTCGCTACACTGTTTTCACAGGCATCTTCCTTGGCACCATTCTTGCAGTACTCTCAGTACTCATCAGCTTGGGCATTCTCAGACATTCCGATCTCTGAGATCAGTGCATAATCCTGAACATGAGCACTGCTTACGATCTCGGGCGCATAATCCATACCACAAACCTGCGAGGTCTCCAAGGTGGGTACATCCTTCAGAACCCTCATTGTGGGTTTCACTGAAAGATGCTTTGTGCTGACTGCTCTGGGCCTGTAGTGCAAAGTTCCACAACCCATTGATCTGTGCTGAGTCCACTGAAACATCCGGTAAAACTAAAGATACAGTGTTCATGACCTCCTTGTGGAAGGAGGTTGGCTTGTGTTCCTTTGGGCTTTGTGCCTCCTTCTAATTGTTGTCGATGATCTCCAGAGGGGCACCAAATTTCTGAAATATCTTGGCAAACCATTTCAGTATGGGCATACATTTACTCAGTTCATACTCTTGTCCTGTCCCCTTGTCTGCAATGCGAGACCTATCCTTTGGTGTCCTCATGGTGTCCAGGGTCTCTAAACAATAGCGACTTCTTGGCTTCTTTTCTATACTCAAATATGCAAAAGAGTGCACAAACTCCCCGCCTGGAACATGTTCTTTGGGAGGGTCGACCATAACCTTATGTAGAACTTCTCTAGTGTTGCGCTGTGATGTCCCATATCGCACACTTCTACCCTCGATCATGATGAAGCCGAACTTGCTGTTAGACAACAAAGCTATAGGAGACTCGGTATGAAAGTCATTTTGGAGATAAAATGAGGTATAGATGGGATTGAAAGGCTCAAGTTCAATGTTGATTTTCTTTTCTTTGCCATCCTCGTCCGTCAGAATGTTCCACCGCTCTCCACCAGGCTTCTAACTTGCACTTGGGTCTGCTGAGCAATTTGTGATTTCAAGACCTGTTGTTGTTCCATATTGGCCACTTTATTCTCCAGTTTTTCCTGAAAGGTTGGAATCTCTAGTCCCCTTGTTGCAGTGCGTGCGGTTTGGTTCTCCTGTTCCTCCATTTTTTTCAGCCATTCCCTTCGGACCATAATCACAGCTTGCAGCTTTCTCAGGACCTCATCCTCTTTCATGAGTTTACTGACCTCTCCTTGAAGATCACCATAGTCCTGAGCCAGAGCTGTTCCTTCTGTTTCCCTGGTTTCGATTTCCCTCTGACAAGGAGACAAGAGGCCTTTGATCTTCTCAAGTTGCGAAAGCAGATTTGTGATCCTTTCCTCGGTTTTCAGTCTTTCGTTTGTGACCGAAGCATTCACCTTTAGCACGGAGGCTTCTGGCTCCTCTGTCAGCTGCTGGTTGAGCTTGGTCAGCAACTCCTCCTGTTGAGTGATCTGAATGTTCATGCAGCGGATCTGTTCATCTCTTTGGTGAATGGCCATGAGAAGTGAATAATGATTTACATTGGCCTGACTGAGCTTTTCTGATTTAACCCTTAGTTCAAGCTTTCAATTAACCACGTAATCTGTTCTCTCTGGTTCTTTTCATCTTCTAGATCACCAGCCTGCTTCTCCTCAAGTTCCCATCTAACTTTAGTCAAATTCTCCTGAAGAGAACATACCTCAGACTGGTTGCTTTCCTGCAGCTAGTGATTCATGGCCTGGAAGGTGATGTTTTCATCTTCCAATTGCTTACACTTCCCCTCCAGTTCTTTAGCCTCTAATTCTGTCACCTGAAGCTTCTCTGAGACGTCCCTTAACTTTACCTTCAAAACATCAAGATCCTGGTTCTGTGCACACATTTCATAGTCTATGGTGTTGAGTTCATCCTCCATCTCTTGGAGCTGCTCAGCAAGATTATGTATGGCCTGTCTTTCTTCGCCCAGAACAGACAGCCAAACGTTTTCAGATTCCTGAAGCGTTTGTTCCAATCTCTGAATTCTCAAAGTCAGTTCACACTTGCTTTCTCACTAACCTGGGGTCGACTCCTTGATGCCGCTTTTAATGCTGTGACTTCCCTTGATACACGGTGCAGGGGGCATTTTCTGCTGGCTTCCCGCTTTCCGTGTCATGGGCGGCCTTCTTTGCCAATGTCCCACTTTCCCTGTTGTGGGCGGCCTTCTTTGCCGATGTCCTATGTTGAATGACGCAGGGGGCGTTCAGCGCCATCCCCCCGTGTGGATTCATGCAGGGCGCATTCTCTGCCATTTTTCCGCTGTGATTCACACGGGGGGTGGGTGCAGGGGTGGGCATCTGCCGACATCCTGCGATGTAGTTGGTGAGGAGCTGGGGACAGAGTGGACCTTCCTCCAGCAGGTCGAGGGACCGCCCCATCACCGCCGTTACGGCCAGCAGTGCCTGCTTAATCCAGCCATACTCCTTCAGCCGCTTGTTGGTCTCCAGAGAAGTAGCGAGCCGGATTGAGTGCACCAGCAAATCCAGCCGTCCAGCAGATACAACCCGCTATGACTGATTATACTGTTCATCCTTCTTTAAAAGGAAATTTACTCACTAATACGTCTCACCTTACCTGCAGTTTGCTCGTGTTCTGGCTATTCTGTGTTTATTGTACAGTCTATTTACAGTCTTATTCAGCTTTTGTAAGAAGAACTTTTAAAAAGTAAAGAATTCAAAGGTTAACAGGAAGTGACTGTGGGAGTGAACTTTTGCAAAAACAGTTGTTGATAAATGGTCATTAAAGTTATTCTGCATTAAGCTGGACTAAAGTTAGAGCTGTGCTTTAGATTAACACTGACTGACACTTACACACTGGAGGAGAGTGGTGATATTTACTGCTGCTGTACATCTGACAGGAGTAACTGCCTTCATCTGATGATCTGGTGGAGTCGAGCAGAATGGAGGCTACAAATGTAAATGTCCAGTATTCTCCATTCCTGTACCAGTAGTAAATCCATCCTCCAAGACTGCAGGTGGAGCTACACTTCAGTTTCAGTTTCTTCTGCGCTACAGTCTCAGGATCCACCTTCACCTGCAGCTCTACACACACACACAACTATAAGTGCAAACCACATTATTAAAAAGTGAAAAGACTTAAGGTGTTGTGTTTATGATGATGGTGATGATGATGATGATGATGATGATGATGATGATGATGATGATGATGATAATTAACCTGTAACAGTGAGATTAACTCCAGATGAGTCTGATATCCAGTCACTGCTTGATGTTTTAAATCTGAAGTTATAAACTCCAGAGTCTGTCACTCTCACATCTGTTATGGTCAGATCACAGTTATTACTCCATGTGCTTTCAGAAACAGACCACCGTGTGCTTTCAGAGTTTTGTGGATCTTTGTTCACGACTCGTTCTTTTCCATCAGAGCTCTGGATCTGATACCACTCTCTCTCTCTGACTGTGGAGGAATCAGGTTTTGTGAATCTGCAGTAGATTTTTACTGTTGATCCAGTAACAACACAGAGACTCTGAAAGGAGAGAGTTACACTGTACTGAGCCTGAACTCCTGTAACACACACACACACACACACACACACACACACACACACACAGACACACACACACACACACACACAAATGTTATATATATATATATACAGTACTGTGCAAAAGTTTAGGCAGGTATGAAAAAATGCTGCAAACAAAGAATGCTTTCAAAAATGCGTTAATCATTTATTTTCATCAATCAACAAAATGCAGTGAATGAACAAAAGAGAAATCTAAATCAAATCAATATTTGGTGCGACCACCCTTTGCCTTCAAAACAGCATCAGTTCTTCTAGGTACACTTGCACACACTTTTTGAAGGAACTCAGCTGGTCGGTTGTTCCAAACATGACTGTGTTTCAACCTCCGTGTAACATTGATGATCAACAGCACCTGTTTGGTAAAATTGGTTGATCAGACACCGACTATAATCCTACAAAATCCCTGACTTTGTGCAAGTGTACCTAGAAGAACTGATGCTGGTTGGAAGGCAAAAGGTAGTAACACCAAATATTGATTAGATTTAGATTTTTCTTTTGTTCGCTCACTTTGCATTTTGTAAATTGATACAAATAAACAATCATTATTTATATTTCTGAAAGCATTCTTTGTTTACAGCATTTTTTGCACACCCGCCTAAAACTTTTGCACAGCACTGTACATATATATGATTTTATATGATACATTTATGGGTGAAGAATGCTGTTTGTAAATAACAGTTGTTGTTCAGTCTAACTTGCTAAATTTATTATCAATAACTAAACTTACATCTAAACTCAGCCTCTGTAACCAAACCTGATTCAAACCTGTTTTGCATTCTAAATAGTAAAACTGATACACAGAACAGGTTTTTTATTCATGAAAATAACAATATTGAAAATAAAAAAACCAATAAATGATTATAAAAGTACAAAATCAACATCCTGTTAAATATGTAAATTGGATCTTTTGGAAGAGGTAAACTGCACGTCCAAAGAACGTACTTTTTTCTGAAATTATGTTTCTGGGTTTTTATTACAAACATGAGAAAAAGCAGAGATTGTCGAAGACAAAACTATTTCTTCTTCATTTATTAGAAATGATAAAACTAGCGTTGTAACAAAATGTCTAAATGTGTCAGAAAGTTAAATGTAAAGGTTTTCTGTTGTATTTTAACAAAACCTTTCACATTTTTCATATTTAAAAAATCTTTACATGGTAACTATTAAGTTCAGAGCTAAATATTGTAAAGCTAAAGATTTTATACTTTGCTTTTGTAGGAGTAAAGTATGTAGAGCTGGAGACCCAGAACACATCCTTGTAGAACTGTTAGATACACAGCCGCCAAGTCTAATCACTGAGGGTCTGCCTGAGAGAAAGTCTAGGACCTTCACAGCTCTGTGTTCAGTCCAAGATCCCACAGCATGTGAACAGGTAGCGTTTCTTTTAACAACAAAATGTTGAACTGGTGGTGTAAATAGTGCACTTGTATAAAATTTTGCTTTTCTATCATTATAAAGACATTTGGGTCCCACAAAAGGATGAATACAGACACTAAAGCAAGAAACTGAGGTGAGTTGAAACTCATGGCCTGTCAGAGAGAGATCATGGTGTTAAACCTGGCTGCTGTTGCTATGGGCAAAAGGGGTGTGTAAAGTTGGCTGGTGGTGTGAAAACCACAGTTGTCAGTTTAAAACGGTTTAATGTGGTGAGTAAAGCTTTTCACTCAAGAATATATAATATATAGATGGAAATTTAATTTGCTTTTCTACAATAGATTTTTAGATTTTATTGTACGGAGCCTGTGGAAGTGTTTTTACACTATAAGGGGGTCCTTGCAAAAAAAAAAAAAATTGTAGATCCCTTTTCTACAAAAAAAGTTTCTTTCATATTTAAAATAAAAGAGAATTCAGAAACATGTAGAAGTTTACCTGCCAGCAGCAGGAGCATCACAGCAGCTGTAACATGTCTTGACCTCTTGGAGGACGACATCACCCTTCAAACACTGCTGATACTTGGAGCTCCAATCAGAAATGGATGAAGGAGATTTTCCTCTTGAAGTTAGAAGAAACAAATCCTGACTTTAATAAATGATGAAGTGAGTTCAGTTTTTAGCTGTAAGTAATTTACTCAGCGTTAGACTTGCTCACTCTTACTCGTCCTGCACTTGAAAGCTGATGTGTTCTAAAGCAAGAAGATACCCGGAAATCACACCTCCCCCTTTTAGCTTACATCCTCTTCCTTTTCTTAATTCAAGAACTTAAAAACACATTCATGTGAGCAACTCCCTTAACACTCTTCTTCATCATTCCTCTGTCTGGTTTGTTTTATTTAAATGGAAGTCTCAAACCTGGCTTCTCTTGGTACCTTGCATCTTCTCTAAAAAAAGGCCACTTTTTATTAATATGAAAAAGACGGCACTGCTCGGTCAACTCAGTAACTGCAGGATTACAAACTTCCTTTGGCATCAGTCTCAGCACAAAAACCGAACCAGGAGCTTCATGAAATGTCCATCACTGAACACCTGCATGCAGGCCTCACATCACCAAGCACAGAGCCAAGAGTCAGACTGAGTGGTGTAGAGTCATTACACTCTGGAGCAGTGAAAACCTGCTTTCAGACATGAATCAAGCCACTGTCTGGCAGTCTGATGGACAAGTCTGGGTTTGATGTCTACCAGGTGAACGTTACCTGTCTGACCGCATGGTAAGGGACTGTTTTTCAGGTATTGGGTGAGGCCTCTTAGTTTCAGTGATGGGAAATCTTAATGCTTCAGCAGACTAATACCCTTTCAGCAATTCTCCCAAAACTTTTAGGATCAGTTGCAGGAGAACCTGTTCCAGCAGGACTCCACCCAAGAGCACAAGGTCAATAAAGACATGGTAGGGTGAATTCAATGTGGAAGAACTTGATTATCCCAGATTTACAATGACCTCAGGACACTGAGCCCTGACCTCAACCCCATCAAACACATTTGGTATGAACTAGACACGGACTCTTCCAACATCAGTGCTCACAAATGGGGAAAACGTAAAAAAGTTAAAAAAGTCATTCACTATTAATTATCAGCTCTGCTGCTGCTAGAAATAACAAGCTGAACTTGTAATCACGTGTGATCTGATGAACTTGTAATGAACTTGTAATCACCTCCTTTACCAGAACACATGCACATACATCCAAAAATACACACGTGGTGCTGAACTATGAACATTAAACAGGAACTCAAGACACAAGCAGAAGTGAGAGAAGCTTATCTTCCACCATCACTCAGTAGAGTCTGGGTTTATGACCCTTACTTTAAACTCTCAAACAGTCCAAACTGCAAGTGAATGTGGTGACCATTGAGTCAAAGTCAAGCTCTCCTTACTTCAAGAAGTACTGACTGAAGTGAGAAACCAGCACACCTGTACCTGAAGCCTTTAACAGCTTTTTATGGGGTGCTAACATTTTAAATAAAGTAAACATTTTTCACTCCTAGAGGTCCGACAAAGTACTCAACACGGACTTTGAAAACACATTGTATTGGAATTAATATTGGCTAAGGTTCAGTTTTACTCACAACACAGAGTTAAATTAGATTAATTCAAGTAACGTCACAAACTTTGCATTCTTGCAACGTTCCTGCAGCCACTGCTCTCCTTAAGTGTCTGAGTCATCACAGTAAACACAGCTCTTCTAAGGTAAGATAATCTGCAGGATGATCAGGGATCGGGTCCCAGGTTTTAAATCCACTGTTTCATTTCTACAAAGTAAATTTAGTGTGATGACCTTCTCTATTTTTCATTTACTGGAAAGAGGCAGCGCAGTGTTTGAGGGTGTGTGAAGAGTGAACATGTGAGATATCAAAAGAAATGTTGTGAAAATTAACTCTTTAAAATTAAAACTTTTTTTCTACTTGTTCAGCACTGAAGTCAGATCTCAGTGTCAGTGTCTTGTTACCATTTAATGTTCAGGCCCTAAAGTTGGGAATCTGCAGTTTTGTGCTTGATGGGGTGAGTGCAGGAAAAGTGCTGATGGTTTGCTTTCATTTTAAGAAAAGATGCCTTGTAGGTCTGCTTTCTTTGAACAAGGACCAATGAGTGGATCTCAGTGACCTCCTAACTGGCTAAAGGGATTAATACAGACACTCATAAAACTCTCCTCTCTCATGTAGCTCCGAACACCACCAGCACCTCCACTGGGGACAGATGTCCTCTCTGTCTTAAACAGTTGATCAGATGAACTCCTGATTTGTTGGGATGAAAAGCTGCATCCACAGCAGGCCTTTGTGCAGAAGAACAGCACTTTACTGAAGTATCCACTACTGAAGTATCTGTAACTCATTTAGTGTTTTCTCTTTTCTTTTTCCTCCTCTGTTCTGTCCATCACCACAGAGAGAGATTTAACAGTGTGTGTGTGTGTGTGTGTTTTTTCCTCTGTATAGGCTCTTTAAACTGAGGTAATTTCCTCTGTGATTCTAAGATCTGTTTTGCCCATAGCAACAGCAGCAGTAGTTAATGTTAATAATATTAGTTAGACCACAAAGGTCCCCTCACATCTGTGTGTGTGTGTGTGTGTGTGTGTGTGTGTGTGTGTGTATGTGTGTGTGTATGTGTGTGTGTGTGTCGCCACAGCACACCATCCATTTCCATTTCTTCCAGTCATGTGCATCTTCCTCATTGACCCCGGCCACCTGCATTTCCTCTTTCACCACATAAATAAACCTCCTCTTCGGCTTTTCTCTTTTCTTCTTTCCTGGCCATCCTCTACATTCTTCTCTCCCTTCCATCCTGTAAACCTTTCCTTTCACTCTCACTGGTACTATAGTAAAAATCCCTTTACTTTTGTCCCTGTCTTACAGTGTCTCACACCACTGAGCTCCCACAGGAAAGCAAGCAGTTGCACCCGCGAACAGTTATGTTTTGTCCAGTGTCTTACGCTGTCTCACGAGTTCCCAGAAGCTATCCAGCAGCAAGTTTTTAACTGAACAATAGTTCCCACAGCCTGTAGCAAACAATTACATTTTTAATCAAGCAGCTGCGTTTACAATTAAGAACTCCATGAGAAACTGGATGGCAAGAAACCTTGAAACCCTGGCAGCAGATAAGACAGGGAGCCATCAGTGAAGAGACCTTTGTCTATTGTTGGCGAAGTGGTAAATGTGGGGAAACGAAGGTGTTAATCACGACAGCATTGGGTATTATTGGTGAAGTGAAAGTGAAAAGTGAAAGTGACAACCCTTGTCATTGCGAGGTCACAGCACAGCACACATGAACCACAACGAAAGTGGACCTCTGCATTTAACCCATGCACTCAAACACCATGCAGCAGTGGGCAGCTATTGAAAGCGCCCAGGGAGCAGTGACAGGGATAGTACCTTGCTCAAGGGTACCTCAGGGCAACCTACTGGTCAGGGGAATCGAACCCACAATCTTCTGATGCGGGGAAAACTATTAATGGGATGGATTTATGTACATTTTAACGGAGAACAAAGGTGATTGAAATGTATTTAGTCCGAAGTTGGGATGAGCATTTGGAGCTGCTCCCACTGGACCACACCTGCTGAACCTCTTCAGGAAAGTGTTTGTGCCGCATCTCTCTGACTTCGCTTGATTTTTGACTTGAGAGCTGCAAGGAATTACTCCTGACTGAATCCTGTTCTTCTGTATCTTCTCCACATTGTTTGGGGCAAAGTTTTACAGGTCCGTCCTTCCTGACGTCACGCTCCCCGTTTGTCCGGGCTTGGGACCGGCTCGAAGAAATACACCGGCTTTACACACTAAACAGTGTGTAAAAACAGGGCCCAGCGTTAGAAACGCAGTCAGTAATGTAGTGTGTGAAGTGGAGAAGTGTGTGATTTGGGACGCGGCCTCAGTCTCTCAGTCTCGCGGATAAAAAGAAGAAACTTTATTCCATTAAACTCTGAACACTGGATTAAATGAAGTGATGAGTTCAGAATGAAACTGTGATGCTGTGAGTCGGGCTGAGATGGAGATGAGCTGCTGCTCTAGTGAGCGATATCTTGTTGGTGAACTCGTGGCGCTGCTGTACCGTTAGCCTGTGGCTAAGCTAACTGGCGCTCTGGCTGCGAGAACAGCGAAGAGCAGCGGCGCTCAATCTGCTCCCGAAAACGGCCGGTGTGTTCCGCCCTGTGGGACTGCATGAGCTTTTCTCCTGGATTCACAACATCTTCATCATCTCAGCGTTAGTTTATAGAAAAAACCGGAGATACAAGGTTTCTGCCCAGTGCCACCGTCCTGGTTAGTTGGACCAGTGAGGGCGATGAAACAGGGACTTTTATTCAGATCTCACTGCGCTGAGAACGAACTTACTTCCGGAGGAAAGTGAACATTTATTAAAATGTGTTCAGATGTTAAAACTGAGACCAGCGAGTCAAGAGCTGCTGATTTACTTCTTTTCTTTATTATTGAAACACTTCTAGAGCCTGACGCACATTCACTGCATTCAACAGCATCAACATGGATCTTTATCCACACTGTGTTTATTATTTTATTGGAGTTTTAGTTCAAATGGACTCTGACATTAAAACACAGTGAAATGTCTCCTAAAGTTGACTGGAGTTCTGGCGCTGTGTCTGCAGTTGTAGTTCACACAGTTCGCCGCTAGAGGTCAGTAACAGTCTGTCTGAAGGAGATTTAGAGGAGCTGAGACTCCTGTTACTGTAATATTATTCTCTCTCTCTCTCTCTCTCTCTCT
>JABMDN010000201.1:0-15338 GCA_017165825.1 Hepsetus odoe
AATCTTCCTTTGCAAGTAAGACGTTAGTTAGAATACATCTTACCGACATTCTTATTGCAGCAGCCAGCCCCACACGTGGACGAGCCCAGGAGTGAGGAAGATGGACCCAGTGGTCAGTGACCGACTCCGACTCCACCAGAGCCGAAACTCCTGGCACTAAAGACTTCAATAAAAATAGTTTTGTTTTCTATGTTTTGAAGTGGTCGTTTTATATTATATCACTTCATTAGTTATAATTCTGTGAAAAAATATTGATTTCTTGGTCCAAGTCAGACGTCAGCTTTTGTCTGTTAAAGTCACCGAGCAGGATGATGTTTTCAGACAGGGCACAGGTAAGTGTGAGAAGTTGACTGAGGTCCGAGAAGAACGGAGAAAGAGACGTCGAAGGTGGTCCATATATCAAAATTACAACAAGTGGTTCAGTACTGACAGTTCTGAACACAAGATGTTCAGAAGAGGAGATATCATGGACGTCCAGGACTTGAGCTTGCACCCCATCCTGAACGACAGCAGCCAGGCCTCCACCTCGGCCCTTTCCACGGGGCTCACTCAGGTCGCTGTAGCCTGCAGGAGTGAGCTTGTTCACTTCCAGAAAGTCCTTGCTGGGTTGCCATGTTTCAGTCAGTGAAAGCATGTCCAGTTTTTGATCCAGTGTTCTTCTGTAAGTCCGAGAGCTCTGTGAGTCAGTGAGCGGATGTTTAAGAGAGCTGAACTTGTGCTTGTAATCACGGGATGATGTTCGGAGTCCGTGTGGTCTGGGTCCATGTTCAGAGCTCTCCGGTGATTAGAGTGGACTCCACGGTGAGACGCAGTAGAGAGCGGGCGGTGACGGTCAGGCCGGGAGGACCAGACTGAAGGGACTGCAGAAGGAGAAGTGTGATGAATGAAGAGCTGAATTCTGGAGGCACGGTGAACATCACGGGGACGGCGGGCGATTCCGGATGAGCTCGAGTCCAAGCGAGCCGGACAGTTCCAGTCCCGGAGCTGAGACGGCGTGTATTCAAACCCCACGATTAACCAGCCAGACACCAAACATCTGGAGCAAAACACCTGGCTGATCAGATCCGTAAACGAGCACAACACCGAAGCACACACTCCTCCCTGTTGACGTTAGCCAGAGCCCCGCAGCCCTCACCCAGCAGCAGTGTTGAGACGGCCGTTTAGTAGCGTTAGGAAGGCAGACCGGCCGCACAGAACTGGACGAACAGAGAAGGAGAGAGTGGAGACTCCCTCACCAGCTCTGAGCAGGTGCAGGGTGAGCAGGGAGAGGACTCGCAGAGCAGGGCTGAGACGGGGACGTGGGTCTGGGTCGCTGCTCAGAACACGGAGTTTACACACGATGAATGTCCGGAAAGTCCACAGAAGGCTGACGCTGGAGCAAGAAGCAGATCCAAGCAGTAGCGCGGGAAAAGTTGATGCAGTGTCCAAAAGCACAGCAAAGTCGGATGGAAATCACCATAGCAACTTACTAACACAGAAGGAGAAATGTTGGGATACAGGACCGAGTGAAGAGACTAAACAAACAAACAAACTAACTAAATTCCAATGGAAAGCGGCAGCCAGACGCGCGCAGCAGTAGCAGCGTGAAATTGCCAAGAATATGGGGGAGACTTCCGGTTGCAACGTCTCCTTGGTTTATCAAAATAAAAGTCCGGTTTGATCAATCGATTTTTACATTTTAGTCCATTTACATAAAAGAATAATAAATATTGCCATGATATATTACAATGGCATCGACGTAATTACCGTATTTTTGATTAAAACGTGTAGAAAATGTAAACCAGGAAGAAAATGCATAAAACTTCTGGTTTATATACATTTTCCACACTTGAACTAGTTCTAAAAAATCTATAAAAGAAACAAACCTACTCAGGTACATTCTACTAACTCCATTTTAATACAAACAAGGGTCAGATATTTCAAATAAGCATCATTGAAAAGTTTGCTGGGTTTTAAACACTGACAAAAAAAGGCAAATAGGGTCAAATGTATATGCATTATACATCAGTAATGGATTGTGTTAGCATCAGACCTAGTCAGGTATTATTCTAATCTTTATTATTAATAATATGTATATATATTTATATAAGGTTTGTGTATAGTTTTTTTTGCAGTTTGTTCTGGTCGTGGGTGATTCTCATCTGAGAAGCCCTGTCGATGGCTTTGTGCCCATGCCAGGAGGAAGCCTTTCCTTTGGGTACAGCTGCACTCCAGGGGCAAGTGCTTCTGTCCTTCGGTGTGAGGTTCAGGGTGTAAGCACTCCTTACGCACCTGACCTTGTGTGCCTCTTAGCTCCTGGGAACAACATCACCATGAGCAACACCCCTGAGCAGTCTGGGAGGGACTTCGCCAACCTTATCCAAGCTGTGTTGAGCCGATGGACTAAGGTATACAAAAGGTTTGAAAAAGATTTTCTTAAGGAAAAAAAGGAAAATGATGGATAACGACTTTTCAAATTGTATTTAGGTAACTGTGATAGACTTCCCAACTCGGCTCACGGTGGATCGTCACCTCCAGGATCTGCTGAGACAGGAATACCATCGCACTGCAAGGAGACTGGGTTTGTTGAGTTGTGTTATATAAAAATATCAACTGTGTTTTATGAGGACTGACAGAATAACTCTGTTGGGCACAAGTTGCACTCATTACTGAACAGAAGTTCAAGATGATTATTTTTGGCCTACAGTGAGTTTGTCAGTGCTGTTTCAGGTGTTTCTCTTTAAAGATGACAAGAGTTGAATGTTAATATCTATGCTATACGTGTATAATAATAATACTTTATTTATAATCCCACGAATGGGAAATTCGCTCTCTGCATTTGACCCATACGTGGCAGTAGGCTGCTATTGAAAGCGCCCGGGGAGCAGTGATGGGGACGGCACCTTGCTCAAGGGTACCTCAGGGCAACCTACTGGGAAGGGGTTCGAACCCCCGATCCTCCGGCTGACGCCCTAACCACTAGGCCTCCGCTGCCCGTATGACATGTTCTATTAAAACAAAGAGAATTCTGCTAGCGTCAGCAATCCTGTCTCCGTAGGGGTGAGATACATGTCCATCTGTGAGCATTTTCCCCAGTCTGCGCTTGACCTGTGGTGCAGAGATGGCGTGCACCTCAGTGATGATGGACGAATGCCTTTCCTGGCACAACTCATCTGGACAGCAGCCTATTTACATCTGTCAGCTCCACCGACACATATTTCCACCTCAATGCCAGCGTCTGCACGTCCGGTATTTTCCCCAAAGGTGGTGGTGACAGGGACCATCGGGAAAGAGACTCAGAAGGACGTGTAAAACTGGACTAAGGTGGTAAGAGGTATCTCGAAAGGTGCTGCAGAAGACCAGTTTAGGGAGATTACAGATTTATTATCAGTGTGATGTGAGTGTTTATTTGAGTGTCTGTTCACTGTGGGTTCAACTGCATGCAAAAGTCAGAGATCGCTGCAACCCTTGGTTTTGAAGTTCTTGGTTTGGTCCTTTTTTGGTACAGTGAAAAAAAGAAGATATCATTTTTTTAAATTCAAATTTATTTGAATTAAACCTTATTGGGGAGGGGCAGCGGTGGCCTAGTGGTTAGGGCGTTGGCCGTATGACCGGAGTATCAGAGGTTCAAACCCCTTCCCAATAGGTTGCCCTGAGGTACCCTTGAGCAAGGTTCCGTCCCCGTCATGCTCCTCCCTGCGATGGGCTGGCGACCTGTCCAGGGTGTGTCCCCTGTCCTTCGCCCTGTGTGAGCTGGGATGGACTCCAGCGACCCCACTTTGGACAAGTGGCAGGAAATGACTGACTTATTGTGGAATTTAAAAAATAAATTGCAACAAAACGCTGGTTTTGTGTTTTCCCTGATTGTAGAACAGCTATGAACAGTGTAATTTTGATTCTGAAGTGCATTCTCATTAGAGATCTGACATGCTTTCCCTCAAACACCTCCGTAACGTTTGATAATGTTTGAACATGTGGAATGTTTCACTCCTAATATGCACACAAACAAACAATTGACAATTGGGCAGCAGTGGCCTAGTGTGAAATTTCCTTGGTAACAGTTTAAAATGCTTTTCAATTTTTAATAAATTACAAGGAGGAATAAATGGGCCATTATGAATACAGTGATTACAAAAGATATGATGTTGTTAATGGTTGGATCTGAGTAGTTGAGTTGTGAGAATGTGCATATATATATACGTGTGTCTGTGTATAAATGTATTGTGAACATATTCTATTCATGTTAATGTTTAGAAAAACATTCTTATTATTCCTACTATTTCTTTTTTGTTTATTTTCAAAATGTATGAATAAATGGGATATTGCTCTATTTTTTTTTAAAAATAAATAAATACTTTTACTTTTCTGCATTGTATTTCTTTGAATCTGATAACACTGTGCTTTTTTTAGGCCGGGAGCGGTGGATGTGTTCATCACATTGGTGATGCCACAGTCCAGTGCTACCCTAAAGGGCAGATATCAGGGCAGCGTGAAGCAGAAAAGGTGAAGATTCAGGCAAGGAAACAGATAAGACAGGTGATAGAGACAGGTAAGGCTACAGGTATGGAAAGGCAGGGCATGAGGAAGAGAGCAGGTGTAGAAGGTGAAGGCGTGGAGAAGAGGAGGAGAGCAGGTATGGAGATGAGGAGCAGAGCAGGTGCGGAAGGTGAAGGCGTGGAGAAGAGGAGGAGGAGAGCAGGTGCAGGAGGTGAAGGCGTGGAGAAGAGGAGGAGAGCAGGTATGGAGATGAGGAGCAGAGCAGGTGCGGAGATGAGGAGGAGAGCAGGTGTGGAGATGAGGAGGAGAGCAGGTGCGGAAGGTAAAGGCATGGAGGAGAGGAGGAGAGCAGGTGCAGAAGATGATGGTGTAGATTGGAGGTATACTAGGAGGAGAGCAGGTCAGAAAAAGTTTTACTCTTCAGAAGCAAAACTGTTTGGTGGTGCACCTAGCAACAGTAGTGATCAAATAAAATCCATTAATCACAGATCATTTAAAGGCAAAAACATGCAATATTAGATTATGATAACATTGCAAAAGCCATATCTTCAGTTAGGAAGACAAAAATTCATAAGGAGATGGATTATGGGTTTTGGATGGATGTTGCTAAATATTTGTCTTGGCCATTTAGTCGCCCAGAGGCAGCAAAGCGTAGTGTAAAGTCACTTCGTCAAATATGGAATGAAAATAGAAATGATATTCACAACATAGTTGAAACACTGAGAAGCGATTTTTGCACTCAATCATCTGAGCTACAAAAGGAGACACATTCTAGATCTGAACTTTTTCCACTGAGCAAAACATAGAGATAAAGAGATCCAGAAGGACTGTTGCTAACAGACTACATAGCACTGACTTTTCTTCTGGAGCACTTTCAGCTAAACAGTACTGTATTTGTAAATCTTCCAATAAAAAGAAAAAGCCAATGATCGCTTGTGATTTTTGCAATCAATGTGTACAAAGTGTACATATTAAAGGCTTTATTCAAATAGTACAGGCTGTACCTTTCAAAGTAATATGTTTTACAGAGGGGGGTATTAGACTTTGGCATGAAATGGCAAAACGTACTCCTGTGTTCTGGGATGCAACTGGAGGCATAATAAAGTCAAACCTAACAAAAAAAAGAATTTTGTATGATGAAATTGTGCAATGAACAATTACTTACATCAATCAGAGACCATGAAAGGCAGCTGTTTCAAAGTAACACTCTGCCAGTACAAATAAACAGTGACAGATCAATTGCTTTATTAAAGGCTGCAATGAACATTTTTAATAACAATACTATGGAGTCATATTTACTGCGATGTTGGAGAATTGTAAGTGGATGTGCATCAGAGGCCGATTTTGAATTTTGTATAATTCGATCCTGCAAAAGTCATCTAATGAGACAGGCAAGTGAAATCTGTAAGAAGCAATACAGTGGTAAAGACATGAGATACACAGTTGGGATGTTCATGTTTAGCATCCTGGTAAAATCGTCCTGTATGCAAGAAACTGGTTCTATTGTGCATGATGTGTGCATTATACTAGGGAGCAAATATCATAGCACAGCGGTCTTCAAATATCAAATCTAAAGTTCAAAAATAAAATATACAAGAAGAACCTGAAGACAAAACATCATATGTAAATGAGGAAAGTTGTCCAACTGTTGACAGAGTAAAATCCCCCTTCCTGAACCAGTTTCAGTCCATTAGATTGAAATGTGAAGTTGAGACAAGATTGGAATCATTCCAAAGGAATTCTTATTTTGGTCCAACGTTACTTGATAAATTATTTAGTAACTTTCTCCCTGTTATTCCTTTATGGTCCAACTTACTTCCAGGTGACTTGTCAAGATTTTCTGCTTCCTATAAAGTGATGCAGAAATATCAAAATGAAACCACAGCAATTTGTGAGGTAACATTTAAAAATACAAAACATTTATTTTTGGGTGAAGAAAAAATGAGAGATGATGAATGTATAATTAAACTTCATGATTTGTGCAGAGCGAGGGAAAGAGAGTTCTGCGAAAAGGTACGACTAAAAGCACTGAAACGACATTTGTAATTAGAGGAGCCAGAGGAAAAATGGAATAAAAAGAAAAAAGTACCAAAACATCTAACATAATCTTTTCAAAAGCCACCAGCAAAACATACAAACAATTTTAGTCTCAATGAGAAATGTATCGTAAATTACAGCTCCCCAAACAATCAAAGTAAAAACCCCACAAAGGTTCCAATAACGGCAGACATTTGTAAATTTGAAAACATTTACCAAAATTGTTGGTTCAGTTCAGTTGTCCAATGTTTTCTACATATTCCAATAGTGAGAACAATATTTCAAACTTACAATGTAACACATATTGTACACAATTCATCTATACAAGCTCGTTTAGCTAGTTTGTTGCAATTTGCAACATCACATCCAGGGTGCACGATAAACTCTACAGATATAAAATGTGCTCTTAAAGTAATCTGCTCTTCGGTGTCGACCCTGCATTTTGGACAACAAAATGATCCTTTAGACTTTGTGTTCCCTTTTATGTCGTGGATTAAAGCACTGCACCTTAAAACAGAAGTAACAGTAACACACAGGCTTACTTGTATCAGTTGTAATTGCATAAATATTAAGGAGCTAGATTTAAATTCTATATTTTTTGTTAATGTAGGAAAAAAATCTACTTCTGTGTGTGAGCTCTTTAAAAAGCAGCTGGAATGTGATGACAGCTTTGGGAGCTGTGATAAATACCATGGGATTGCTACAGGATGAAGCCTCGTCCCTAATAGAATGTTGTTTAGAAGATGGGGGAGCACAGACCTAGAGATTAAAATCCATTTCCTGTCATACAGGGGAATCTTCCACATACGGACATTATTGGTCTTTGTTATTTAAAGACGGCAATTGCAGAATTAGAGTGAATGACCTTAATATTTCTTTGGAACCGCTGTCTAACATGGAAGAACAAACAAGTGATGTACTGTATTTTTATGAAAAAGAAACCCAGTTACAAAAAACAAGCACCTTCATTAACAGAGCAGGCATACATCAACAGGAATCATCAGGTTCTTCTAACAGAAGGTTTGAATTACCAGAATTAGAGCTTAAAGAAAGCAATGAAAGTGTCTGCACAGCTGCCATATTGTTTTATGCCAGATTTACCAAAGCTTTTCAGTTGTGAAGTCACAGTTCAGTATTCCTTTGATATTGTCGTCAAGTTAATTTCTAATTAATTTCTTGCAGATTTTTGCCTTTTGGCCTGTGATGTCAGTGAAGAAGTGGTTTTAAAAACTTTTACTCAACAGTGATGAGTCATACCTGCACAGCTGACTGTAAATTACAGTATTCAAATGCACAACACACACGTGTGCCGACAGAACTCACACAAAACAGCAGTCTTTCAGAAGAAGACATCGACATTCTGAGAGGTGGGAAATGGCATAATAGATGCATACAGGCAGCTTCTCAGAGACGATAACAAGGACGCTTTAATCATGCCATGTAAATTTGTGAGTCAAACATTAATGAGTCTTTACTGCAAAGACATAGAAGTCCTTCCTAGTCCACCTAAAACAGAAATAACTGGTGGTGTTTTATTAATGTAATTGTCCCTTTTAACATAAACTCATGTCATTGGGTAATTGTATCATTTGACATGCATAAGTTCAGAAAAAATGAAAAATCTATAACGATTCATGCACGAGTCATGGACTCTTTAGATGCATACACAGCGGAAATTAAACAAATTCTCACAGTACTACAAAGATTCTTAATAGCCCAATACTTAATACTGCACAATGATGTGATAGAGCTACAATTTGAAATTTAAATTTGTCATTATTGCCCATTTTTGAAAAACAAACGGATAACAGCAGTTGTGGATTATATGTTTGTTTATTTGGTTTTTGTTTTTTGTTTTTTTTGGTTTTGTTTTTTTCTGACCCAGGAGAGATGGCAGTTTTAGTTTACTGGTAATTATGTATTTCCTGTATGTTCTGAAAAAGCTGTACACCTGTTGCCCAAATATGAAACCAGGCCGAATTATCGCCTTTTTGTGTCTGTGTTTAAAACCCAGCAAACTTTCAATGATGCTTATTTGATATATCTGACACCTGTTTGATTAAAAATAAATCTAATATGCACTCCTCATAGAGGATGTTAATCAGACATTAAATATTAGGAACAGATACTACACTTGATCTTAGTTCATAGGCAGAGAAGTGAATTTAAAGAAGCATGAAGGTTCAGAACTGGGGATAATTCAGAAAGTGGGTACTGGGTAGCAAGTGCATTTAAGGCTATATAAGACTATATAAGTTGCTATATCCCGGATGAGTTGAAATCAGTATAGATTTTTACTAGAACATCCTGAAAGGAGGGCAGAACAGTAAACCAGTCTTCAGATTAAGAAGGCAGCCGTTAACTAAAATGCAACCTCATATTATAAAACCTGGGAACAACCAACATCTTTTCACACATCTTGTTGGTTTCATTTTGGAAAGTTTTAATAATCCTTTCCATCGATAGCCATCATTTTGGGTCCATGTTTTCTTTCAGCTGGTCCAATAGCTTTAAATGATCTGCTTGCAAACTTATCAAAAAATGGCCATCTTTATGATTTATTTGATGTTCCCATATGTGGTCATTTTATAATTCTAGTAGTAATTTTAGGGATTGTTCAGCATCCCCCAGCATTGGGCAACAAAACATACTGGAATGGGGTTCTCTGGTCCATCCAAAATATATGATGTGCCTTGGAGTTATGTTTGGGAACTAGAACTAATTATTGTTTTTAAATCAATGCATGCACATACCTCTTTCAGTAAAACACATTAAATTGCACCTCTAAAGTTTGAGAGTGTATCAGAATTGGACAAAGATGTTTTAATGTGAAATGATCTAATGGACAGTTAGTGCAAGAAAGCAGTTCAAGAGGTTGTTGTTCACATCAATACAGAACCACAGCTTCTAAATCCAGGATATTTCTGTGTATATTTCAAGATCTGTATTGTAGCTTTTTGGCTTCACAGTCAGAGAGAAATGCAAACAAGCTTGTTAACCCCACGGATGTGCTCGGCTCCAAAAGCTTTCAAATCTTTGTGTCCTTTCTTTTCAACAAAAGCAGAGTTTTCAAAGCAGTGCCAGAAAAAGGCCTTTCGATCTAATTTCATACTTATGAGATCAGGAGCACATAAATAGCATCATGATGTTGTAATTATTCGTAGGACACTTTTTTGATGATTCCCAACTTTAACTTATTGTGTGTGTGTGTGTGTGTGTGTGTGTGTGTGTGTGTGTGTGTGTGTGTGTGTGTGTGTGTGTGTGTGTGTGTGTGTGGCGCTTATGTTCTTTTGTAAATTTCTGCTTTAGTTTTGTCACCCAAAATCAATATATTAGTTACTTGCATGGCCTAGTGGTTAGGGTGTCGGCCACTTGATCGGAGGATTGGGGGTTCGAACCCCTTCCCCATGGGTTGCCCTGAGGTACCCTTGAGCAAGGTGCCGTCCCTGTCCCGCTCCTCCCTGCGATGGGCTGGCGACCTGTCCAGGGTGCGTCCCCAGTCCTCGCCCTGTGTGCGCTGGGTTGGACACCAGCTCTCCCCCACGACCCTGTTTTGGACAAGCGGCAGAAAATGGATAGTTACTTGCATACATTAGTCTTCCACTGGCTTATTTATCCCAATAGTTAGCAAATGTATCTTATTTCTCGTTTACTTGCACGTGTCACTAAAGTCTACAAAACGGAAGCTGTTTATTGGTAATAATAACCTGCTATTTAATAGAAATGTGTGATTAATGCATTTACTGTGGTGCTGAGATGTAACAGACTATTGAGTAACTCAGTGTTGTAAGTGATGTCAGTTTTAGAAGCTTTTGGTAAATGTCCCTGTTCTGTTTTCCTCTCACATATTAACTGTATGTTGGTTTTTCGTTTTTCTCCCATTTAGTTCTAGATTCTTTCAGAGTCTCCAGGACATCATTTGGACCATCCGCCACTCCTTAAAGTTCATATGTAGTGTCATGGTCCTCATGTTTATACCAACGTACCTGTATGCCTTCATCTTCAAAGAACTGTTCAACTGGTCCAACTCTGATCGATTTGGAGGAATATTCACATCTTTCTTCTCCCTGTTTGAGCTTATAACCCTGGATAACTGCTCTGACATCTTTTATATCAGCAGGGACAAAGGTAAGGGGTTTTCACTTTCCGAATGTAAAATGACGCATGAAAAGCTAAATCTAAAGAAAGTTATCAATGGAGAACATCACTGGAACATGTCAGGGAAACAAAAATCTGCCAAAACCTGTTTCAGTGAAACATCTTTACACCACTGGTAACTGGTGACGAAACCAAGTTAAAAATCTTTATAGTATTTTAGGTCTTTGTGCTTTGGAGTAAACTAGGAGATGTGGTTTTCAGTTCAAAAGGAATTTCAACAAATATTTTTCTAATCCATGTGTTCTTCCTCCAACAGGACTCGATTACATTATTGCTCTATTAATCCTGTACATCACATGGCAGCAGTACACCTGTCTTAAGTGAGTAACCACACTTTTAAATGATTTCCCACTCTGAATCACACCTTAAAACTAGCTGTTCTCTTTTAAGATGATCTGTTGTTATTTAGGCCGTTGAGCTTTCTAACTCAAGCCAACTGTCCTTCAGCTCACTCAGTCTGAACACATTGAGCTCTCACTAATACGTAGGGCAATACTAATGATCTTATCTGATGTTTTCCAAGTGCCTGAACAGCAAAATGAGGCGGAAGGTATGTGGAGTCAAGTCAGATCAAGTGAAATAGGTTTTATTGTAATATTCAATTCAATTCAATTCAATTTATTCTTGTATAGCACCTTTTACAACAAAGTTGCCCCAAGGCACTTTACATTGGTGGTAGATGATGGAACAGGTTACAGTAATAGATGTTAAAGCCGGACGACTACAAAGGAGAGGAACCAAAAACTCCACTATGTGGGTCCAAGGTCAACCGGCTACCCAACCCCCTTGGGTATACTAACAGTAAAAAAGTTAGTTTGGTTTTAAACTCCAGGATCAGAATAGTAATAAGCAGGAATACAGTTCTGTACTGTATTCTTAAGCAAGCATGCAGTTAGGCACTTCTAATGCAGAATCATCACAGATGTGTAATGTTTCAGTGTTCTAACTAAGCTCTGTTTTAAGTTAAAGATGCAGGAAAAAAGGACAGTTGGACCTGAAAGCAGATTGGTAAGTGTGGACAGTAGAATTGCTTGGTTTCAAATGGACGTCTCAGTATTTTTAGCTTTTAAATATTAACTAATTAGATTTGGATGCATTCAAGCATTTTTCATACATTCTTTGAGAAACGCTATAAATATCGACTGTTCAATAAGAAATACTAATATTATCAATGGACCGAACTGCCTGGCAAACGCAAGAAGATGCATGCTGGGATACAAACAAATTCGAACCAAGTAGATTCAAAATATTTAGTCCAATAAAATCTGCAGTACCATTAATAACATTGCTTTCTTTCTCACTGAGAGATATTATAATATTCCCAGTAAAACAAAAGAAGGTAAACTCACTTATTCATTTGGATCTTTTTCGCTTCAACAGAACTAGAAATGAGGAGGCGCCATAGAGATGAGGAGGCTCGTGGAAGCACATCCAGTATCAATGCACGGAGCAGTTGGTAAGACAGCGACTTCAGAAACACACACACACGTGGGTCCATCAGGCTGTTTATACAGGATCAGCCTTGTATATGGATCCCATTAATAATATGAAAGAATAAAATGCATATCCAGGCAAAAAGGAATGAATTTATTCAGACACTGCAGTCCGACAATGAGCCAAAGACCAACTCATTATAACAAAAACATATTAGTGTAATTTCAGTGTAATTTCTCTGCTGCTTTTCAGACACAGATCATTTGGTTTTTTTTTTTCAGAATTCTGCTCAAATTACTGCAATTCTTCAAACGATATTAAACTGCAGTTTCTAGGAGTCAAACACCTGAATGTTGTCGAGGATTTAAAACCTCACAGCAAAGTGACCCTGTTTTAACTGAAAAAATGTTGTTTACATTTGTAGGGAAGCCAGATGTCGGCAGTGCTTGGAGAGGTTAGAAAAATCAGATCTTGAGCTCTGAAAACAACATTGCTTGCGTCAGAAGGTTGTGGAAACCCTCTTTAAGGTAAGCAGATTTTCCATAAACATGTCATTAAAATTTAGATTCACATGTAGTAAAACTGAAATGGGTTTTAAATGGAGCAACCACAAAACAGAAAAGACCGTTTCTGTTTACTGGACATACAGACGAAGACTGTTTTTCTTCTTTTAGATCAGAGAAGAAGGGCTGAACAGCAAGGAATGAGCTCAGACCTTTGACCAGCTGCAGAAGAATGAGAACGACCTCCAAACAAGTTTCTGCTTCAAATGTGCATTAAAATAAAGAAAGAAAGAAATAAAATGCTTGTAGTCCAATTTTTCTTGATTAAAATACAAAACATACAGAGAGCTTCATCATGACCCTCTTGTTTCTAATCTCCAGTTAACTGCCAGGTTCCGTGAGTGTCTTCAGATGTTGTGTTTTGCCGTAAAGAGCCAAAAATCGTACACAACGGTGTCAGGTAGACACTAACAGTGATCTAGTGCTATAATCCAAATTTCTACTTTATTTGAAGCTGCTGAGCTGAGACCAGTCCTCCCATTACATGTGGCTCCTGGCATTAAAAAGGTAGACCGAAAGACTGCACTTCATACAACCTTACAAACTTCACCAACCCTTCATCACCCACAACATGAGACCTGCAACTGAATTTCACAGCACTGACCACCTGATTCAGTTTTCACTCACAAAATGGGCAAAAACTCTTAGAACTACATAATTACATGAATACATCTTCCCTCCTTTTCAAGAAAACAGTATTTATATATTTAAACAGAAGAAAAACAAAGTTTTTGGGTGAAACCTATACAGTACCCGTTAACAGAGGTACAGACACCTGTGTGCGTTTTTTACATTTACATTTACGGCATTTAGCGGGTGCTCTTATCCAGAGCGACTTCCATGTCCTAAATACAGGGACAGTCCACCTGGAGCAACTCAGGGTTAAGGGTCTTGCTCAGGAACCCAGTGGTGGTAGTGCTAGAGGTTGGATTTGAACCGGGGTCCGTAGGCAAGCACCCTACCACTAGACCACCGCCACCCTGTGGGCAGCTAATGATGCTGTCACTTGATAAATGAAGTACAGTATATTCTTCATTAACGAAGGAAAGATGAGTGGTAATTTGATAATGTCAGCTAGTTAACACCCTCTTTCCCAAATCTGGGTTTGTGGACTGAAAATGAACCTTCCCTGTTATTACATGAGGTATTGTTTAGCTTTGTGGCCAAACTGTTAAGATAACTGTACAGTCCAGCTGAACTGAACAGGCAAGAACATGTTTATACATGCTTTATACACTATTTAATAACATTAAATATCATTGGTTTTTTACTATCTGTGAGACCTCCTTCCCACCCGATCAGCCCGTTATTATACAAATGGAATGGAGGAAAATTGATAGAGGACAGATGCTGCCTTCACGGGCTGGTCAGAAGATCCTGTTTCCCAATAAAGATTGTGGATTATTCCAGAAATGGGGGACATTTTCTGTCCCCTACATGAAATTACAAATAGTCCATGCACAAAATACTAAAATGTGCACTTGTTGTGCAATCTGTTCTCATCCTGAGACAAAATATTTAAAAAATGAGAAAGTGGTTCCAAAATACTATTCAAACTCTTCACCCTAATTGATCACTCCCTCAAACAGCATGTTTTCCTCTCCCACCTTTTAGATGAACAGCTTACACTTCAATCAATCAATCAATCAATCAAACAAACAAACCAATCAGCAGTCCTGTTAGCACAGAGATTACACATGAAAATGATCCAATCATGCAGCAGCAGTTTACAGGATCTGCTCTGTTCAAAATAAAACGCTAGACGGGTTTTCACTCCAGAACTGAGTTTTCAGCGGGAACTCCGATCTGATTCCGATCTGAGGGGATCGGTGTGCAGCTCCCGCATCTTCAACTCTGGTTAACCTCACTTCCCTCCGCAGCTGAAGACAACACTGTGGAGAGCCGCGGGGCGGGCTGCTGTAGGGTTTGGTTGCTGAGCAACATCACAGCCAATAGGAACACGAGGAATCCGAGCCGCCAAATTGATTACTGCGCGCGCTCTCAGGCAGCGTTCAGTCTGAGTTTCTCACAGAACATTTGCTGCACTGCGGTCAGACTGCCTCTTCATTCACACTCAGCACAGGTAAGGGAACACCTACCACCCGCTTCAAAACCAGTTCTGATCAGAAGCAGCGCTTTTAGTCCACTTTGTTGAGCAGTTGAACCAAGAAATGTAGCGCTGGAGGTGTGTAGCATTAGCTAACGGCCATTTCCTTACGCCTTCAGTGTGATCCAACATGCGGAGGGAGAAAACATGAGGGAAAAGATCTCACAGACGAGAAAAGGTTCTTTTCACTCATTGAAGGTGTGGAAATAAATGCAGGGTCCACATGCGACTCAGCTGCAAATGTTTCTGAAACCTGCTGTTTCTGTTCAAGCTGTTTATTTGATGGCTGGAAATTCTGGAGAACAAAGAAGATGAAGAGCAAAGTGAAGAAGAGCAGTTGGTGGTTTCAGAAACGGGTCTACAGTTTTCCCCTGTTGTATGAATCAGTTTTGAGTCATATGCATGAATCCATCCATCCATTTTCTGCCGCTTGTCCCAAACGGGGTCTCGGGGGTGCTGGAGTCCAACCCAGCGCACACAGGGCGAGGACGGGGGACACACCCTGGACAGGTCGCTGCCCATCGCAGGGAGGAGCGGGACGGGGCGGCACCTTGCTCAAGGGC
>JABMDN010000205.1:0-36321 GCA_017165825.1 Hepsetus odoe
ATCAGTCAGGCTGAACTCCCTCCACCCTCCGCTCCACAGGATCTCCAGTTCATACACATCTTCATTAGCACTTCATTATCCAGTGATCTCATTATAAACCTTTATCTGATTATTGATTACTGATTACTGGATAATTCCAATAAAATTATTCTGGATGATTGCATCCGGTCTCTCGTTTCTGAAAGATTGATCACTCATTTATAAACAATCTCCATTATAAACAGATTATTTGATTTAAAATGAGGACTTTTTTTAAAAAACCGTCAGTGCTGCTGATTTCTGGTTTGTATAAAAGACTATTTTAAATTTGGGCTGAAGCTGTGCTGTGATTCCTGCGTTTTGAAGTTGTTGTTGCTCAGTGAGCCTCAGTTTAAACACGATTCTTAGTTAATCAGAAGACAATAAACTCCTCGACCAATATAATCAATAATGACCATCCAGTAACACAGTGATTCTGATTCAGATTCAGACTGTAACAATGATTCAGATTGTGTTTCTGATTCACGCGTTGATTGACTCACCATAACGAACTCTCCTAAATACTCAAAAGCACAGTGAGCCAAACAGCCGTACTGGATAGTGAAGCCCATAAAACCCAGCGCTTTCCCCAAAACACGGTACAGCATCGCCACGACAACAAACCCTGCAGACAAAACACACATCTTACAGATACACCCTCCCCCCCACACACACACACACACAGTCACACACAGGAGAGGTAGGCACTAACGGGTAGCTGGGCGAACATGGTGCAGCCGAAGTGGAACAATAGCAGGAATAAAGAAGCTGATCTGAACTGCACTGACCTTTATCTGCTGAAAGTGTGATGAAAACTGGATCAGCACAGCCAAACACACACAGCCACTGGTATTTATATCACAGCAGGCCTGGTCTGGACCTGGGGGGGTGCTTTTTGACTATGAACTTGTGTGATGTTTCCCCAGTGGGCAATAAAACAGTTGCTGATATTAAATGTCTTTCATTATTGTCAGTTTAACAACTTTTTTCCCAGATTCTCTTCTCCATCACAGAGTTACTGTTTCTGTTGTTAAATATTTATGTAAATGAGCTCTGCTATGATTGTACTGAACTGAAAACCCTCCTAATGCTGTCAGTGTGAGTGGGCGGAGCTAAACTACTGCAGGCAGGTAAACAGCTGTGGTTCTGCGTGCTGCTTGCTGGCTGAACAATTCTGGCTCCAGTTCTGGAATTGGGATGGAAATCAGGAATATTTTATATAAAAAGGCAAAAACGGTTCTATAGGAACTGGACGGGGCTCCGTTTTAGTCCCTCGTGTCTCAGCGGGGTTTAGAGGGTTAAAGGTGCTGTTGAGCTCATATGGCTGATTTTGGAAAATGAAGAAGCTCAGATAAAAAAAAAGGAAAATGAAGACGAGGAAGGTGTTCCTGTCGGGTCCTGAGGCTCGGAGTCCTGAGATTCTGCTCCTTTCAGCACCGACTGATTTCAATCACACTTCCCTCCTGGCTGTGTTCTTAACCCGGTCGCTCCGGAAACGCACGCAGCCTGTTCAGGAAAGACACGACATGTTATGGCTGTGTGTTTAAAGTGACTGAACACACATAATACAGTGGGCTTAATCAGAAGAAACAGCATCACTGTTTATGGGACGGGTCGGGACCACGCAGGGTGCTGGGTGATGTGTCTCTGACAGTGATTGACAGGTTTCATAGTTTTAATCTCTAGATGGAAACAGTGTTGAACTCTGGTTCCACACAGCAGCTGATTTTCATCATTTCTGTTAATTACGGCTCTTTCCCTTCCGGAAATTTACATTTACAGCATTTAGCAGACGCGCTTATCCAGAGCGACTTCCACGTCCTGATTACAGGAGCACCTCTGCTCCAGCCCCCGGAGACACTCAGGGTTAGGGTTAGGCTCAGGGTTAGGGACCCAGTGGTGGTAGTGCTGGAAGTGGGATTTGAACCTGGGACCTCTTGGTCCAAAAGCGAGTATCTACCACTAGACCAGCAACCACGTGTCCTGTGTCTTCTACATGACGACATACTTATGAGAGAGTGTGTGTGTGTGTGTGTGAGAGAGAGAGTGTGTGTGTGTGTGTGTGTGTGTGTGAGAGAGAGAGTGTGTGTGTGTGTGTGTGTGTGTGTGTGAGAGTGTGTGTGTGTGTGAGAGAGTGTGTGTGTGTGTGTGTGAGAGTGTGTGAGTGTGTGTGTGTGAGAGAGTGTGTGTGTGTGTGTGAGAGAGTGTGTGTGTGTGTGAGAGTGTGAGAGAGAGTGTGTGTGTGTGTGTGAGAGAGTGTGTGTGTGTGTGAGAGAGAGAGAGTGTGTGTGAGAGAGAGAGAGAGAGTGTGTGTGTGTGTGTGTGTGTGTGAGAGTGTGTGTGTGTGTGTGTGTGTGTTTTGTTAACTGGAAGCTCATTTGCAGGAATATTTCTCGGAGGTGTTTTTCTGGGGACTGAGAATCACTGAAATCATTTTTAGGAACTTTTAAAAAAAAAATCACCGTTGAGCTCCTCAACACACACACACACACACACACACACACACACACACACACACACACACACACACACACACACACACTCCTGTGTTCGGGGGGGGGGGTTGTTTGTGTGTTTAGGCTGTTTTATCAGTCAGTCTCGCGCTCGTTCTTACCTTCACCCTGCTTTGATGTTTTCTCCACTTCCTTCCACATTTGTCCTCGTGCCCTGGACGCGGCCGTACGCGCTGCTCTGATTGGTCAGCCTCAGTAAGCCGCACTCTGATTGGCTGAAGAGTTTGTTGTTTGGAGACTGTATTACCGGTGTGTAACGTGTTGTGTCACGTGCTCTACCTACTTCCGGAGCGCGTGCGGTTTGATGGCGGCACGCGTGCACAGCAGCTTTAGGAGGAGCGGTGGGAGCGCGCATCCCCGTGGAACCCGGACCACCGGCCGCGCGCTCCTGACCACGCCCACCGGAGTAACCGGACTGGACCGCGCGCTCGGTGGGGCACACAGACACACAATCTCTCTCTCTCTCTCTCACACACACACACACACACACACACCCCTAGTCATTCACACGCGCGCACACAGTGTGTGTGGGGCGAAGATGAAGCACCTCTCCTGAAGACCATTAAATTCACACCGCAGTGTTCAACCAACCAGACCTGCCTGTTTCTGCAGTGTGTGTGTGTGTGTGTGTGTGTGTGTGTGGGGGTTGAATCGACGAAACAGCCTGGAATTTCTAACACAATTCTTTATTCAGTAATAAAACCAGTAAGTAATGTGTCTGTATTGAGCATCTGATTGTGTGTGTGTGTGTGTGTGTGTGTAGGTGGAGGCTTAGCAGTGGGCAGCCTACTGCTAATAGGTAAGTTTGTTATTC
The DNA here is from genome assembly GCA_017165825.1 of Hepsetus odoe. NCBI lineage: Eukaryota > Metazoa > Chordata > Actinopteri > Characiformes > Hepsetidae > Hepsetus > Hepsetus odoe. The sequence goes on from JABMDN010000205.1 coordinate 3,346, forward strand.
TCTCTTTGTGTGTGTGTGTGTGTTGGGGGGTACATTTAATGTGGAATTCATGTTTATTCATGTTTATTGTGAGTTGTGTTATTAATAACCCCCTTCCCAAAAAACACAAACCTCCGCCCATGATGGTCTGCAGAGACGGAATCATCCAGTGTCTTTTCTCTGCATTCCTCCTCCGTTCAATCCATCCTACACCCCCCCCCCCCCCCCCCCATCAGTCTAGAACCCCATGTGTTTAGTTTCTGTTCCTCCATAAAATCAGCAGCACAATGCAACCCCCGGCCCCTCAGTGCCTGTCTGGGGACCATTGTGAGGAACTCTGAAAGCCACAAAGGGACCTGACCCAGAAACACATCAATAAGGGACAGAGTGGGGTGGAGACTGGTGGTCGGAGGGGGACAGTATGAGAGACTGTGGAATGTTCCTCTGGGACAGGATGGAGTTGTGAATGTAGAAAGTTGTTCTCTTGCTTGTGTGCTGTTTTCTGTGTATTTATAACATTGGACTGAAGTTGTTTATATTACTCTATAACACTCTATAACCCTCTTTAACACTCTATAACCCTCTATAACACTCTATAACCCTCTTTAACACTCTATAACACTCTATAACCCTCTATAACACTCTATAACCCTCTTTAACTCTCTATAACCCTCTTTAACACTCTATAACCCTCTTTAACACTCTATAACCCTCTTTAACCCTCTATAACACTCTATAACCCTCTATAACACTCTATAACCCTCTATAACATTCTATAACCCTCTGTAACACTCTATAACCCTCAGTAACACTCTATAACACTCTGTAATACTATATAACCCACTATAACACTCTATAACCCTCAGTAATACTCTATAACCCTCAGTAATACTATATAACCCTCTGTAACACTCTATAACCCTCTGTAATACTCTATACCCCTCTATAACACTCTATAACCCTCAGTAACACTCTATAACCCTCTATAACACTCTATAACCCTCAGTAACACTCTATAACCCTCAGTAACACTCTATAACCCTCTATAACACTCTATAACCCTCAGTAATACTATATAACCCTCAGTAATACTCTATAACCCTCAACCCAGCCACTAGGGATGCACAAGCCAGTGTATTTCTTCGTGCTGGTTCCAGTACCGGGTAAATGGGGAGGGTTACGTCAGGAAGGGCATCCGGTGTAAAACTTTGCCAAGTCAATATGTGGACAACGATACAGAATTCCATACCGGATCGGTCGAGGCCCGGGTTAACAACGACCGCCATCAGTGCTGTTAGCCTACAGGGTGCTGGTGGACACTGGACTACTGTTGGCCAAAGAAGAAGAAGAAGAGGAGGAAGGCATGTCCAGAGGGAGAAGGAGAGAAAGAAGGAGAGGAGAGTGGAAGTGAGGGTAGGGACTTTGAATGTTGGCAGCATGACTGGCAAAGGTAGAGAATGAGCTGATATGATGGAGAGAAGGAAGGTTGACATTTTGTGTGTGCAAGAGACTAGATGGAAGGGTAGTAAGGCCAGGTGTATTGGAGGGGGGTTTAAACTGTTCTACCATGGTGTGGATAGAAGGAGGAATGGAGTAGGTGTTATCCTGAAGGAAGAGTATGTGGAGAGTGTTTTGGAAGTGAAGAGGGTGTCAGGGAGGGTGATGAGTTTGAAGCTGGAAGTTGAAGGTGTGATAATGAATGTTGTTAGTGCTTATGCTCCACAAGTTGGTTGTAAGATGGAAAGGTTAGATGAAGTAGAGAGTGTACCCAGGGAGAGAGAGTGATGATTGGTGCAGATTTTAATGGCCAGTGTTAGAAGGGAACAGAGTGTGATGAGGAGGTGATGGGTAGGCATGGTGTCAAGGAGAGGAATGTTAGGCTGATGGTTGTAGATTTGCAAAAGAAGTGAAATGGCTGTAGTTAATTTATTTTAAGAAGAGGGGAGGAGCACAGGTGATCGAGTAAGAGTGGAGGAAGATGTCAGGTGGTTTATATTCTTTACAGAGGGTCAGCTTGAAAGAGAGACTGAGACTTAGTACAGGGGAGAGTAGCTAAAACAGCATAGATGGAGTCTGCATGACCCTTGAGGCCGGCAGAGGAGTAGAAAGTGAGGCAGAGTCGAGGATCATGGTAGCTGAAGGAGGAGGACTGTGAAGGTGGAATTCAGGCAGGAGTTAACACTGGCACTGGAGGTGTTTGCTAAAGAGTTCACCGGATTGCTGGAAAACTACTGCAGAAGTGATCAGGCAGATGCAGAAATGTACTTGTGTGACACTGAAGGAAGAAAGAGGATAAGGAAACCTGGTGGTGGAACCAAGAGTCCAGGAGGCTTTAAAAGAAGAGGGGAGGCAAAGGAAGACATGCACAGTCAGAGAGATGAAGAGCAGACAGGTGTACAAGGAGATGAACTGCAGGGCGAAGAAAGCAGTGGTGAAGGCCAAGATAAGGTAAGCTGTGAATTGTATGGAGAGGTTGGACAGTAAAGAGGAGAAAGGACCTCACCGATTGGCTGTACAGAGAGACAGATCTGAAAGATAAAGTACAGGTCAGGGCGATTAAAGATAGAAATGGTAACGTGACTCACAGGTAAACAGAGCGTGGTTGAGCAGATGGAAGGAATACTGAGGAGCTCGAAGGAACAAGAAACAGAGAGAGAAAGACTGATGATGAGAAGAAAGTAACTGTGAAGTGCAGCAAATAAATACAAGATGGCACGGGCAGCGATGAAGAGGAGTGAAGAATGGAGCGCTTGGACCGGATGACATACCAGTGGAAGCATGGAGATGTTTAGGGGATGGCAGTTGAGTTTCTGACCAGATTGTTTAAATACAATCTTGGCAAGTGAGAAGATGCCTGAGGAGTGGAGACTATGTACTAAATTGATTTGCAAGAATAAGGATGATCCACAGAGCTGCAGTAACTATAGAGGGATAAAGTTGATCAGCCACACCATGAAGTTATGGGAAGAGGGTAAAGCTCTAAGCAAGAAAAGAGGTGAGGATCAGTGAACAGCAGTATGGTTTTTATGTCGAGAAAGTGCAACCACATAAATGTTTACTCTGAGGTGCTGATGGAGAAGTACAGAGAAGGTCAGAAGGAGCTGCATTGTGCCTTTGTGGATTTGGAGAAAGTATATGACAGGGTGCCTAGAGAGGAGTTGTGGTTTAGTATGAGAGGTCTGAAAGTTACAGAGAAGTATGTGAGAGTAGTTCAGGATATATGATGATGGTGTAACAGCAGAGATCTGCAGGAGTGACTATTTTCTACTTAAGGTAGAGGTTAATTACATCAAGATCAGCACTGAGCCCATTCTTGCTTGCAGTAGTAATGACTAGGTTGACTTGGACGAGGTTAGACAGGAGTCTCTGTGGGATTTATGAGAGGTTTACATGATATTAGATCCGTAGTGAGTAGGGGAGCAGCTTGAGGAGAACGGAGAAATGGAGATCTGCTCTGGAGAGGAGAAATGGAAAGTATAGGGTAAAGACAGAATACATGAGGTGAATGAAAGGGAGTGAGTGGAGTGTTAGGATGCAGGAGTGGAGGTGACAAAGGTGGAGGAGTTTAAACACTTGGGATCAACAGTTTAGAGTAACAGCGAGTGTGGAAGAGAACTGAAGAAGAAAGTGCAGGCTGGTTGGAATGGGTGGAGGTGAGTGGCTGGAGGATTTCCAGACAGACGCGTATTCAGCTAGAGTAAAAGGAAGGTTTACAGGACAGTAATGAGACCAGCTAAGGGGTTGTGGGCGGGGTTGGAGACAGTGGTAATTGACTTGAAAGGCAGTGAGTGGAGCTGGAGGTGTCAGAGTAAGATGCTACTGAGATTTCACTATTGGGTGTGACGAGGATGGACAGGATTGTGAACAGCATAATAGAGGGACAGCTCAGGCTAGAATGCCTTGAGACAAAGCAGAGACGCAAGGTTGCGTGGTTTGGACATGTCCAGAGAAGAGATGAGAATATATTGGAAGGAGGGATGGAAGATGGAGTTTGCCAGGAAAGAGGAGTAGCTATAAGACCAAAGAGGAGGTTTATGGATGTGGTGAGAGAGGATGCAGGTGATCGGTTTGGAAGCAGGAAGATGCAAAAGACGTGAGAAATGGAGACAGTTGTTCAGCTTGCATACCCCCAAACGGAGCAGCCGAAAGAAAAAGAAGAAGATAACCTCAGTGAATACTCTCTATAACCTCAGTAATACTGCACTCTATAACCCTCTTATAACCCTGGCACTACTCTCTATAACCTCTCAGTAATACTTTATATAACCTCTGTAACACTTATAACCCCTGTAACACTCTATAACCCTCTTATAACCCTCAGTAATACTCTATAACCCTCAGTAATACTATATAACCCTCTGTAACACTTATAAATCTCTAACACTCTATAACCTCAAATACTCTATAACCCTCAAAATACTTCTTATAACCTCAGTAATACTCTATAACCCTCTAAAACACTCTCTATAACCCTGTGTAATAATTTCTATAACCCTGCAATACTCTATAACCCCTCTGTAATACCTCTATAACCTCAGTAATACTCCATAACACTCTCTATAACACTCCTATAACCCCTCTGTAACACCTTATAACCCTCAAACACGCTATAAATCCTCTGTAACACTCTCTATAAATCCTCTGTAACACTTTATAACCCTGTGTGTGTGTGTGTGTGTGTGTGTGTGTGTGTGTGTGTGTGTGTGTGTGTGTATGTGTGTGTTGTAGAAGAAGATTACAGTGATAGCATCTGTGCCGCGCAGCAGTGCTTCCTGGCAGAGGGCGTGTGATCTGTGACACCGCCCCACTCAGCCTCTGCCTCAGACCACCCTGATTGCTGCCATGGCAGGTGTCTCTAAAATCTACACACAGGATTTGGTACAATTGTACACAGTAAATACTAACACACAATTAAGGTTGCAATGAACAATACTAAGACACAATTTCACACTAACACTAACACACACTTACACAGTAACACTAACATACAGTGCAACACTAACACACAAATTACACAAAATACTCAATATACAGTAACACTAACACAATTACACAGTAACATCAAGACACACTTCACACTAACACAGTTACCTCAGACAGTAACACTAACACACAGTAACACTAACACACAATTACACAGTAACACTAACATACAGTAACACTAACACACAATTACACAGTAACACTAAGACACAATTTCACACTAACACACAGTTACCTTTGGACACAGTGGAACATTAACACACAGTAACACGAACACACAATTACACAGTAACACTCAATATCATGACACAATTTCACACTAACACTAACACACAGTTACTCAGCTACAGTAACACTAACACATACCACATACAAACACTCAACACACAGTAACACTAACACACAATTGCTAATGGTAACACTCAACACACAATTACACAGTAACACTAACATGGCAGCAATACCACACACACCACAGTAACACTAACACACAATTACACAGTAACACTAACACACAGTAACACTCACACACAGTATCACTAACATTGCAACACAGTAAATACTCCACACACAATTACACAGAGTAACACTAACACACAATTACACAGTAAATACTAACACACAGTAACACTAACACACAGTAACATGGCATACTAACACACAATTATAATAGTAACACTAACACACAATTACACAGTAACACTAATACCATTACTCCAACACACAGTAACACGGTACACTAACACACAGTTACACTAACACATAGTTACACTTTACACAATCACACAGTAACACGGTAACACTCAACACAGTTACAGGTAAATACTGTTACACAATCACACAGTAAATACGTAACACTAATAGCGCACTAACACACAGTTACACTAATATGCCAATCATTGTGTAACACGGTAACACTAACACAGTTACACTAACACACAGTTAGTACTTAATACACAATCACACACTAAATAATAGACAGTTGTTATTGTCATTACTGTGTTACACTAACACACAGTTACTAATTAATATGCACAATCACACAGTAACATGCTATACTTCACACACAGTTACATCTAATGCACAACTGGCAGTAACACTAACACACAGTAACACTAACACACAATTACACAGTAACACTAACATACAGTAACACTAACACACAGTAACACTAACACACAATTACATAGTAACACTAACATACAGTAACAGTAATACACAGTAATACCACACAATACACACAGCAACACTAACACAGTAAATACTCAATACACAATTGCTACACAGTAACATCTAACACACACCACATGCAACACTAATACACATTAAACACTTCAACACACAATTATACAGTAACACTCAACACACAGTAACACTTAATACACAATCGGGTACACAGTGCAACACTGCAATACTCAAATACACAGCGCACTAACACACAGTTACAATTAAAAACACAATCACACAGTTACACTCAATAGTTACTGCAAAGTTAAGTACTAAAACACACAAATCCCAGCTACACACTTACACCAACACACAGTAAATAATTTCTAATACACAATTACAGTTACACTAACACGCAGTCACACACTAACACACACCCACTAACAGGCAAAGTCACACACTAACCCTAACAATCACACACTAACACACACCACAGTTATACTCAACACACAATTACACAGTACTAACACACACCAGCAATCACTAACACACACCAGCACTCACTAACACACCGACAATCACTAACACACACAATTACACAGCAACACTCAACACAATTATGCAGTTACACTATCACGCTATAAATACTCCAACACACAACTACGCAGTTACACTAACACACAGTAACACTAACACACAATTACGCCGTTATACTAACACACAGTTACACTAACACACAGTTACACTAACACAGAGTAACACAGATACACTGTAACGCTAACACAGTAACACTAACACACAATTACACAGTAACAATAACACACAGTAACACTAACACACAGTAACACAGTAACACACACAATTACACAGTAACACACACAGTACCATGCAGTAATACCCAACACACAGTGTCCTCAAATACACAGTAACACAGTAACACTACACACAATTACACAGTAACACTAACAGACAATTACACAGCAACACTCACACACATTAACACTAACACACAATTATATAAGCAGTAACACTAACACACAGTAACACTCAACATACAGTAACACGTAACACTACACAGTTACACTAACACATAAAGCTACACTAATACACAATCGTCATTGTAACACGGTAACAACACACAGTTACACCTAACACACAGTTACACTAACACACAAAGCTACACAGTGCAACACTAACACACACAATTACGCAGTAACACTAACACAGTAAATACTCAACACACAGTAACACAGTAAACACTCAATACACAATTACACAGTAACACTAATAATACACCATACAGTAACACTCCATCACACACACTCAATAATAATAATTATACAGTAAATACCAACATATTGGTAACACTAACACACAGTAACATCGGTAACACTAACACACAGTTACACTAAACACATAGTTACACTAATACACAATCACACAGCAAATACTCAGTAACACTAAACATACAGTTACATCTAACACACAGTTACACACTCCACACAGTTACACTAACACACAATCACACAGTAATACTCGTAACACTAACACACAGTTACACAACACACAGTAACACTACATACAATCACACAGTAACACGGTAACACTAACACATGAAGCTACAATTAACACACAGTTACACTAATGCTGACAATCACACAGTAAACACTCTAACACTTAACACACAGTACCTAAATACACAGTTATACCAATACACAATCACACAGTAACACGCACACTGAACACAAAGTTACACTAATGCACAATCACACAGTAAATACTAACACACAGTAACACTAACACACACCATGGCAGTAACACTCAACAAACAGTAACAGTAAATAATACAGTAACACTAACACAATTACACAGTAACACTAACACACACCACACAGCAACACCACACACACTAACACCAACACACAATTATATATTAGTGCAATGCCTAACACACAGTAATAACAATACACAATCAACACGGTGTAACACGGTAACACTAACACAGTTACACCTAAAAACACAATCAGCAGTTACTAATTCAACAGTTACGTAGCTATACTAAAACACACAAATCAGCACAGACTTACACCAACACACAGTAACACTCCAACACACACCATATTGTGCAACACTAATGACACAATTACGTAGTTACACTAACATACAGTAACACTTAACACACACCACGCAGTTACACTAACACACACAGTAACACTAACACACAATTACACAGTAACACTAACACACAATTACGCAGTTACACTAACACACAGTTACACTAACACACAGTAACACACAGTAACACAGTAACACACAGACAATAAAAAACACACAGTCAAAGTAACACATGTCACAGTAACACACAGTCACACAGTAACACAGTCAGGAGTGAACAGAGCTGCCACAGTAACACACAGCCAGAGGTAATACACAGTCACACAGTAACACACAGCCAGAGTAACACAGAGTCACACAGTAACACACAGTGAACATAGCCACACAGTAGCACACAGTAACACAGTCACACACAGTCATGCAGACACACAGACACACAGAGGTCACAGTCACAGACACACAGTCAGAGTAACACACAGTCACACAATCACACAGTAAATATTACAGTAACACACAGTCACACAGTCAGAGTAACATAAGCAGTCACACAGTAGCACACAGTAAACAGGCAAGTTACACAGTCACACAGTCAGAGTAACACACTCAACAATATTGCAGTCACACACACAGTCACACACAGTCAGAGTAACATAGTCACAGGGAAAGCACACAGTAAATATTAGTTACACATTAGTCACACAGTGAAACATTACAGTAACACAGTGTTACACACAGTCACACAGTAACAATAAGGTCACACATACAGACATTACAGAGGAGTAACACACAGTGGACAGTCACACAGACACAGTCAGAGTAACACAAGGTCACACAGCAATACAGGCTACACAGTCGAGTAACACACAGTCGTGACAATCACACAGACACACAGTCAGGAGTAATATTTTAGTCACACAGTGCAACACACAGTCACACAGACACACAGTCAGAGTAATACAGTCACACACAGTGTAATGCAGTCACACACAGTCACAAGGACATGGCCACAGACAGAGTAAACACACAGTCACACACACAAACACGCACACAGTCACACACAGTCACACACAGAGTCATGCACACAGTCACACAGGCCACACAGATATACAGTCAGAGTAACATATAGTCGCTTGCCAGCAACATGGCAGGTAATTACAGCTCAGAGTAAATAAGGTGTGGGGCCTTTCTGCCAGTCACACACAGTCACACACAGTCACACACACAGTCACACACAAGGCAGACAGAGTAACACACAGTCACACATATGTTGTGCCACACAGACACACAGACAGAGTAACACACAGTCACACAGTGACACAGTCACAGTAACACACAGTCAGAGTAACACACAGTCACACAGTAACACAGAGCACATACAGTAACACAGTCACACAGTCACACAGTCACACAGTAACACACAGTCACACAGTCAGAGTAACACAAGGTAACACAGTAACACACAGTCGCTGAAGCCAGAGTAATACCCAGTGTAAACATTACAGTCACACAGTAACACAGTCAGCGCCACAGTCACAGCAGTCAGGAGTAACATAGTCACACACAGTAACACACAGTCACACAGTAACACACGAAATACAGTCACACAGAGAATATAGTAAATACAGCAGTCACATACAGTAAATACACGGGTAACACAGTCACACAGCCAGAGTAACACAGTCAACACACAGTCACACAGTAACACAGTAACACAGTTACAATACAGTCACAGTAACACACAGTCACACGCAGTCACACAGCTGTGAGTAGCTGCAGTCACACAGTAACACACAAATACAGTTACACACAGTCACACAGTACATACAGCCGCACAGTCACACAGACACACAGACACAGCGTCAGAGTAAATATTACAAAGTCACACAATCACACAGTAACACAGTCACACAGACACACACACAGAAAATAGGTCACAGTCAGCATAGACATGGGCCAGAGTAACACACAGCTGGCAGTAATACAGTTACACACAGTCACACAGTAATACAGTCACACAGTCACATGGACATAGACACACAGCTGGAGTAACAATATCACACCCAACACACAATTACACAGTAACAATAACACACAGTAACACTAACACACAGTAATACAGTAACACTAACACACAATTACACAGTAACACTACACACACAATTACGCAGCACACTCTAACACACAGTAACACTTAATTAATACAGTAAATACAGGTAAATACTAATACACAATTACACAGCAAATAATTTAACACACAATTACACAGTAACACTTAACATACATTAACACTAACACACAATTATACAGTAACACTAACACACAGTAACACTAACACACAGTAACACGGTAACACTAACACACAGTTACACTAACACATATATACCAATACACAATCACACAGTAAATACTTGCAATACCTCAACACACAGTTACACTAACACACAGTTACACTCAATACACAACCACACAGTAACATGTGTACTCAAATAATAATAGTTACACTAACACACAGTAAACACTAATACACAATCACAGTAAACACGGGTAACACCACACACAGTTACACTAACACACAGTGTCACACCAATACACAATCACACAGTAACACAGTAACACTTCAATACACAGCAAATATTGTGCACACTAACACACAATTGCCACAGTAAATACTAACACACAATTACACAGTAACACTCACACACATTAACACTGGCCTGCACAATTATACAGTAACACTAACACACAGTAACAACACTTAACACACAGTAACACGGTAACATCTACATTATAGTTACATCTGGGTCACTATAGTTACACTGACACAGACTGCAACATGTAACACTAACACACAGCTTACATCAATACAAACAACACACAATCACACAGTAACACGTTACTCAACACACAGTTACACTTAATGTACAATCACACAGTAACACACATATGCAAATACTAACACACAATTACACAGTAACACTAATAAACAGTAACAGTAATACAGTAACACTAAACATAATTACACAGCAACACTTAACACACAATTACACAGTAACACTTAATACACAACACCAACACACACTTATACAGTAAACACTACCGCCACAGTGCTTCTACCACACACAATCACACAGTAACACGGTAACACTAACACACAGTTACACTAAAAACACAATCACACAGTTACACTAACAGTTACGCAGTTATACTAAACACAAATAACTCAGCTATGACTTACACCAACACAGAGCACACACTTACACCAACACACAGTAACACTAACACACAATTACGCAGTTACACTAACACACAGTAACACTAACACACAATTACGCAGTTACACTAACACACAGTAACACTAACACACAATTACAGAGTTATACTAATAATATTAAAGTTGCTATCTAAACACATGTAACACACAGTAACACAGTAAATACACAGACACAGTAAATACACAGTAACACACAGTCAAAGTAACACACAGTCACACAGTAACACACAGTCACAGTGTGTCAGCCACAGTCAGAGTAACAGAGGCTGCATGCAACACACAGTCAGAGTAGTCACTTCACAGTCAGTTATTGCAATACACAGTCAGAGTAGAATACAGAGTCACAGTACCATTGCAGTAACAGCTACACAGTAGCACAGTAACACAGTCACACACAGTCATTTGGCTGCAGGACACAGGGACACACAGAGTAACACACGCAGTCATGGCAGACACACAGCTATGAAGGTTACAGGCTACAGCCAATCACACAGTATCACAAGGTAACACAGTTACACAGTCAGAGTAACATACAGTCACACAGTAGTACTAGTAACACAGCATATTACAGTCACACAGTCAGAGTAAATACACTAACACACAGTCACACACAGTCACACACAGTCAGAGAGCAACATACAGTCACACAGCAGCACACAGTAACACAGCACACAGCCACACAGTAGCACACACAGTAACACAGTTAGCACACAGTCACACAGTAACACAGCAGTCACACACACACACAGACAGAGGCAAGAAGACAGTCATACAACAGACACAGCTGTGAGGCAACACACAGTCACACAGTCGTTATAAAGGCTGCCAGACAACAGAGTAAGCGATACAGACACACAGCCAGAGCACACAGTCACACAGTAACACAGTCACACAGACACACAGTCAGAGTAACACACAGTCACACACAGTCACACAGTCACACAGTCAGCGGTCAGTCACAGTCAACAGTCACACAGCCACAGACACAGACAGAGTAACACACACTACACACAAATGGGAGCACACAGCCAGCTGAGCCACAGTCACACAGTCAGAGTAATACACAGTCACACAGTCACACAGACATACAGTCAGAAGTAAATAAGGAGGTCACACAGCAACACACAGCAAAGAGTGGGCCAGAGTGAACAATACAGGTAAATACACACATGCACAGAATACACACAGTCACACAGTAACACAGTCACAGACACACAGTATTGTGAGTAAACACAAGAGCTACACAGGACACAGCCACAGACACACAGACAGAGTAACACACAGTCACACAGTGACAGTCACACAGACACATAGTCAGAGGGTCATTACAGCTACACAGTACGTATATGCCAGTCAGAGTAAATATTACAGTCACACAGGTCAGACACACAGTAATTAACACAGTCACACAGCCAGAGTAACACAGTAACACAGTAACACATAGTCACACAGTCAGAGTAAATAATGGTGCAAATACACAGTCACACAGTAACACAGTCACACACAGTTACACAGTCAGAGCGGCACAGTCACACACAGTGTAATACACAGTCACAGCTTAGTAACACACGTATCACAGCCACAGAGTAATATAGTAACACACAGTCACACAGTAACACACGTGTAACACAGTCACACAGTCAGAGTAATGTCACACAGTCACACAGCATACAGTCATTATTAGTAATACAGTAACACAAAGCTACACACAGTCACACAGCAACACACAGTCACACACAGTCACACAGTCAGAGTAACATGCAGTCACACAGTAACACACAGTAACACAGTTACACACAGTCACACACAGTCACACAGACACACAGTTACACACAGTCACACACACAGTCACACACACACACAGTCACACAGTCACACACACACACAGCCACAGTCACACACAGTCACACAGCACACACAGACACACAGCTCACAGAGACACACAGCTCACACAGACACAGCTCACACAGACACACAGCTGGAGTAAATAATACAAAAATGGTTGTGTCACACACAGTCACACAGTAAATACAGTCACACACAGTCACACAGTCATTGCACACACAGTCGAGTATTACAGTCAGCACACAGCTCGCTACAGGACACACAGTAACACAGTAACACAGTCACACACAGTCACACAGTAAACACACACACAGTCACACACAGTCACTCACACAGTCACACACTCACACACACACACACAGCTGAGTGGGGCCTAGTCACACAGTAACATGCAAAGCCACACTGGGACACAGAGGTCATTATTGCAACACACAGTCATACAGACACACAGTCAGAGTAATATTACAGTCATATTGTAACATAGCCAGGAGCAGTAAATACAGTCACATTAGACATTGGCGCAGGTCAGAGTAATACAGTCACACAGAAATACATGAAAATACAGCTGCATACAGTCACACAGTAACACAGTCACACACACAGGACATTACACCTCAGGGAGTAAACACATAGAACAGTCACACAGGATATTATTGTGACACACTGAGTAACAGCGACAGTCACACAGTAACACAGACACACAGTCAGAGTAAATACACAGTCACACAATCACATTAGCAAATATTACACACACAGACACAAGAAATAGAGTAACACACAGCTGTGACAGTGACACAGTCACACAGACACACAGTCAGAGTGGGGCCACAGTCGCACGCACACAGTCGTAGAGAACATACAGTCACATAGGTAATACAGACACAGTCAGAGTAACACACAGTCACACAGTCACAGTAACACAGGACACAGTCAGGAGTAACACACAGTCACACAATCACAGTAACACAGTCACACATGAGACACATAAAGTCAGAGTAACACACAAGTCACATAGTAACACATAGACACAGGCTAGACACACAGTCAGAGTAAATACACAGTCACACAGACACACAGCCGAGTAACACAGTCACACAGTAAATGCAGCATACAGTCAGAGTAACATGGCAAATACACAGTCACAGTAACACAGACACACAGTCAGAGTAACATTACAGCCACACACAATCACACAGTAACATAGTCACACAGAGACACAACAGAGTAACACATATAGCACACAGCAACACAGTCACACAGTTACACACAGCCGCCAGACACACAGTCAGAAACACACAGTCACACAATCACACATTCACACAGAACAGAGTAACACAGCTTACATGTAAACAGCCACACCCCACACACAAAGGCCAGAGGTAACAAGTCACACAGTAACACAGTCACACAGACACACAGTCAGAGTGAACACACAGTCACACAGGTGCAACACAGCCACACAGGACACAGTTAGGAGTGTAATACACAGTAACACAGTCACACACAGTCATTGGGCTGCAACATACAGTCACAATACAGTCACACAGACACAGTCAGAGTAACACAGTAACACAGTCACACAGTAACACACAGTCACACAGACACACAGAGTTACACATAGTCACACACAGTCACACAGTCAGAGTAACACACAGTAACACACAGTCAGAGTAACACACAGTCACACAGTCACACAGACACAGTCAGAGTAAACACAGTTACACACAGTCGCCACAATCACACAGTAACAAATGCCACAGAGACACAGAGTAACACAGTCACACAGTAACATATCTACACACTCACAGTCAGAGTAATACACAGTAACACACAGTCACACAGTAACACAGCTCACAGACACACAGTCAGAGTAATACACAGTCAGCAGTCACACAGCCAGAGTAACAAGGCAGTCACATGCAGACACAGAATGAGTAATATTAAGAGTCACACAGTAACACAGGTTTAGCTACAGCACAGAGTAATACACAAGGTAACACACAGTCACACAAAGGAGTAACACACACAGTAACACAGTCACACAGTCAGAGTAACACACAGTAACACACAGTCACACAGTCAGAGTAACACACAGTAACACACAGTCAGAGTAACAAACAGTCACACACAGTCACACAGTCAGAGTAACACACAGTACACAGTCACACACAGTAACACACAGTAACACAGTTACACACAGTCACACACAGTCAGAGTAACACACAGTCACACAGACACACAGACACACAGTCAGAGTAACACACAGTCAGAGTAACACACAGTCACACAGTAACACAGTCACACAGACACACAGTCAGAGTAACACACAGTAACACACAGTAACATAGTCACACACAATCACACAGTAATACACAGTCACACACAATCACACAGTAATACACAGTCACACACAGTCACACAGCAACACACAGTCACACAGACACACAGTCAGAGTAACACACAGTCACACACAGTCACACAGACACACAGTAACACAGTCACACACAGTCACACAGACACGCAGTCAGAATAACACACAGTAACACACAGTCACACAGACACACAGTCAGAGTAACACACAGTCACACAGTCACACAGACACACAGTCAGAGTAACACACAGTCAGAGTAACACACAGTAACACAGTAACACACAGTCACACAGTCAGAGTAACACACAGTCACACAGTCAGAGTAACACACAGTAACACGCAGTCACACAGTCAGAGTAACAAACAGTCACACAGTAACACACAGTCACACAGTAACACACAGTCACACAGTCAGAGTAACACACAGTCACACAGACACACAGTCAGAGTAACACACAGTCACACAGTAACACACAGTCACACAGACACACAGTCAGAGTAACACACAGTCACACAGACACACAGTCAGAGTAACACACAGTCACACAGTAACACACAGTAACACAGTCACACAGTAACACACAGTCACACAGTAACACACAGTAACACAGTCAGAGTAACACACAGTAACACACAGTAACACAGTCAGAGTAACACACAGTCACACAGTCACACACAGTGACACAGTCACACACAGTGACACAGTCACACAGTAACACGGTCAGACACAGTCACACAGTAACACAGTCAGAGTAACACACAGTCAGAGTAACACACAGTCACACAGTAACACACAGTCTCACACAGTCACACAGTAACACAGTCAGAGTAACACACAGTCACACAGGAACACACAGTAACACGGTCACACACAGTCACACAGTAACACACAGTCACACACAGTCACACAGTAACACACAGTAACACAGTCACACACAGTAACGCACAGTCACACAATCACACAGTAACACAGTCACACACAGTAACACACAGTCACACAATCACACAGTAACACAGTCACACAGACACACAGTCAGAGTAACACACAGTAACACAGTCACACAGTAACACAGTCACACAGTCACACAGACACACAGTCAGAGTAACACACAGTCACACAGTCAGAGTAACACACAGTAACACGCAGTCACACAGACACACAGTCAGAGTAACACACAATCACACCGTAATACACAGTCACACAGACACACAGTCAGAGTAACACACAGTCACACAGTCACACACAATCACACAGTCACACACAGTCACACAGACACACAGTCAGAGTAACACACAGTCACACACAGTCACACAGTCAGAGTAACACACAGTAACACACAGTAACACACAGTCACACAGACACACAGTCAGAGTAACACACAGTCACACAGTAACACACAGTAACACAGTCACACACCGTAACACACAGTAACACACAGTCACACAGACACACAGTCAGAGTAACACACAGTCACACACAGTCACACAGTCAGAGTAACACACAGTAACACAGTCAGAGTAACACACAGTCACACAGTCACACAGTAACACACAGTCACACACAGTAACACAGTAACACAGTCAGAGTAACACACAGTCAGAGTAACACACAGTCACACAGTAACACAGTCAGAGTAACACACAGTCAGAGTAACACACAGTCACACAGTAACACAGTCAGAGTAACACACAGTCACACAGTCACACACAGTAACACAGTAACACAGTCAGAGTAACACACAGTCACACAGTAACACACAGTCACACAGTAACACAGTCAGAGTAACACACAGTCAGAGTAACACACAGTCACACAGTAACACACAGTCACACAGTCACACACCGTCACACACAGTCACACAGTCACACAGTAACACAGTCACACACCGTCACACACAGTCACACAGTCACACAGTCACACAGTCACACAGTAACACACAGTCACACAGTAACACAGTAACACAGTCACACAGTCACACACAGTCACACAGTCACACAGTAACACAGTCACACAGTAACACAGTAACACAGTCACACAGTAACACAGTAACACAGTCACACAGTCACACACAGTAACACACAGTCACACAGTCACACACAGTAACACAGTCACACAGTAACACAGTCACACAGTAACACAGTAACACAGTCACACCGTCACACACAGTAACACAGTCACACACCGTCACACACCGTCACACACAGTCACACAGTAACACAGTCACACAGTCACACAGTCACACACAGTAACACAGTCACACAGTAACACAGTAACACAGTCACACCGTCACACACAGTAACACAGTCACACAGTAACACACAGTCACACACAGTAACACAGTCACACAGTAACACAGTAACACAGTCACACAGTAACACAGTCACACAGTAACACAGTAACACAGTCACACAGTACCAGTAACCCTGTGAGGATTTGATTGCAGCATTAGTGAAGTCAGATACTGGTGCTGTATTACAGCATTGCTGTGAAGATCAGTCCAGCCCAACACTGGGGCGTGTGTAGCCCAATAACCCACCAACAGGGTAACCTTATTATTTGTGTGTGTGTGTGTGTGTGTGTGTGTGTGTGTAATGTACAGGATCTCCCCTGTCCAGTCCTGGACACTGATGTGAGTTTGAATCCAGCAGAATCTGTCCTGGCCCGAGACCTGCTTGATGGCGACTCCATGAAAATCGCCTGGCGCTACCAGAACCTTCCGACAGTCCAGGTTTATCCACATTTCCATGGTTTCCATTGTAAATCTCAATGATACACACACACTGCTGGATTCCACTCATCACAATTCCATTCAATTTATGTGTGTGTTTATGTTTATATATATATGTGTGGAGATATATATATACACACAAATATGATGTGTGCGTGTGTCCAGTCTGAACTGTCCAGTCCCTCTGGAGGGGGCCGTCTCTTTGATCTGTGTAAAAAGATGGACCCTCAGCTGCTGCAGGGAGTTCAGTTCCATACGTTCTACCTTCCAGATGAAGCAGCAGCAGGTGAACCAATCAGGTGAGAGCCTAACCATTATCTAACCCTTCAGTGATCAATATCCATCAACCAGTCACAACAAGCTGCACTTCAGAGATTAGTAACATTCAGTTCATCAATAATTCAACAATATGTTTTCCTGAAGAAACAAATGTGTAAGCAGCTGCTGTTAATCTGATCAGCAGAAATAAAATAATCTGGACTAATGGAGTAACAGGGTTCGGGTTAAGGTTAGTAATAGATGTTTTTTGATGGAGGATTGGAGGGGTGATCAGTTTGATGGATTAAAGGTTGGGAATGTGTTTGGTGTGCTGCCCCCCCGCCGGCGTGTCCTGTTTACTGCAGGGGTTTCTGGGTAACGGGCTTTTATGATCTGCACTCTCTCCAATAAAGCGCTGAGCTCCTGCTCCTGCCGGGCGATGGCCGAGAGGCTGGCTGGTGTTTGGTGTGTGTGGTGTTTGCGGTGTGGAAGGTTTTTACGGTTGGGAGGTGTTCAGGGCGCTGCACACATTAAGGCCTGCCGGTCTCGTCCACAGCGCAAACAAATCAATCTGGAGCTCCGGCTTTATGGCGGCTCTCTGAGCTCTTTATGTCTAAAACACACAGCGTCTGTTTATCAGTGCCACCGCTGCCGCCGCCTGTTTGCTCGGGGAGGTTGTTCCTCTGAAGCCTCGGTCCGTCTCAGTGTTTGTGCCGAATGGGAATTGCTGGACGCCGAAGTCGGCTTGACGTGGTTTCTGGAATTCTGTCGTCACTTGTCCTGTAGTTTTGCTACACTGGGGTTTATTACGCCCATCATAAAGCTTTTAGCTTTTAGCCTTTAGCTTTTATCTGTACTTCCCAAATCCTGGAGCAATCCACAATTTGAACCCCAGGTGAAAAAAAGCCTAGAGTTCCTAAAGTTCCACATGCTCATTATATTGTAACCCTCTGTAATACTCTATAATTCTCTAAAAAGCACTATAATACTCTATAACCCTCTATATTACTCTGTACCCCTCTATAATGCTTTATAACACCCCATAGTGCTCTATGATGTTCTATAACACTGTATAACCCTCTAACACGCTGTAATGCTCTATAATGTAATAATGTATATCTCTGTTGTGCTCATATGATCTGCATGGTTGTTGAATTTGGGAAATGAATGTTCAAGGAATCTTTATCCCTAATATTTCCTGATGTAAGGTCTAAACAGATTGCTCCTCAATCTGACCCTTTCATTTTCAGACGGTTGATCACATGCTGCTCCCTGTTGTAATTAGCAATAGTATTTTCAGATGGAGGCTTGTTAGCGCCCAGCGTTAGGGCTGGGTTAGGGTTAGCCCTTACCCCTAAACTGTGAGATTAAATAGCTCACTTGTCAGCCGTTACCTTCCACAGACCTTTATTGACTCTTTAGCCTTTTTTTCGGACTCTGTTCTGTTTCCTCTCTTTGTCCAGTCCGTTAGGACCCTATGCAGGTTTGTTGCGGTCCATTCAGACGGTGATCCGGAAAGAAGGCTTTGATGGATCAGATCCACAGGTTGGGTGTGTGTGTGTGTGTGTGTGTGTGTGTGTGTGTGTGTGTGTGTGTGTATAACAAATCCGTAAACAAGAACAATATATCTCTCTCGCTCTCTCTCTCTCTCTGTCTGTCTGTCTGGCTCTCTCTCTCTCTCTCTCTCTCTCGCTCTCTCTCTCTCTGTCTGTCTGTCTGTCTGTCTGTCTGTCTGGCTCTCTCTCTCTCTCTCGCGCTCTCTCTCTCTGTCTGTCTGTCTGTCTGTCTGTCTGTCTCTCTCTCTCTGTCTGTCTGTCTGGCTCTCTCTCTCTCTCTCTCTCACTCTCTCTCTCTCTCTCTCGCTCTCTCTCAGGGTAAAGTGCGGAACGTGTTACGTTTAGGTCTTCACTCTCTAGGCACCGCCCTCTGGGGGGACGATGTATGTTTAAATGAAAACCCCGCCTGTGGCCACAACCTCACCACATTTCTTTATGCTCTTCGAGCCCTGCTCCGCTCCTCTCTATCCGTTGCCATGGTAACTTTACCTGGTCATCTAATACAGGTAAGAACTTTTGTGAGGGTTCATGGCCTTCAGTCTCAATGAAATTCCATGTCCACAGAGAAACATATTTCTGTTCCCAGTCTGGGTCCTTTTTATGTGGATACGTTCTCTCCATGTCTATGTGGGTTTCCTCCGGGAGAACTGGGTTACTCCCACTGTCCACACCCATGAAAGGTGGACTGGAGATGACAGACAGACAGAGAGAGAGAGTCCGACAGACAGACAGAGACAGAGAGTCCGACAGACAGAGACAGAGACAGAGAGAGAGAGAGAGAGAGTCCGACAGACAGACAGAGAGAGAGAGTCCGACAGACAGACAGAGAGAGAGAGAGAGTCCAACAGACAGAGAGAGAGAGAGAGAGAGAGAGAGTCCGACAGACAGACAGAGAGAGAGAGACCGACAGACAGACAGAGACAGAGAGTCCGACAGACAGAGACAGACAGAGACAGAGAGTCCGACAGACAGAGACAGAGAGAGAGAGAGAGTCCGACAGACAGAGAGAGAGAGTCCGACAGACAGACAGAGAGAGAGAGAGAGTCCAACAGACAGAGAGAGAGAGAGAGAGAGAGAGAGTCCGACAGACAGACAGAGAGAGAGAGTCCGACAGACAGACAGAGAGAGAAAGAGAGAGAGAGAGACCGACAGACAGAGACAGAGAGAGAGAGAGAGAGACCGACAGACAGAGACAGAGAGAGAGTCCGACAGACAGAGACCGAGACAGAGAGAGAGAGACAGAGAGAGTCCAACAGACAGACAGAGACAGAGAGAGTCCAACAGACAGACAGAGACAGAGAGAGTCCAACAGACAGACAGAAACAGAAAGAGAGAGAGAGTCCAACAGACAGAGACAGAGACAGAGAGAGTCCAACAGACAGACAGAGAGAGAGAGACCGACAGACAGACAGAGAGAGAGAGAGAGAGAGAGAGAGAGAGAGAGAGACAGACAGACAGACAGAGAGAGAGACCGACAGACAGACAGACAGAGAGACAGAGAGAGAGACAGACAGACAGACAGACAGACAGACAGAGAGAGAGAGAGAGAGAGAGAGAGACCGACAGACAGAGAGGGGGGGGGGGTGCAGTGGTGTCCTAATGGTTAGGGATGAGGCCCCATAATCTGAAGGTCCTGGGACTGAATTCCAGATCGGTAGGTTGCCCTGAGGTTCCCTTGATCAAGGTTTCGTCCCCATCACTGC
The DNA here is from genome assembly GCA_017165825.1 of Hepsetus odoe. Classification (NCBI taxonomy): domain Eukaryota; kingdom Metazoa; phylum Chordata; class Actinopteri; order Characiformes; family Hepsetidae; genus Hepsetus; species Hepsetus odoe. Next base: position 25,323 of record JABMDN010000205.1, read on the forward strand.
TTCCCCGGTGCTGGATATGTCTGCCCCCTGCTGGATGGTGTGTGTGTGTGTGTGTTAAATACAGAGGATGGATTTTGTTGTGATTCACTGTGTACCTCGGAGCAACCTACTGGTTCGAGATTCAAACCCATGACCTTCCGATTCTGGGCCCTCTTCCCAAAACCCTAGACCACCACTACTGCTGTGTGCTCACAATGACAGTCACTTCCACGCCGTAGGGAGACAGAGCAGCTGCATGAAAACTGTATTCTATTTCTCAATAAAATAATAATAATAATAAATTGAAAAGAAAAATTCTCTCTCTCTCTCTGTAGAATAAGTCAGTATTGGGGAGGTTGGTGAGACTGAGTGATGCCGCTGTTGCTTTGGAGTCATTCAGCAGTTCAGAGAGGGAAAGCAACTCACTGTACCAGGAGCATCATGGTGAGTGTGAAACACACACACACACACACACACACACACACACACACACACACACGTTTAGGTGTCAAATTAACATCCACCTGAATGCAGGACCCTAGCTGTCCCAACACACAACCTCCGCTGGCTTCCCAAAGTGCCTCTTCCTCAGGTAAGGACATCCAGCTGTCCACATGTTGGGAAAGAGAACATGATCCATCAGAATCAGCCCATTTTATTTAATCACTGAGTGGTCTGACCAAATCTGTAACATAATTGAAATTAATTTTTTATGACCAGCACCGAATGATTGACTGAATGACTGAGCGCGTGTTTGTGTGTCTTTGTGTGTTTTCTTGCAGGTCTTCTTCATGTTCTGCAGGTGCCTCACCTGAACTGCCTGATGTGTGAAGCTCCTGATAATAAAGATCTGGCGTTCAGACTGAAGAGGAAACAGTTCAGTATAGAGGTCAGTCCTCCAACCACAAACTGCTTATGGGTTTAAAAGGACTAGGGTTAGATTTTCTTAATGTTTGCTTGTGTTTGTTTTGGGTTTATACAGCCCCGATCAAAAGTTTAAGACCACTTGACAAATGGCAAAACATCCTATGTTGCATGGTTGGATGTTAAGGTTCCAAGTAGAGCTTCAACATGCTACAAGAAGAGTGGGAGTGAGACCAAACATTTCTTTGAGCAGCAATTTATTGAAATTTATTGACAGCGCTTAAACTGAAACAGGCTGTTTTACAGCTGATCAAAAGTTTAGGACCACACCTCCAAAAAACCCATAAACCCCCAAAACAGAAATCCACCAGTAGCTCCACCGTTATTGTTGATCACTTCAAAAATTGAAGACGGCCGCACGAAGGGCATCTACTGTCTGGAACTGTGGTCCATTTTTGTAAACTTCCCTTGCCATCCATCCCCAAAGGTTCTCAATTGGATTTAGATCAGGGGAACATGCAGGATGGTCCAAAAGAGTGATGTTATTCTCCTGGAAGAAGTGCCTCGTCCTGCGGCCATTGTGTACTGTAGTGTTGTCCTGTTGAAGAACCCAGTCGTTCCCACGCAGACGAGGCCCTCAGTCATGAGGGATGCTCTCTGCAACATCTGGACAGAGCCAGCGGCCGTGTGACGCCCTGCACCTCCAGAAGCTCCATCGTTCCACTGAAGGAAAAAGCACCCCAGACCATCATGGCGCATAGAAAACCTCTCAGGTGGGATCTGCTTGTCATGTAATGTTAGAAACCATCAGGACCATCATAAAACTTTCTTCCACCTTTCAGTGTCCCATGTTTGGTGTTCTCTTGAAAAGTCCAAACGGTCGGTTCTGTGGCGTTCGAGGAGACGAGGCCTTTGAAGACGTTTCTTGTTTTTGAAGTCCTTCGGTCTCAGATGCCGTCTGATGGTTATGGAGCTGCAGTCGGCACCAGTAACGGCCTTCATTTGGGTCGAGGATCGTCCAGTGTCTTGACGGATAGTATAGTAAAAATCCCTTTACTTTTGTCCCTTTACTTTTGCCCCTCTCCTTCAGTGTCTCACACCACGAGTTCCCACAGGAAAGCAAGTAGTTGCACCTGCAAATAGTTACATGTTGTCCGGTGTCTTATCCTCTCATGAGTTCCCGGAAAACATCCAGCAGCAAACAGATACATTTCTAAACTGAACAGTAGTGCTCATAGATGGCCGGTAGCGAACAGATACATTTCTCATCAAGCAGCTGCACTCACAATCGGGAAACTGAATAAGAAGAAACCTTGAAATGTTGGTGGAGGATAAGACAGGGAGTCATCAGTGAAGAGACCTTTGTCTGTTGTTGGTGAAGTGGTAAAGGTGGGGAAACTGAGGTGCTAATCATGACAGCATTGAATGTTATTGGTGGAAAACTACTAATGGGATGGATTTATGTAAATGTTAAAGGGGTTTGAAATGTATTTAAAGTCCAGAGTTGGGATGAGCATTTGGAGCTGCTCCCACTGGACCACGCCTGCTGAACCTCTTCAGTAAATTGGTTGTGCTGCATCTCTCTGACTTCGCTTGATTTTTGACTTCGTTTGATTTCTGACTTAGAAAAAGTTTCAGACTTAGGCTCACACTTCAATTTTGCACAACAATAGCCAGTTGGATCCTCCGGCTCAGGGCTGGTGAACTGTTTTTGGGTCTCCACTTGACTTTTTGCTCCATAACCCTCAGGATCATTTAAGAAATTCAAAATGACGGTCCTACTGCGTCCCACCTCATGATGGCGCTGCCAGAGACCTGCTTATGCAGTTCAGCCACCGACCACGTTCAGTAAGGGGAAGTTTTTTGTCTTTGCCATCAGAACGTCATGACAGTGTGACGACCTGACAGAAAACGGCAACGAATCCACATTGCACAGATTTGGCCTTTTAAAGGCACGTGGTCCTCAGATTGTGATCAGCTGTTAAACGGCCTGTTTCAGTTTAAGTGCTGTTTTCAATAAACTGCTGCTCAAAGAGATGTTTGGTCTCACTCCCATTTCTTCTTGGAGCATGTTGAAGCTCTACTAGGAACCTTGTTAAGATCCAACTAGGCAACACAGGATTTTTTGCCATTTGTGAAGTGGTCTTAAACTTTTGATCGGGACTGTATGTAGAGCTCCCTGCGATGGGCTGGCGACCTGTCCAGGGTGCGTCCCCCGTCCTCGCCCTGTGTGCGCTGGGTTGGACACCGGCACTCCCCCGCGACCCCGTTTGGGACAAGCGGCAGATAATGGATGGATGGATGTATGTAGGGCAGTGTTCCTGTTTGTTAAGGGACTTTGACCCAAAGTTCAGACTGTTTTTGGTTTGAGTCTCTAACCTTCTGCTGAGGTTCCCTTGATCAAGGTAGCATCCCCATCCCTGCTTCCTGTGTGCAGGTATTACAGCCCACTGCTCCTGCTGTGTGTTCAATGCTGGTGTGTGTAGGATAGATTACACACAGAGGATACACTCACTGCTCGGTCTGTGTGTGTGTGGGTGTGTGTGTGTGTGTACGCGCGCACGTGTGTGTGTGTGTGTGTTGAGGTATTGGTTTGAGCCTATTCAACAAGTTCATATTCCATACACTTCCTGAAATCATCAGTGTGATGAAAATTATGGGAAGTGATGGTTCACCTCTCTGTAGCATGTCCACACAGACTCACACACACACATACTAGTGCCCTGAGAGAATGTTAACATTGGTCCGCTACACCATTCACCTTCAGGTTTGGAGAGTTGAGGTCATGGTGTTTGTGAAATTGTGTGTGTTCCCATGATGGTTCCTCCATTTTGACCAGAAGGATGTAGGCATTGTTTCTTGGCTGCTTCTACAGGGTTTGGCCCTCAGATGAGAGTGTGTATGGTGTGAGGAAGTGTTGTAAGATGTAAGAAGGTGTAAAGAGATGTAAGATGTGAGGAGATAAGAGGAGGTCTATGGTGTGAGGACATGTGAGGAAGTAAGGAGGTGTTAGTGAGGTATTTGTGTTGCGGTCAGCAGGTGTGTCCTCAGGACTTGCAGAGCTTCAGCATTAATGAAGCCTCACCTCCAACACCCTGTCACAACACATCACACCTCACTGTCTACCTTCACACACCCTGAAGCACATCACACACACAGACTCACACAAGGAGCTTGCAGGTAAAGGTGAATGAATTTTACTATGATGACTGTGTGTGTGTCAGAGGGGTCGTTACTATGGTAACAGCTCCTCTCTCTCCAGTATGAAGGTGTGACTGTTTCTCTGTGTGGAGTAAATTCAGTAGTGGTTAGTTACACCTTCAACACTCTCTCTCTCTCTCTCTCTCTCTCTCTCTCTCTCTCTCTCTCTGTCTGTCTGTCTCTCTCTCTCTCTCTCTGTCTGTGTCTCTCTCTCTCTCTCTCTCTCTCTCTCTCTGTCTGTCTGTCTCTCTCTCTCTCTCTCTCTGTGTGTCTGTCTCTCTTTCTCTGTCTGTGTCTCTCTCTCTCTCTGTCTGTCTCTCTCTCTCTCTCTCTCTGTCTGTGTCTCTCTCTCTCTCTCTGTCTGTCTCTCTCTCTCTCTCTCTCTGTCTCTCTCTCTCTCTCTCTCTCTGTCTGTCTCTCTCTCTCTCTCTCTCTCTGTCTGTCTCTCTCTCTCTCTCTGTCTGTCTCTCTCTCTCTCTACAGAAGCTGTATCTGCCTCCTGATTTGTCGGAGACAGTCAGTCGAGTCAGTAAAAGTAAAGGGGCGTGTTCTCCAGGCTGTGACTCCGGCCCCAGCCACTCGCATCTTGACTTCTAGAATGTTCTCAGCTCATTCTAACCCTCATACAACCACACACACACACACACACACACACACACTCACACACACTATGCTCTTCTGTAAAAGACTGATTTTGAGTGCAGTGTGTGTGACTGATGCTCTGCTGGTACTTGTAAGATATACTGTTCATCCTGAGGCTGACTCTAACTGAGGCTGACTCTAACTGAGGCTGACTCTAACTGAGGTTGTTACCTGTAATCACCTCTGACCTCTGTTCTTTGACTGAATGGTTAAAATGTGCTGATTTTCCTAGCTTTGTTTTTACTGTTTATGAATAAATAAATAAGTAAATAAATCCTTTCATGATTAACGATGAGTGTAAATAAATGAATATTGGAGTTCATTAAACCTGTAATAAATCTGAGGGGCAGAAGTTCTTCAGAAAACCTTTTATCATTTCCAACAAAAATACATTTTACACTTAGAAATAAAAAAGCCTAAAATATTTCTCTGAAATTTGAAGACATTTCTGATGTTTTTGTACACAACACACACACACACACACACACACACACACACACACACACACACACACACACACACACATACACACACACACACACAGGCTTTGGTCTAATTTAAACAATCAGCAGTGGTTTGATATGTTCCTGTAAACAAATGGCAACATTTTCTAATTTTTTGAAATATTTATAATTAAATAATGTAGTTGTACAAAATTATTTGACTGTAAGACTTTAATACATCTGTCACCATGGCAACAGATAAAGATATGAGATTTTATTCTAAAGCACTGAAGGTTTTTCCTGGGGCACCAGATTATACCAAAAAAATATTTCCTGAAGGAGAAAGTTCTTCAACATTGAACAAATCAGAGTTTCTAACCCTGGATCCAGTGATGGGTTCTACAAAACCAGACTGAATCCTTTTTTGAGGAGCAGTTCAGCCCCTCTGAGGTTCTGTTCTTGATGTGGTTTGGAGGGGAATCCTGTTGGACAGAAGGAGATTTTGTCCTCCACATTTATCCAGTCTGGACAGTGATGGAGGACCTGCTACAGATCAGCAGTGCCGGGCAAGATGAACAGACAGACCTGAAAGTGTTTATTTACGGCAGTCTGGACCAAAACTGTGAAATATCTGGCTCTCCTCCTGGGACCTGGACTGGGACAGATACTCCAGGGGAGATAAGTCCTACACACACACACACACACACACACACACACACATCTGTAAACAGTCTTGATGTAATGCAGGAGATGAGGTTGTATTAAACTTATATAATTTGAGAAGGTTCTAAACTGTCTGGAGTACATGAGACTAATGGAACCCTGGAACTCTGCTGTGGAACCAGGTGTATTCTTCATCTGCTAATTCAACATCAGTCATACATTATATCACTGTGACAAATAAGGACAACGGTAACGTGACACTTTCTGCTTCACACACTGAGCTGTGGTTCTAATGGTTATTAGAAGGTTCTGTATCATCTAGGTTCTAAATCATACAGCTAAACAATAAATACATAACAAAAAAAAATCGTAAATCATATATAGTCCATATACAGTGTATTCCACATTTTGTTTCAGCATCTTAAAAAAGCTACAGTTAAATTTTTCTCTAATCAATCTCATAATCATTTAAACCGATGAAGTAGAAACAGGTTTTTGAATTTTGTTATTTTATTAAAAATAAATAAACATCCTGTTTTCATAGGTATTGACACCCTTTGATATGACAGTTGAGGACCTGAGCTGTTCCTACAATTTGACATCTGACGCCATCAAGAATGAAGATTATCTGCCTGTAGATAATAAGATCTAATAGTAATACCTGTAGAGGTGTTAGCAGAAGTTGCCATTGATTGATTGTTCATGTGTGATTGCATATGAGGAGGCGTGTATGTGTCGTAGCTCCGCCCATTCACTGATGGGCTGGTGGGAAGCATGCAGGAGTAGGAGGAAGTCTGTCTGGGCTGCAGAAAGAAATATAAAAATGTATATGAGTGTGAATGTTTTGTATGTATTTTATTCACACAGCGCAGCACTTTAGGAAATAATGAGGGGCTGAACTCACTTGCGCAGGCAGGTTATTGGCAGTGGTGAAGGTGGGCATGGGTGGCAGACCACTGTAAGAGTTTGTTAAAGGTGTGTTTGGCCTGCTCAACATAGAGCCTGATGTGAAGGACACTGCAAGAACAGAAGAGCATCACTTCACCAGAAAGTGCAGAAACACATTCTTCATAAGCTGAAGGTCTTCACGAAACCTAAAAAACATCTAAAGGGAAAGTCCTTGTCATTTCAAGGTCACAGCACAACGAAATTGGACCTCTGCATTTAACCCATGCACTCAAACACCGTGCAGCTATTGAAAGCACCCGGGAAGCAGTGATGGGGATGGTACCTTGCTCAAGGGTACCTCAGGGCAACCGACTGGTGAAGGAATCAAACCCACAATCTTCCGATGCAGGAGCAACTCCCTCACCACTAGGCCACCGCTGCCCCTTCAGGAAAAGAAAAAATTCTCCATGAAATCTGTATCATGGAGCAGAGACCTTGGCAGAAGGAGGATGTGCACTTTAACAATAACATTTGTTATACAATAACTTTAACAATAACGCTGCTCCACCACACTGTCACGCTGCAATCTACCTGCGCTGCTCTGTTCTACAACACTGCGGCCCTCTGCAGATGAATGTTCTGTCTGTTGTGCCGTCTGTTGTCTGCACTTGTTGCCCTGTCTTGTGTTTTATGTTGTGTCTGATGTTGTGTCTGATGTTGTGCCTGATGTTGTGCCTGATGTTGTGCCTGATGTTGTGCCTGATGTTGTGTCTGATGTTGTGTCTGATGTTGTGTCTGATGTTGTGTCTGATGTTGTGTCTGATGCTGTGTCTGATGCTGTCGTGTGTGCAGCACCAGGGTCCTGGAGGAACGTTATTTGGTTTCACTATGTTCTGTGTATGTGGCTGAAATGACAATAAAATCCTACTTGACTTGATCTAGTTCCTGTCAGGGTGTGTTTAGGCTCTCCTGGTGTTTTCCTGCTGTTTGCAGGAGTAATTTGAATGTGCATTTCATGGTGATTTGGGTTTGCTGGTGGTTGTGTGAGTGGGTTGGTCTGGGCTTACCGGCCGTGCAAGGCTGAGGGATTTGCTGGTAAACGCTGCTGCTGAAGCTGCTGCTGATCTGAACGTGGCTGGAGCTGCTGCTGGCTTGCCGGCGCTGATTCCTCAGTTTCTCTTCTCTCCTCCATTTTGCTCGTCTGTTTGAGAACCAAACCTAACAGCATGCAGGAAGTGTTAGGTCTCCAGTCAGACAGAGGTTGTTAGGTAATTATTTCTTTTCTTTTTTCTTCCCCATCACCTGTATTCTTGCCTCTGGGAGATCAATTTTGGCTGCTAGTCGTTCCCTCGCAAAAACATCAGGATAGTGAGTTCTTTCAAATTCTGGAATCCAAGTAAAATGATGAGAAGTGATTGTATGAACTCCAGCTAGATTAGGAAAGTGCAGCGAGTGAATTTTTATTTCAGACCTTTCTCCAGTGCCACTATCTGTTCCTGAGTAAAGGATGTGCGGTTCCTTTGCAGTTTTCTTTTCAGCTGCAGTCGCATCTGAGTTTCTTCTGAGTCTTCTCCGTTGGAGCTGATGGAGTTTGAGTTTTCTCCACTGTTATCCTGCTGCTGGCAGCCATCTGCAGGGAAATGCATGAAAAAATTAAAGTGGCGTTTGATTCTTTTCTCCTGAGCTTAACTTTATGGGTTGAATTTGAAATGTCGGTGCAGAAATGGAGACAAACATTAATGTTCTGCATATTCAGCACATTGACCGCTTCGTTGTTTGCGTTCGGTCATATTTGTTTTATGAAGTACTGAAAAGGATGAGCCTGAAGGTGCATCGGCTTCTCTTCTACTTTCCCTTTTTAAGAACTGAGATGGTTTCTTCTGAGGCTCTTCAGGGCTGTGGATTTTATGGGTGTCCAGAGGTCTATTGAGGTGACCGGCAGCACTTGAATTGATGGAGCTGCTTTTCATATGACACAAAGCACCAGAATACGGAGGACCATTAAATCCTGCAGTCTGAGAAACTCTGCCAGGACCTGCTGAAAAGCCACAATTCTCTTGATGACACAATTGGAAAAGAACAACAAAAGGATTCTCAGGCGACGTGCAGAGCTCAGCACTGTGTGACACATGAATCCAGTCAACAGGCCTTTTAGTTCAGCGTGTTCACCTCCACACACCACTGGCATCAATCATGCTATGCTGGGATGGAACCATTAACCTCCAGTTAGGATTAATATCGCCCACCAGAGACGCCCTGCACACCAGGCAGAAGGATCTGACCAATAAACAGGATCTGTCCATGTTAAAGACAAGGTTCCATACTGAAGGATACTAAATGGCCAATGAAAGCTCTTTGAAATGGACGGCTTGGATAAATTGCTGCTTAGCTTAAGGTTTTGATGCTTATCTGATACAAATGAAATGAATGAAAGTGCTCTGCTGCACTCACACGCTGTGAACAGTGTGCAGTGAATTTGTCCTCTGTTCACCCATTCACATACACCACTGCTGAACACACACACCAGGAGCAAAGGGCTGTAATACCTGCATCTGGGGAGCAGTAATGGGGACGGTACCTAGACCAAGCACACATCAGGAGAACCTCTTGTTCTAGGACTCATACCCACAAACTGATCCGATCATATGGGCGGTTCACTGGGCCACCACTGCCCCAAAGTATTTAACATCAACAAAAATAATAAATACTAAATAATTCATTAAGAGATTGTCTTTTATCCACATACTGAGTCATCTCTTCATGAATGCTATTTATTTGTTTCCATGATGTTTGCTGGATAGGAAGATTTTTTTGGATGAATGAAATGGATGGACACAGTAGACAAAGGAAGTAGATGGACAGAGTATGAAGAAGGCAAATGGACAGAGCCAATGGTTGAATAAAGGATGCAGAAGGATTCCACGATTCTTTTAATAATTAATCTTGTTTCAACATAATTATAATTCTGATACTATATTTTACTGCATTATGTTATAATAGCTTGAATTAACATTTAGTACTAAAAATCATAATTATTATTATTAATTTTAATATCCGCAGTATCATCGCACACACTCCCCTCGCTGATGGGGGATGATTACTAGGTGTAATTAAAAATGAAATTCAATGAGATTCTGACTCACCTTGGTTTGGTTGCCCAGGTGCTGCTGGGTACCACGCAGGCCGCGCCCCCCACGTACCCGAATGACCATTCAGCATCCTCAGCTTATCGAACACGCCATCTGCCCCCATCTGCTGCTTCTCACTGGCCAAGTTCCTCAGAACACGGTTTATGGAGGAAACCTGAGAGAGAGATTTAATAACATCCTTTGTTTTACTCTGTACACTTTCCATTCCGTCAATCCATCAGTTACAATAATCACCCACCCACTCAAAACAAACAAACAAACAAACAAACAAAAACTTCACTGTAATTCAGCAGAAAACAGTAGACGTTCATCTCAGAGTGAACTCACAACAACACTTCACCTCTAAGCTGTCCAGATCACACAGACTGTACATTAAAGTGCAACAGGATCCTGGATCCAAAAAACCCTTTAACCTGCAGCAGAACCTCACGCCTCCTTCCAGTTTTTACTTTTCACTTTTATTAACAGTGTTTAGAACAAAAGCAAGCTTAAAATTCCACAACTGGCATTTCGCCTCCTGCTTTTCACTGAACATGAAACTAAAAATACTTTAAAACATTATCTTTAAAACATTCTCCAAAAACAGTAAAACATTTAAAAGGAAGTGATAAAAACATCTTTAGTCTAAAACATTTATTAAAACAATAAAAAAAGTTTATCGGATAACAGCTCATTTGTTTGTGGCGTTAAACTTTGTTTGGTTTAGTGTGTGTGTGTGTGTGCGTGTGCGTGTGTGTGAGAGAGTGTGTGAACAGGACTGCGGTTCTGATCTGAATCAGGATGAAGGATGGAGGATGGAGGATGGAGGATGAAGGATGGAGGATGGAGGATGAAGGATGAAGGATGGAGGATGAAGGATGGAGGATGGAGGAGGAGAGTGTGAAGATGGAGCTCAGGTCTCACGCTGGGAATGTTGTCAGAGGAACAGATCCCGTCGTTCAGCAGTTTGTCCCGGATCTCCCAGGCGAAGATCGACGGACACTCGCCTTTAAACTGAGCGATTTTCCCCACAACTTCCGGCGTCGCGACCCGCGGCTTGCTGCCCCCGATGGCCCGCGGCCGGATAGAGCCGGTCTCGTAGTACCTGCCCAGGATCTTACTCACACAGCCATTAGACACCTGAACACACACACACACACACACACACACACACACACACACACACACACA
>JABMDN010000207.1:0-23326 GCA_017165825.1 Hepsetus odoe
CAGAGTGGGACAGTGTTGGACAGAGTGGGACACTGTTGGACAGAGTGAGACACTGTTGGACAGAGTGGGACAGAGTGGGACAGAGTGGGACAGTGTGTTTTAAGTCACTAATAAAAGCTCGGCCCTGATGTTTTAGTGTAGAGAAGAGAAAATGAAACCAACACGACCAGCTCAAGTTTCTGAAAGTTTAAACCACACGTCCTCCGAGTCCAACCTGTTCCTCTTTTTGGACTGCAGGAGGGATTTCGTCCATTCATTGACTTCATTCCATTTTTTGCTGCTCTCTCGTTTCTGTTCTGCGCACAGAACAAGCACTCAAAACCACACCAGCAAAAATGCAGACGACGCCTGGAATTTCCCCAGAAGCTCTGGGACCAGAAAGATCTGCTGTTCTCCCATTCCGTACGATACGGTACCGACAGACTGCATGTCTCTCAGGGTTCAACAGGTTGTTGTTATCATGCGGCAGATGACAGCATCGTTGCCTCAGAAGATGAACTACCTATTGGATCTTCTGCGACCTCCTCTGAGAGCCATGGTTCTATGTTGCCTGGTCCTAATAGGACTTGAGAACCTGATGAAACTGAAGGTGTCCTGTCCGTGCAAGCCAGGAGTGAACGAAGCTTCATGTCCATCGTTGCTGCTGTAGTTTCTTTTATAATCATGGTGGTTCTCGCGAGGCCTTGCAGACACCCTTGCCACCGGTGGTGGTTTGGAAGCCGTCTTGTGGAAGCTCTCGTTCTTTGCCTGATTCCACCAACTTTGTGGGTTATTGTGCTACTTTTGGATGGCCAGTATGTGGCCTGTGGGTTTTCATACTGGAAAGGAAATTATGCCCTGGATGATGGGACACCCCCGTCGACATGGTGTGTGCCGAGTAGCTCAGCAGAAGTAAAGGAGAGGGCGTTGTACCAGCGCTTTATAGGATGGTCACAGGTAAGATGTTGATACTAATTTGTAGACATTTTTCAGGATCCATCGCTAAAGCACACTGATCAGCTAGAAGATCTCTGAAGGTGTTGTGTGGTGTCTGCACCAACAGCAGATCTTTTAAGCCCTCTAAAGTGGGAGGTGGTTCCATCAATCAGATCAGTTTATTCTGTACCTTACACAGATGAGAAGCTGCTTTGTGACAACACTTGTAAAAAGCGATATATAAATAAAGTTGACTTGACTTTACTTGACGAGACTGAGACGTGGGGAATTCGAAAAAAACTGTTACTTCTTCACAGCGTTCCTGAACAGTGTGTGTAGTGTGGTTGTCCTGCTGAAAGAGGACACTGCCTCCACCATGAAGTGGGGAACTTGGTCTGCAGCAGCTTTAACTGTCAAACTAACGTCCACCTGAATGCCAGGTTTCCCAGCAGACTGTTGTCCAGAGCAGCAAACCACCGCAGTGTGCATCTTGGTTTTGCTTAAGGACAAACTCACCCAGCTGTCCACGTGATGGAAAATAGAAAGTGATCCATCAGACCGGCCCAACTTCACTCCATGCTCCAGTTCTAAAGGACATCCTTTGCTCTTTCCTACCCATGGACATCACTGAGGCCAGCTGGTCCACTGGTTCCTTGGAGCACTTTTGATCATTCTATGTTGGAAAATGAAAGAACTCTGCTTTAGTATAAAAATTATTCATGGTGACTCGTCCATGTGTTCGGGATTCAAGCCTCTCTGAAAAGTATTCAAGCCTCTAGTATTCAAGCCTCTCTGAAAGATGTCCATGCCTCTGACATGTTCTTGATTAAGTTTTTAAGCAAGTTCCGACCCCTGCTGATGGCAACACTCCACAAGACCTACTATCTTGAAGTTCTGACCAAGTTTGTCCCTCAAATCCTAATACTCTTCCATTTTTTCTGTTTCCGACATCAACTTCAAGGACTGAATGTTCACTTACTGTCTAATATCTCCACCTACTTATCCAGAGAACCAAGAACAACATCAGCAGGATTCTGTCACATGGCAGTGGGTTTATTGTGGCAGTTGGTCTGTATGTTCATGATTTAATAACAGTTTGCTCTCTTTTGCTTTGAAGCATTTGGAGAACCTTCTGTGAGAGGCTGATGGTGTAACCTGGGATTGATTTTTATCTGATTATTTGTTTGAAGGTCACTGGTCTTCTTCTGTTGTTTTTGTTTGCATCGTCACCTTGTTCACTGTGGGTCGCCAGGACTGTTGTGGAAGTGCAGATGGAGGTACAGCTGAGGAGGTAAAGCTCGTTAGGTGTGGTCAGCTGGACATTGTGTGGTTTGCTTTTTGTGACACAATCATTCATGTGCATGTTATTTTCAGGAGCCTGTTTGAGCGCTGACTTCCTGTTCCTTTCTAGGAGGCACCGATACTTCATTCCTGATATTCTCCTGACTCCGTCTCCTGACTCTGTCTCCTTCGGACAGAAAACAAAGTCGTGTTTATCTGAATCTAGTTCAGTTTTTGAAATCTAAGCTGGATTAAAATGCTTTTATCTAGAAGGAAGGATTAGTTTTTCCCCCACCATTGAATAGTGTAGTTCTGCACAGGCAGCACAAATTCACACAGATCACTTCCTGTTCACTGTTGTTTTGTTCCTGTAAATCAAACTTTGTCATGTTTATGGTTCTTGTATCTAGAATTATTTTTAAAAAAAAATTACTTTCATTTTGCCTTTAAATATGACAAGGTTAAGTAAAATCTCATTAGAGCACCCCCTGCTGGAGACTTGCACACAGTTATGCAACCATAATTTCCATGTTTTTTAAACTTTATTTTAGAGCTGCTGTAAAGTGTTTGCAAGATGTTCTTTGGTTTCAAAAGTGTTTCCCACTTTTCAGAAAAGTGAAATAAAGTGAAACTGAAAGCAACTGTTCGTCACTATGAGTACACTGAATCACAACCAAACACATACTCTGTATTTAACAAACACACACACCGTCCCAGAGGGGGCAGACATATACAGCACTGGTAGCATAAACCACTTGTGGGAGAAAGAACACCGGAGGTTCATAGCAGGTAAGAGATCTACCTTCATTTTCTTTTATTTAATAATTAACATAATTAAACTCCTGTAACCTGTTCAAGTTTGTAAATGCTTTTTGTTATTTCTGTGTATGATTGATTCATTATATATCCATATAAGTAGGAAAGAATTAAAAAATTTAAAATTTAAACGAAATATAAAATATACTTAAAATAATATTTATTTATTGTTTAACTCATTTAACTCATTCTCTTGATATAACTTCAGGGCTGGAGTGAAGTTTTAGCTCATATTTGTGTGCAAATAAAAGATGTTTTTAAAGGGTTCACAAACTTTCAAGCACATCTTTATGTCTATATGAGGAAGCATTTTTAATTTTATTAATTCTTTTTTTTAAAGTACCTTTTGTATTAAGGTGATGGGTCTATTTTTGTTGACTATCACCTGCATCCTGGAGATACTCTCACTGGGAGGACTGGGACTGTTGTAAAAATAAAGGTAAAGAAAATCAGACTTCCAGACATGAAGAAGGACGAGAACTGGTATGATATTTTTCATTTTAACGTAATGAAAATGTTTTAAAAAACTCTTCTGATTCGTTACATAATATTACCTGATTAATTATTGAAGTGGTTCATTTACATTCTTGATATTTTTAAACACGACTTTGATGTTTCTGACTTCTTTGATGTCTTTATTTGTTTTAGTCATTTTAATTCACCGAAATATCTCGTTATGTCGGTATTTAGTTTTTTATTCATGTATTTCTTCAGGAGCCTCTTCAGCAGGAAAAAACTCAGGTGTGATTGCTGAGGCTCTTCAGGGATTGGATGATGGAGGTTTTTCTATATTTTGTAACGACTAAATTCTGAAAGTCTCTGTTTGTGATGTATACGCTGTAAAATTTCTACAAAACGTTTTTAGTTTTATTTGAGTTTCTAAAGGTTCATTCAGAGTGTTGGTGAAGTTAACAGGATGTTGAAAATCATCATTTAAAAAGTTCCCACATTTAAAGTAATCCTGTAATCCATCACAATCCACTGACACTGTAATCTAGTCCCAGGTTCTCCAGTAATTTGGGCAGATTAGAGTTAATATTAGAAATATTAGTACATAATCCCAGTTACTAATCCGAACCCTGTTTTTAGTTCGTTATCTTATTATTTATATTTAAAACCAATAAATCACTGAGATCAAACCCAGCTTTCACTCGCTGGTTAGAACCAATAATCTGGACCTCCTTGATTAGAACTTTGTTCTGGATTAAAGATCCATCTTGTACAGCAATCACACTAAAAGTACACTTTATTAGGAACGCTCTGAGCTGGCCACTTTATTGGAAACACCCACCTTGTGCTTCCATGTGCTGGTTATGCATCTCCTCAAAGATGTTTTCCCGGGTTCACAGCACGGATTTCTTAATGGAGAACTTCAAAGAACCTTCCTTTTTCTCCATAAATCCCAAACCAACAGGTCTGATGTGAGAGATCAGTGTCTCCAGAGAGTTTTAAAGGCTCTTTAGAACATTAGCCTAAACATTTTTACGAACACACATGCAAACACAGGCACACACACACACACACACACACACACACACGCACACACACACACACACACAGTAAAATCTCATTAATTAAAAATAAAAATAAAAATGTATTAAAATCTCAAAGACCTCGGAGAACCTTCAGCCTCAGGAATGTGTTGAGTGACATCATCTCCACGCTGCAGACGTCTCGCCTGACAGTTTAGAGTCGTGCTGAGCTCGGTGCAGTTCGGAGCAGCCCTGTTCTAGATCGATTACTGAAGCCTGGTGCTGAGGAAGCTGGAACATCACGTCTCACTCGGCTCACCTGCTGAGTTCCAAATGACCCTCACGTCAAACTGGGGGCTTTGAAGTGTGAACTCAAGTAGAAACATCTCCTGTGGAGGGTTCAACTTCTAAAACACTTCACCAAAGCAAGAACCAGCTTCTAATGGGTTCTCACTGTGGGTTCTGTGGGTCTCCTGAACTCAAAAAATGGAAAGGTCTCAAGTATTAGTGTTTCACATTCACATAGTGTTTACAAATTTTTGCTGATCACCATCTAGAACATTCAATCTAATTCACGGAAGAAAAGTCCTTCTGTAAGAAGAAGCAGAGAGAAAAAGAACTTCCCCAAAAGAATGAAAAACAACTTCTGAAAGCAACAATAAAGGAACCTCCTTAAGAGCATGAAGAGGAGGAGAGAGAAACCAATAGGGTCAGGGATCTTCTGATGCAACACCAGAGCGTCAGGGATCTTCTTATGTGCCAAATCTGCTTGGTTCTCGATTCTCAGTTCCCAGTTTATCCTCTTTTCTGAGATTTAGGTCAAGGGGTCCGACAGCCTCCCCTCAGCAGTGTGACTCACTTTAGGACCTTAAAGAGGTTCTCTTTAAGAAGCTCTTCTTTGTGTCCCTCCACCATGATTCAGTTTTTGTCCAGAATTTTCTCCAAACTAAAACAATGTCTCAGACATCAGACAGCATCTCCACCACCAGTTCATGTCTGTGAGGGACATTCAGGCATCCAGTTTTCTCTGGAGAGATGGAGAAGAGTTCTCATCTGATTGGCTGCCCAGTTTAGTCCCCACTTTGCTTGATGGTTTCACAAACTGGATGGACTGATGGATAGACAGACAGACAGACAGTATGCAGATGCAGAAGTGTTAAATAAAGTTCTGCATAAGCAGAAACTTCTTCATTCTGAGAGTGAAAGATGTGACAGTTGTGTGAAGTGATTCGTGATGCAGAGCCACAACATAACAACGTGAGGGAACAAAATAATAAAGACACGCTTAGGACTCAGAAACCTGGGAACAAGATAATAAAGACACGGTCAGGACTCAGTAACGTGTGGGAACGAGATAATAAAGACACGGTTAGGACTCAGTAACGTGGAAACGAGATAATAAAGACACGGTCAGGACTCAGTAACATGAGAACGAGATATTAAAGACACGGTCAGGACTCAGTAACGTGAACTACTTAATCGTCTCCACCAACTTCCTCGGTCCTGAAGACCACAATCACGACCTAAACATCCTGTTCCCACATGTTCCTTCACTGTTCTTCTTCATGATCTTCCTTCGCTTCTCTAAAGCTGCTGTCTGAACTGTGACCACAACTTAACGCTCATTACTTGATCATCTTGTTCCCTTATTAACCTTATTAGTGACGGCCATGCTGTTCTCATTTATAACCACCACTTAAAACCAACTACAGATCTATCTTCTTCCACCATCTGGTTCCCACGAGTTACTTATTTGTGCTCAGCATTAACAGTCACTTCTTCGTCTTGTTTACCACACTTTACTGTCACAGTCTGTCGTGCCTGTGGTTCCGGCCGGGCACGGCAGATGGCGCTCTGTTCTGACTGAGCACACCTGAATCATGGAGGAACAGGTGTGCTTCATTGGGGCTGCTATTTAAGCCCCAGTGAGTCAGAACAGAGGGCGGTTCATTAACGAGGCCAAGACTACGGCTAATGGTGGCACTTTTGGTTTTGTATTTTGATTTATGATTTAAAGTTACGGTCCGGATTACTGGCTCAGCGTTGATGTCCTTCCCGCACCCCACCACCGTTACATTTACAAAGTTGAATCAGAACTAAATCAGATCAATATCTGGAGTTTCTACCTTTTACCTTCAGAGCAGCATCAGTTCTTCTAGGAACACTCGCACACAGTCAGGGATTCTGTAGGATTATAGTCGGTGTCTGATCAACCAGTTTTACCAAACAGGTACTGGTGATCATCAACGTCACACGGAGGAGAAACACAGTCATGTTTGGAACGACCGACCGGCCGAGTTCCTTCAAAAACTGTGAGCAAGTGTACCTAGAAGAACTGATGCTGTTTTGAAGGCAAAGGGTGGTCACACCAAATATTGATCTGATTTAGATTCTCTTTTGTTCATTCACTGCATTTTGTTGATTGATGAGAATAAATGATCAACACTTCCATTTCTGAAAGCGTTCTGTTTACAGTGTTTTACACACCTGCCTAAAACTTTTGCACAGTGCGGTATTTATATTATAAATAGTTTTTTCAACAGAACATCACCAGTACATCATGAAACAAACAAGCAAGCATGTGTGTATGTGTGTGTGTGTGTGTGTGTGTGTGTGTGTGTGTGTGTGTGTGTGTGTGTGTGTGTGTGTGTCTTGTTCTGCTAAAAGGGAGGACTGCAGGACTGTCCCTCCTCTATGGTGCTGGGGGTTAGTCTGAGTGTCTCAGTCTGCGCTCCTCTTTTGTTTGGAGCCAAGAGTCTGGGACAGAGTGGGACAGAGAGGGAAAGAGTGGGACAGAGCAGGACAGTGTGGGACAACGCGGGACAGTGTGGGACAATGCGGGAAAGTGTGGCACAAAGCGGGACAGAGCGGGGAAGTGCTGGACAGAGCGGGACAGTGTTGGACAGAGTGGGACAGTGTTGGACAGAGTGGGACAGTGTTGGACAGTGTTGGACAGAGTGAGACACTGTTGGACAGAGTGGGACAGTGTTGGACAATGCGGGACAGTGTGGGACAAAGCGGGACAGAGCGGGGAAGTGCTGGACAGAGTGGGACAGTGTTGGACAGGGTGGGACAGTGTTGGACAGAGCAGGACAGAGTGGGACAGTGTTGGACAGAGTGAGACACTGTTGGACAGAGTGGGACAGTGTTGGACAGAGTGGGACACTGTTGGACAGAGTGAGACACTGTTGGACAGAGTGTGACACTGCTGGACAGAGTGGGACAGTGTTGGACAGAGCAGGACAGCGTGGGACAGTGTTGGACAGTGCGGGATAGAGTGGGACAGTGTTGGAAAGAGTGGGACACTGTTGGACAGAGTGGGACAGTGTTGGACAGAGAGGGACAGTGTTGGACAGAGCGGGACACTGTTGGAAAGAGTGAGATACTGTTGGACAGAGTGGGACACTGTTGGACAGAGCGGGACACTGCTGGACAGAGTGAGACACTGTTGGACAGAGTGGGACAATGTGGGACAGAGTGGGACAACGTGGGAAAGAGTGGGAAAGAGTAGGACAGTGTGGGACAACGCGGGACAGTGTGGGACAATGTGGGACAGTGTGGGACAGTGTTGGACAGAGCAGGACAGTGTTGGACAGAGTGGGACAGTGTTGGACAGAGCGGTACAGAGCGGGACAGTGCTGGACAGAGTGAGACACTGTTGGACAGAGTGGGACAGTATTGGACAGAGTGGGACACTGTTGGACAAAGTGAGACACTGTTGGACAGAGTGGGACACTGTTGGACAGAGTGGGACAGTGTTGGACAGAGCGGCACAAAGTGGGACAGTGTTGGACAGAACGGGACAGAGTGGGACAGTGTTGGACAGTGTGGGACAGTGTTGGACAGAGCGGGACACTGTTGGACAGAGTGGGACACTGTTGGACAGAGTGGGACAACGTGGGACAGAGCGGGACAGAGTGCAACAGTGGTCGGCAGAGTGAGACACTGTTGGACAGAGTGGGACAGTGTTGGACAGAGTGCGACAGAGTGGGACAGTGTTGGACAGAGTGGGACACTGTTGGACAGAGAGGGACAGAGTGGAACAGTGTTGGACAGAATGGGACAGTGTTGGACAGAGCAGGACAGTGTTGGGACAGTGTTGGACAGAGTGGGACAGTGTTGGACAGAGTGGGACAGAGCGGGACAGAGAGGGACAGAGTGGAACAGTGTTGGACAGAATGGGACAGTGTTGGACAGAACAGGACAGAGTGGGACAGTGTGGGACAGAGAGGGACAGTGTTGGACAGTGTGGGACAGAGTGGGACAGTGTTGGATAGAATGGGACAGTGTTGGACAGAACAGGACAGAGTGGGACAGTGTGGGACAGAGTGGGACAGTGTTGGACAGAGTGCGACAGAGTGGGACAGTGTGGGACAGAGAGGGACAGAACAGGACAGAGAGGGACAGTGTTGGACAGTGTGGGACAGAGTGGGACAGTGTTGGACAGTGTTGGACAGTGTTCGACAGAGTGGGACAGAGTGGGACAGAGCAGGACAGTGTTGGACAGAGTGGGACAGTGTGGGACAGAGTGGGACAGTGTTGGACAGAGTGGGACAGTGTGGGACAGAGTGGGACAGTGTTGGACAGTGTTGGACAGTGTTGGACAGAGTGGGACAGAGCAGGACAGTGTTGGACAGAGTGGGACAGTGTGGGACAGAGTGGGACAGTGTGGGACAGAGTGGGACAGAGCAGGACAGTGTTGGACAGAGTGGGAGAGAGTGGGACAGAGTGGGACAGAGTGGGACAGTGTTGGACAGAGTGGGACAGAGCAGGACAGTGTTGGACAGAGTGGGACAGTGTGGGACAGAGTGGGACAGAGCAGGACAGTGTTGGACAGAGTGGGACAGAGTGGGACAGAGTGGGACAGAGCAGGACAGTGTGGGACAGAGTGGGACAGAGTGGGACAGTGTGGGACAGTGTTGGACAGAGTGGGACAGAGCAGGACAGTGTTGGACAGAGTGGGACAGAGCAGGACAGTGTTGGACAGAGTGGGTCAGTGTTGGACAGTGTGGGACAGTGTTGGACAGAGTGGGACAGTGTGTTGTAAATCATTAATAAAAGCTCAGCCCTGATGTTTTAGTGTAGAGAAGAGAAAATGAAGCCAACCCGACCAGATCAAAACCACACGTCTAACCACACGTCTGCCGAGATCAACCTGTTCCTCTTTTTAGGTCTGCAGGAGGGATGTCGTCACTTCCTTTCACTGTTTGTTTCTCTCTCATTTGAAACCACACCAGCAAAAATTACCCCAGAAGCTTCTGTTGCTGTTCTCCCATTCCGTACGATACGGTACCGACAGACTGCATGTCTCAGGATTTAACGGGTCGTTGTTATCGTGCGGCAGATGACAGCATCGTTGCCTCAGAAGATGAACTACCTATGGGATCTTCTGCGACCTCCACTGAAAGCCATGGTTCTATGTTGCCTGGTCCTAATAGGACTTGAGAACCTGATGAAACTGAAGGTGTCCTGTCCGTGCAAGCCAGGAGTGAACGAAGCTTCATGTCCATCGTTGCTGCTGTAGTTTCTTTTATAATCATGGTGGTTCTCGCGAGGCCTTGCAGACACCCTTGCCACCGGTGGTGGTTTGGAAGCCGTCTTGTGGAAGCTCTCGTTCCTTGCCTGATTCCACCAGCTTTGTGGGTTATTGTGCTACTTTTGGATGGCCAGTATGTGGCCTGTGGGTTTTCATACTGGAAAGGAAATTACGCCCTGGATGATGGGACTCCCCCGTCGACATGGTGTGTGACGAGGAGCTCAGCAGAAGTAAAGGAGAGGGTGTTGTTCCAACGCTTCATAGGATGGTCACAGGTAAGATGTTGATACTAATTTGTAGACATTTTTCCTAAATTGTTTCAGGATCCATCGCTGATGCTCACTGATCAGCTAGAAGATTCAAACATCTGCCTGATATCTACCTCGTCCTCCTCAAAACAGTGGACTGGTGTGGACTTCACAAGATGTCTGAAGGTGTTGTGTGGTGTCTGCACCAACAGCAGATCCTTTAAGTCTGACAAACACACCCAGCTGTCCACATGATGGAAAAGAGAAGGTGTTCCATCAGACCGGCCCAACTTCACTCCATGGTCTGGTTCTAAAGGCCAGTCATTGCTCTTTGCTCCCAATGAACTTCAATGAGGCCAGCTGGTCCAATGGTTCTCCTTGCTTGAAGCACTTGTGGTCAATTTATGTTGGAAAATGAAAGAACTCTGCTTTAGTATGAAGATTATTTTGGTGACTAAGAGAAACCCCCTCATCCTGCTTCTTGTTGTCCAAATCATCTGGGCCAGGCAGTGGTGGTACAGGCAGATTCAGTGGGAATTTATAGAATGTGAGCTTTAGAAGAGAAGTGAGATCATTGATAGAAGAGAGGTGAGATCATTGATAGAAGAGAGGTGAGATCATTGATAGAAGAGAGGTGAGATCATTGATAGAAGAGAGGGTGAGATCATTGATAGAAGAGAGGTGAGAACTGATAAACAGGGGGAGCAAGAAAGATGCGCAGGGGTCTACAAGACAAGGAAGAAGATGCGCTGAAAGAGAGAAACGAGCCCATATAGAGACAAACATGATACAGATTATCAGATTAGGACCGGGCCCAGCAACAGATAGAAGGGGAGGAACTCAGATTTGTTTGAAGGTCAAAATCTGATTATTTGTTTGAAGTTTGCTGGTCTTCTTCTGTTGTTTTTAATCTGCTCCAGAGATTAAATACCGTTCCAAACAAGTGCAGGCATCTGTGTGTTGAGCGTCTAAGTCTTGGTCTTAGTGAAGATGGCTTTGCTAAAGAACTTTTGGGAGAAGAATTCTCGTCTCGCTGCTTCGGTTCCATTCAGCCTCGTCCTGTTGGGATTGGAGAAGTTGGTGAAGATGGAGTTTCTTTGTCCCTGCATTCCTGCCCTGAATCAGGTCTTCGTGGGTCTCATGTTCGCTGGTCCTGCTTTCCTCGCCTTCAGCATTACGCTGTTTATCTCAAGACCTTTCAAACAGGCCAGATACTGCTCACTTGATTTTGTAAAGTCTTTCTCTTCTTGCCTGGTTCCTCCACTGGTGTGGATCATCCTGATGTCATCGGAAAATCAGTACGTGGCCTGTGGTGGGACGTCTTTGGAAGTAAATGAAGAGGATGTGTCTCCAATGATTTTTTGTAATGATAGCAACAAAAAGAAGAAAGAACTTTTGAGCTTCATAGGGCACTCAACGGTAAGAGATCCACCTTCCTTTTTCTTTATTTCATTAATATAAAAGAGACACTCTAACATTTATTGAGGAAAGTGGTCCAGTGTTACACATCTGTGACCTTATTCTCGTTTAACTCCTTCTCTTGATCGAACTTCAGGGCTGGAGTGACGTTGTAGCTCGTGTTTGTGAGGAAACAGAGACTTTTTTTAAGGGTACACAAACCTTCAAGTGCCACTTTATATCTGTATGAAGAAGCCTTTTTAATGTAATTTAATTTTAATTTTCTTGAATATTTAATAAAATAACTTTTTCTCTTTTGAAGGTGAACGTTCTGATCTTGCTGACTGTCCTCAGTGTCCTGGGGATAATTGTCCTCACTTGTGTGGGCTGTTGTTGTAAATGTGAAGAGAATGACGATCAGACTTCCAGAGGTGAAGAAGGAGAGGAGGTGTGATAAAGTTTTTGTTTCATTTTAACATAATGAATTTTTTTTTAAAGCTGTCTTCTGTATCGTTACGTAATATTAACTGATTAATTATTCCGGCAGTGCAGTGGTTCATTTACATACTTGATATTTTTAACTGGACTTTGATGTTTCGTATTTGATGTCTTTATTTGTTTTAATCATTTTTGTCCACCGAAATATCTCGTTATGTCTGTATTTAGTTTTTTATTCATGTATCTCTTCAGGAGAGTCATCAGGATGAGACTGAGGCTGAGGATTGATTGCTGAGGCTCTTTCAGGGATTGACTATGGAGTTTTTGTTTTGTATTTTGTAACAGCTAAATTCTTAAAGTCTATGTTTGTTTTGTACATGCTGTAAAATATGTACTTCCTGTTTTTATTTGATCACACTTGTTTTTGTTGCCTTATCAGAAATGTTTGTTTAATTTTATTTCCTGGATTTCTCAATCATTAATTTTACAAACAATATTAATACTGAATTTGTAGTATAAACTATTTTTCAGAATTGAGTATTTTTCTTCTACTTTTTTTTAACACTTGGTAAAAGTGACTTGTTAATGAAACTAAAAAGTAAATAAAAAAAAAAGCTAATAATAATACAACATTAGAGAAGTCACCACCCGTGAGTTAACAGGATGTTAAAAAGCATAATTTAAAAAGTTTCATCTTCATAAAAACTCCCATATTTAAAGTAATCCTGTAATCCATCACAATCCATTGACACTGTTATCTAGTCCCAGGTTCTCCAGTAATTTGGGCAGATTAGAGTTAATATTAGGAATATTAGTACATAATCCCAGTTACTAATCCGAACCCTGTTTAGGTTCTTTATCTTATTATTTCAATTTAAAACAAATAAATCACTGAGATCAAACCCAGCTTTCACTCGCTGGTTAGAACCAATAATCTGGACCTTTTTGATTAGAACTTTCTTCTTCTACTTCTTCTTCTTTTATTGGCTGTTCCCGTTTAGGTGTCTCCACAGTGAATCATGCATTTCCATTTCTTCCAAAGCTCTGCATTTTTGACCTTAATCCAACCACTCTAAGGTCCTTCTCACCACGCCCATAAACCTCTCTTTGTTCTTTTTCCTCTTCTCCTCTTCATACAGCCCACCTTCAACATCCTCCTTCCAATATAACTAACATTTCTCTGCACATGTCCAAACAAATGCTGCTCCCATCCAAAACGTGCTACTTTAACTTTGTCTCCCCTAGATGTCTACCCTGATCTGTCCCTCTATTATACTTCTTTCTAATCCTGTCCATCCTCGTCACACCCAACGAACATCTCAGCATCTTTAACTCTGACACCTCCTGCCTTTACATCACTGTATAGCCAGCATACATAGCTTCTTCTTCCCCCTGGCCATCAGACTTTATATCCTCACAATATCCTCACAATTATTACTCTTTTCCATGCATATACAATTATTTGTTATTTTTTTTACTTTATTGCACACATCGACTTACTGTATTGATAACGCTGCTTTGCTTGTTTTCATATATGTGTAGCACCAGGTCCTGAGGAACGCTATTTGCTTTCACTGTGCACTGTGTATGGCTGAAATGACACAAATCCCACCTGACATGACTTGACTTGGTCTCACTACTGTCCTGTAAACCTCCCCTATCACTCTAGCTGGTACGCTGACAGTCCCAAATCTCACCCAGCCACTTTCCACCCATTCCAACCTGCCTGCACTCTCTCTTTCTTCACCTCTCTTCCACATTCGCCGTTACTCTGAACTGTTGATCCCAAAAATTTAAACTTAAAATTTAAACTCCCTCCCACTCACCACCTCTACTCCCTCCATCCTCACCACTCCACTTTCCCCTCCTCATTCACACTCATGTATTCTGTCTTTGCCCTACTCACTTTCATTCCTCTCCTCTCTAGAGCAGATCTCCATCTCTCCAGGTTCTCCTCAAGCTGCTCCCTACTCCTCACTACAGATCACAATATCATCAGCAAACATCATCGTCCACGGAGACTCCTGTCTAACCTCGCCCCTCAACCTGTCCATTACTACTGCAACAAGAATGGTTTCATTAGAACTCATTCATATACAAAGCTCCATTTCTTGGACTCTGCATTCCCACTAAAAGTACACTTTATTAAGAACATTCTGAGTGTTCCACTTTATTGGAAACACCTCAAACTTCAGAACCTGCTCCTGAAACCGTGGAGCAACAGGGGTGACAGACTCGGTTCTCTTTGACTGACCACCAGCAGAAACTCCAGAGCTGTTGGTCCACAGCTGTGGGTTCTCACAAATTGCTGAAGTCAGGAATCTTCTGACAACACCAGAGTATCAGGGATCTTCTGATGCACCGCCAAAGTGCCAGACTGGATGCATCACCAAAGCCTCAGGGATCTTCTGATGTGCCAAATCGGATTGTTTTTGTGCACCTCTGACCTAGTGGCTACCAGAACTATTTGTCCTCTTTTCCATTACATGATTACATTTACCGCATTTAGCAGATGCTCCTATCCAGAGCGACTTCCATGTCCTAATCACAGGACAGTCCTCCTGGAGCAATTCTTGGGGTTAAGGGTCTTGCTCAGTGGTGGTAATGCTAGAGGAGGGATTCGAACCTGGGACCTTTTGACCACTAGACCACTAGACCACTACCACTAGACCACCGCCATCCCATTAGATTAGCAGCAAAGCCGTTCTATGAAGATTCTCACCAGGAACACAGTGCCAGGAGAACCGAGTTCAGGTCAAAGGCTCTGAGCTGTTCCCCTCAGCAGCATTTGAGGCTTTGAGGCTCATTTTAAGAACCTATCATTTAGGTTTGATTAAAGAAACAGGCCTTAAAGAGACCTGCAATCAAATCCTCACAGCAATGTCCAACATCAGTTCCTCCCTAATGCTTCAATCAAACCCTCACAGAAATGATGGAACAATAGATTGATGGATGGATGAATGTAAGGGATGGATGGATGGATGGATGGATGGATGGAAAGACAGAATTAGACAGGATGGCTGGCAGCAAATATTGCAAAGTTGAGAACAGGATACAAAGACACGGTCAGGACTCAGTAACGGAAAAGCTTAATTGTCTCCTTCCAACTTCCTCAGTCCCAAGACCACGAACAGACTCCAAACGCCTTGTTTCCACATCGTTCCTTAACTGCTCGATTTCCATCAACAAAAATAATAAAAGCTTACAAAGGTTTATGCACCAGATAAACATTGCAGTAAACTACATACTTTATAAATGTGTGTGCATGTGTGTGTGTGTGTGTGTGTGTGTGTGTGTGTGTGTGTGTGTGTAAGAGAAAGAAAGAGAGAGAGAGAGAGAGAGAGAAATAGAGAGAGAGAGAGAGAGAGAGAAACAGAGAGAGAGAGAGAGAGAGAGAGAGAGACATGTGTGTGTGTGTGTGTGTGTGTGTGTGTGTGTGTGTGTGTGTGTGTGTGTTTATGTTATATCATGGGGGCTGTGTAAATGTTAGCACATTCACAGTGTGGGCACCAGTTAGGTGGTCCCCTCAATGACTTCAGTCAAAATTTGCCGGTGTACTCAGGGGATGATCTACCATACCATTACCATGACAACTACCCAGTTTAATAATCCATTTCTGCTCAGATGGTTTCGTGTTTAATAACAAGGCTTAATGTTTGTTTCTGTCCATTTTGCATTCATCTAATATTAGTGTAACATGGAACGAACTCATACCACGTTGAGTGAATTTGTGTGCACAGTAAAGCATAGTTTTTAAACATAAATTTATGTTTAAATTCACTTGTTTTTATGTTACTGCATGTACTTTTAAGGTATTTTATTATAGAATAATATACCAAACAATAATATGATTATACTTGGTTATTTAAATTACATTAAACATCAGGTGCACAAACATCTAGGGGAGAGTAGATGAGGTTAGCTTAGCTTAGCTACTGTTAATTGATGAAACAAGGTAAAGGCATCTGTTTAGTAGTGAGTCACTAGTTTAATATAATCAGCTATAGGAGGGAAATTTATTGTGAATATTTGAATGGATTTATAAAGTATTAAAAATTAGGCTGTTTGTTCTGTGTGGGTCCAGACACAAGCTGTGTTTCAGTTCAGGGGATGCAGCCTGTGTTGTTGTGGTCTTCAGAGACCAGAGATTTGGACAGTGTTTAATTAGATGTGCATTTTTTGGCCATATTTGAAGAGGCTTGAGGTCTTTGGTGTAACTGTCTTAATGCAGCCTTCAGGATAAACCCTGAAAGGATGAGGAGACCTAGCTGCTAATATTATCTGACATACGCACAGTAAAGGACTCTGTTTTGGAATAAGTTTAATTATAGGAAGAAAATGTGTAATAGTATTGAAAATTTCCAGATTGGTGCAGGCAAAGAGAGAGATACTTTCTCTCTAGATTAAATATCCACTGAAGATTTGGAAGAAAATCGCAATGCCTAAAGTGGACTGGTCTGTGTATGATCTTTTAAATAGAATGTCGATCAGCTGTTGTCATGTGCACATTACTGAGGTACTTATCTGGCCTTCAGGCACTTCATGTTATAGTTGGAAATTTTCACTCATGTCTTATTGAGAAAATCTAAGGACAAAGATTATTATATATTAAATGGAACTCTGGGTGTTTTGAAAATAGCATCTCTTTCTTCTTTCTTCTCTTCTTCTCTTTCTTCTCTTCTCTTTCTCTCTTCTTCTTCTTCTCTTCTTCTTCTTCTCGGCTGCTCCCATTTAGGGGGTCACTAAGCAGCAGATCATCCTACGCTTTTCCTAATGACTAGGACTCTGCTGCTCCAGTGTTTTATCAATCTAAATATTCAAACATCAGATTTATTTTACAAAACTTTCAAACATTGTGTTAATGATCTATTATGAATTCTCTAGAAAGGATAGCGTGGCCAACTGTCTGGTAATTAGTCCCATCAGAAGGTCATGGATTAGAATCAGACCAGTTAAGGTTCTGAGGTTCCTGGCAAGATACCGCCTCCATCACTGCCCCCTGCATGCCTTTTAAAATAGCTGCCACAAGCGTAACAAGGTGTGGGGTGTGGGGTGAAAAGCAGAGGCTGCATTTCGTGGTTTACAAAGGTGCTGTTTCACAATGACAAGAATAGTAACTTTCACTCTTAGGGAATTTCTGCAACAGTAGTGAATCTCTCTGACCAAACTACAGCCAGGAATTAGCAATGATCCAGCAGTTTTCACCTGATGGCAGTTGACAAAGTGAATATCTATGTTGCTTTGTTCTATTGAACAAAATGGTCATACAAGCCGGATCATGTAGCTGATCATGGTTTTAGATGAAATGAACATACCAATGCATATGCCAGGTATTAACTAAAAAGAGAAAGAACTATTAAGTCAGACTTAAAGAAAAACATGAGAGGAAAGGTCATCCAGAGATTTGTACACAGAGCTTACTGATGGTCTGGCATAGTTGTTCCTGAGTAAACACTAATGTAGAACTGATTTGTTTTAGGTATCTATTAATGTTGCTAAAATATTTTCCTTTGCAAAGCTCTGTTTAATTTGTAAATCAGCATTTCAGGCTTGAGGACCACATTTTCTGTCTCAGATTTTTAGTTTCAAAGGTTTCAAGCTCTGTGTTAAAACCTGATATAAAAAGTGGGAAATTATTTGTAGAGACGACATTAAAAGAAAAGGTTTTTCCAAATACTAAAAATTCTTCTTCTATTTGATTTAGTGTAGTTGTGTGGAGCCAAAATGGAAAATGACATTTTACTAAAAAAAGAAAAATAAAAAGAAGAAAAAAGTCATGGGTTTCCCTGTGTTTCTTCTTATTTCTCTTAGTTTCAGGAACAATATTATTTTTATTTTTTAATAAAACCTCAGAAAGTGAAAATTTCCTAATAAGCTTTTTCTGTCTTTTAGATTGTTCCTAAAAAGATCAATGTGGTGACAAAGCCTGCTTGTTGTTGCTGCTTGAAATATCTGCAGTCCAACCTCCTGCACTTCTTTTTCCAGCAGAGACTTCTGTCTCATTTATGATACATAAAATTGAACTGCTGAACTGCTAGTGGTTTGGCCATGAATGACAATTCCTAAGAAAAGGTTTTCAGCAGCAGCTAGTTTCTGTATTACTGAAGAAATTACTTAAAATAATGTTGGTCATTAAAGATGCATCTGATACATCTTCAATACCAGCAGTTTGTGGCTTTGTAGCTGATTACTGTGTTACTGCAGGCTATTAAAATTAAAAATCAATCACATTTTCTTTTGTTGTACATTTTCATAATTTTCTCATAACTTAAAAAATTATTTTTTAAAGATTAGAGCAATGGTCAAAACTGATTTGGTAGAGTGTATTATTATTAACAACTGTATTATTTACAGCAGAATCTTTTATTCTGAAAGACATAATGCCATTTGTTAAAAGCAATTGAAACTACATGAGAAATATACTTTAAAATGCAAATGTTCTGCTTTGATACATTTAAATTTTTATTACTATGACGTACTAATTTTTAGTTTCTAGGTTCCAGGAATACATTTGGAGTAGCAAAGAAAACATGCTGCTGAGAAGCACATGATACCTTTTATTGAAAGTTGGAGAGTTCCACGAAAAGCAGAATTTGTTTGCTTCGTAGAAGCTGAAGCACTGGCACTTCAAAACAGAGACTGGTTTACTGTCAAGTACTTAAAAAAAAAAATTGCATTATCTGCACTGTTAATATATATTACTACAAGATTTAGTGTTAGTGTGAGGTTTTATCTCACTGTAAATGTAATTTTCTTTGCTGATTTAAGCAGTACTATGTTAAAAATAACACAACTGCACTGCAGAGACATATTTAGCACTTGGTTACAGAACTGTAGTGTAAAAGTTTATGAACATATATAAGGTTGTGGTTTTTAGTTTATTCAGTATAAATCTGTATTCTTCTAATAATAACAATCTTAAAGTCAAACATCTGCCCTACATGACTAATTTGTCCGTTGATATAAGCAATTTAAGCAGCTTGGGATTGGTCTTCACAAAGAAATGAAACATGATGTGTCTCTCTGCAGTGCTCACATTCCCTCTATACCTGAAATGTCCCCACAACTAATGTTCAAGTACCAGGTCAAAATCCAGATATTTATCATTTGATGATACGTATCTGCTAACATTTTTTTGACTATTCAGAGCTCAGGTCTGTATTGTCGCGTTCGGGAGTGACCTGGAATTCTAAGATGAAGTATGCTGCACGAAGGGCTGCCCGGGTCCAAACTTTTGGTGCAAAGTCTGTAAAAGCCTTCATCCGACTACTTTTCACTCAGTGACTTGTACATGAGCGTCAAGCATCTGTGAATGCTCCTAAATTTAACCGCCAAACACTGCTGGAGCTCAGGAATCACCCTAGGATTCAGTCTTCCAGCGACTCTCCAAACAACGCCACGGAGCTCGGGCGTGCTGGAGAGGACCAGGCCTTCAGTCCCCGCAGATCGCCTGGGCTACCAACGACCGAGAGGACATAGGCGGTGGAGAGAGCAGAAACGCGTGCCGCAAGGGGTCCGGGCTCAGCTCAAGGCTAATGCTAGCCGACCGCTATCCCGCCCATCCTCCCTCGCGATGTCCGCTCCCTGGATAATAAACTGGACTGTATACGACTCCAGCTGAACACCCAGCGTGAGTATAGAGACTGCTGTGTTTTTGTTTTTACGGAGACATGGCTCGCCGCATATTCTAATGTCGCCATCCAGCAAGACCGCAAGACTATGGAGGGGGCCGCCATGTAAACACACAATGGTGTACAAACACCGTGCTGGTCTCAGTACACCGCTCAACACTGCTGGAGTGTGATAAATAGCCAGGGTGCAGACCGTTTTATTTGCCCAGGAGTTCTCTTCTACAGTGTTTATTACGGCAGATATCCCACCCAGCGCTTAGTGCTAATAGCGCTAATGTTAACAGCGCCATTGGCTGAACTTTATGGAATTATCAGCGGACTCCAAAACTATCACCCAGACGGATTGTTTGATTACTACGAGATTTCAACCATGCAAACTTCAGAGTCGCTCCTCCCCAAATTCCATCAACATGTGAACTTTGCATTTATGGGGAAAACACGCTTGACTGTGTTTACACAACCTGGCTTGCGCGGCACAGAGCGAGCCCACCCACCTCGGATGCCACTTCGTGACTACTCCCAGTTGGGTTGATCCCACGCACAGACCCATCGCCAGGGCGCAGGAGACCCACCTGAAGCAAGTAAAGCACCGTCCCGCAGGAGCCATCTCTGCTCTTCAGGACCGCTTCGGAAAGCACCGACTGGGACATTTAGGTACGCAACAGTGACTCCATCAACCTGGCGCACAGCTTCAGCACTGGTTACATCAGCAAGTGCATGGAGATACGTTCCAAGCTCATCATCACAACTCAACCAGGCCATGGACGATCGAGCTGAGTAGACCTGAGAACCCGACAAGGCCTTCAAGTCAGGACGAGGCCGCCCTGAAGCAGCGAGGGCAACCTGTTCAGCCATCAGAGCGCGGCGAGGCCCATGCAGAGAGAATCCATTGCCACTTCAAAACACCGTGACACGCGACGCATGTGGCAGGGGCATCCGCCTCACCAACTACAGGACATTCCACCTGCCTGTGACGGACCCTCCTCCCAGATGCGCTGGAACTAATTTCTACATTACCGGTTTAGCAGCTAACGACACGAGAATGAGGAAGACCACTCCCTCCTCCGAACGAATTAGATTCTCTGTCTGACTATTGCCGAGGTGAGAAGATTTCTTCTCAGAGTCAACCCACGGAAAGCTATGTCATCCAGACAATATTCAATGTCGTGTGCTCAGAGGATGTGCAGAACAGGTGACAGATGTTCTCACTGACATCTTCAACACCTCTCTGAGCACCACTGTTGTTCCAAGGTGCTTCAAGACCACCAGCATCATTCCAGTGCCAAAGAAATCATCTATCTCCTGCCTCAACAACTATCGTCCCGTCGCACTCACACCCATCATCATGAAGTGCTTTCGAGAGGCTGGGGAGACCCCAGTCAGTCAGGATCAGTAGCAGACCTCCAACACCATCACACTGAGCACAGTGGAGCCCCCAGGCCGTGCCCAGCCCACTGCTGTTCACACTGATGACCCACGACTATGCAGCCAAGCACAGCTCGAACCACATCATCAAATTCGCTGATGTTACAACCGTGGTGGGTCTGATCAGCGGTGGAGACAAGGCAGCTTACAGAGAGGAGAGATACAGGAGCTGTCGGACTGAGCAGAAACCAACAACCTTGTCTCTGAACGCCGACAAGACTAAAGAGATGGTTGCTGACTTCAGGAGATCACGCCGGGACCACACTCCACTTATCATCAACACCTCACCTGTGGAGATGGTCCAGAGCACCAAGTTTCTTGGTGTTCACATCACTGACAACCTCACGTGGTCCCTCAACACCTGCTCCATCACAAAGAAAGCCCAGCAGCGCCTCTACTTTCTGCGCAGACTGAGGAAAGCCCATCTCCCACCTTCCATCGCCACCATCTTCTACAGAGGAAATTCATTGAGAGCATCCCGATGGCTGTGACATTGCCTGGTACGGAGCTGCAATGTCTTAGACCGCAAGTCCCTACAATGGGTTGTGAGAACAGCTGAGAAGATCATCGGTGACTCTCTGCCCTCTGTACAGGACATTACCACTCACATCCGCAAAGCAAATCCAGCATTGTGGATGATCCCTCCCACCCGTCCCACACTCTCTTCTCCCTCCTGCTATCCGGGAAAAGTTCCTGCAGCATACGGGCCTCCACTTCCAGGATGGGAACAGTTTCTTCCCCCTGGCCATCAGACTCTGAACTCTCTTAAACCGCCAATGTCTACCCAGTCCACCATTATCATTTTGTATTCATTTTGTATCTATTTATTTATCTCATGTTGCACTCTGCACTTTATCAGTAACACTGCTCCACCACAGTGCTACACTATAATCTACCTGGGCTGCTTTGTTCTACAACACCATGCCCTCACGGATGAATGTACCGTCTGTCGCCGCCTGTTGTTGTCTGTCTTGTCTGCACTTGTTGCCCCGTGTTGTATCTTATGTGTAGCACCAGGGTCCTGGAGGAACGTTATTTCATTTCACAGTGTACTGTGTACTGTGTACTGTGTACTGTGTACTGTATATGGCTGAAATGACAATAAAATCCTACTTGACTTGACTTGACTTGACTTTAGAAAGGGTGGCTCCCATAATGGAGCAATCCCTCCAGGTGATCTTCATGATTCACATAAACAAGTATAGGTGTGTGTCTGTGTGTGTGTGTGTGTGTGTGTTTGTGTGTGTGTAGGTGTGTATGTGTAGGTGTGTGTGTGTGTGTGTGTGTGTTGTGTTGTTGTGGTCTTCAGAGACCAGAGATTTGGACAGTGTTTAATTAGATGTGCATTTTTTGGCCACATTTGGTTGAGTGCTTGAGGTTCCTTGGTGTAATTGGTCTTTAAATGCAGCCTTCACAGGATAAAGCCCCTGAAATGATGAGGAGACCTTAGCTGCTAATAGCTGTTATCTGGACATACGCACAGTAAAGGACTCTGTTTTAAATAAGTTTAATTATAGGAAGAAAATGTGTAACAGTATTGAAAATGTGCACTGGCAGGCAAAGAGAGAGATGTACTGTTTTGGTTAATCTCTGTAAACTGTGGGACTAAATGATTAATTATTCACTGAAGATTTCTGATGAAAATCCACAATGCTCTTTAAAGTGTGGACTGGTCTGTGTATGATCTTTTGAATATAGAATGTCTTGACCATATTGCTGTCATGTGCACACATTGAGTGTACTTGTCTCTCGCTTCTTCAGGCACTTCATGCTGTTAGTTTGAAATTTTCACTCTTATGTCTTATTGAGAAAATCTTGTTGACAAAAGATTATTATATATTAAAATGGAACTCTCATGTTTTGAAAATGGCATCTCTTCTTCTTCTTCTTCTTCTTCTTCTTCTTCTTCTTCTTTCGGCTGCTCCCATTTAGGTCGCTACAGATCATCCTGTCAGCCTTTTCCCTAATGACTAGGACTCTGCTGCTCCAGTGTCTTTATCAATCTAATATTCAAACATCAGATTATTTTACAAACCAAACATTGTGTTAATTATCTATTATGCCCTCTTAGAGAAGGATAGCGGTGGCCAACTGTTCAGGGACTAGTCCCCAGGATCAGAAGGTCATGGATTAGAATCCCAGACCAGTTGGTTGCCCTGAGGTTCC
>JABMDN010000215.1:0-28375 GCA_017165825.1 Hepsetus odoe
CACAGCCGCTCCTGCCCATCATTAAGTGTGAAGCTATTACTCTTAGATAAATTCCAATCAGGCTTCCGGCACGGCCACAGCACAGAAACTTGAGTGATGCAGGAAACATCACTGTTCTTGTTCTGTTAGATCTTAGTGCTGCGTTCGACACGGTAGATCACTCCATTTTAGTAAATAGGCTTCACTCCACTGTCGGCATTACAGGAATAGCCCTTAAATGGTTCAACTCCTATCTTACAAACCGTTACTACTTCATCCAAATGGATGATTATAGCACCCCCTCACCTATGTCACTAGTTAACTATGGAGTCCCACAGGGGTCGGTGTTGGGCCCAGTGCTCTTCTCCCTCTACATGCTCCCACTAAGCACTATTATACGGAAGCATAATGTTAGTTACCACTCTTACGCTGATGACACTCAGCTATACCTATCTTTTAAATCATGTGATAAAGCATCAACCGGCACTTTAATTAGCTCCTCAGTGACATTAGGGATTGGATGAATAACAACTTCCTCTCACTAAACCCCCAAAAAACTGAGCTGCTCTTGTTTTGTAGTAGTGATGTAGACAGGGCCAACTTCATTTCGCATATCCGGGATGCAGGGTTGAAGTTTTCAGTTAGTACTCTGGCACGTAACCTTGGTGTTATTTTCGATTCAAATCTTTCATTTAATCCCCGTGTTAATGCAGTTGCGAAGACATGCTTCCTGCACCTTCAGAACATTGCCAAACTATGGCGCTTTCTGTCAATGGAAGACACGGCGAAAGTAGTACATGCATTTGTATCCAGTAGATTAGATTACTGTAACGCCCTACTTTCTGGAAGCTCTCAGGGCACATTAAGCACCCTACAGCGCATTCAGAACACAGCCGCTAGGATTGTTAGCAGGAGCAGGAAGTACGACCACATCACTCCCATACTCTCCTCGCTTCACTGGCTTCCTGTTAGGTACAGGGCTGACTTCAAGGTCCTCCTCTTAACCTACAAGGCACTTAAAGGTCTTGCCCCAATATACCTAACCGAACTGCTTAATACCTATACACCTAACCGCCCACTTAGATCCCAGAATAAAGATCTCCTAATTGTCCCTCCATAAATAAATGTATAGGAGCACGAGCTTTCAGTTCCAGGGCCCCTAGATTGTGGAACAGCTTGCCTGCTTCTGTACGGGACGCCGATTCAGTCTCAGTCTTTAAATCACGGCTGAAGACTTACTTCTTTAGTTTATCTTACCCGCACCAATCACCATAGTGCACCATTACTAATGTCGCTGGTGCTGCTGTACATGCCATCGCACTGTTTCATTTCTGTGTTCCTGCTCATTGCAACCCCCTCATTCCATTTCTCTCCCACATGTCCGGGGGGCCGCTGTGGTCATCACTGAGTCAATGCCGAGGCTACCCATCTGGTCTGTGTGATGCATCTGTCGGCTCGCCGATTTTCTGGAAGAAACTTGGACTCTCCACTGATCCACTGGAGTTTTAAACTAACTAACTGTACTGTTAGTATACCCAAGGGTTAATTGCCGGTTGACCTTGGACCCTCAGAGTTTTTTCTCCACATAAAGTAGATTTTGGTTTCCTCTTATCGTAGTCGTCGGCTTTAACATCTATTACTGTAACACCTGTTCCATATCACACCACCATTGTAAGTGCCTTGGGGCAACTTTGTTGTAAGCGCTTTACAAGAATAAATGAATTAATTTGAATTGAATTGATACAGAGCCTAGTGGTTGTTGGCCATGATCGGATCAGGGTTCAAACCCCTTCCCAATGGGATTGCCTGTGGTACCCCTGAGCAAGTGCCGTCCCGTCTCGCTCCTCCTCTCTTTCATTGGGCTGGCGACCTGTCAGGAGTCGTCCCACGTCCTGCAGCCCTGTGTGCGCTGGAGTTGTGCGCTGGCACTCCACCATACCCCCTTTGGGACAAGTGGCAGATAATGGATGGATGGATGAATTGTGCCCTAAAAAGAGAGTAATTCCTGTTAGGTTGATGCATGAGATGTTTAAGGTGTGCATGGGTTGTCTGCAGAGGTCTAGGGGCAGTGTTCAGCCCTAGTGGTTTAAGGGTTGACCCCTGGTTCGGAAGATTGTGGGTTTGATTCCTCACCAGTAGGTTGCCCTGAGGTACCCTTGAGCAGTACTGTCCCCGTCACTGCTCCCTGGGCGCTTTCAATAGCTGAGAGCAGTGAGAGTGTGCAGGTTGGAGGTTCAGTAGGTGTTCAGGTGAGTGTAGCTGTAGAGATATTGTACAGTGAGCAGCGCTGCCTCCTCGCCAACTGGGGACATGTTTTTCATCCTGTGGGCGGGGCACGTGTCACTCATTCTGTTCCACATTGGAGGAGCCAAGTGTCACTCATCATCGTCTCTCTCGGCGCGTCAAGGAGGCGTTTCAAACATGAAGAGACGTTTGCCTTGTAGTCTCAAACACACTTGTTTATTATCCTTAAAGTTAATTTTACACTTGTTTAGACTATTTCTGTCGCTTGAGCTGCAGCTTCATTTCTACAGCTCGCTGTCTAGAAGGAGAAAGTGGGATTTGGCTGTGAAAGGAAGGAGGTGGAGCTTGTTGAAGGAAGGTAGTGGTCCCGCAGCAGGTGTCAGGGCTGCAGGAGGGGAACATGAAGTGCAGGTTGAGGGGTGGGCGGTCTGGAGGACTGTTTACTGCAGTTCAACATGTTCAGGGTTGAGGTTTCAGTGAAAGATCCAGATCGAGTTTCCGGATTGAGCTTTACTTCAGTTCTTGTATCCCCCGTTTCCCCTCGACACACAGAGTTACAGGATCGTAAGTGTTTCAGTGTGTCTGCTGTAAAGCAGATTCCTCAGTCCCAAATCAGTTTGTTGAGTCTGTTAGATTTTCACTCTTTGTCTTTGGTCGTCATCGCTGTAGTTTACTAGCGGGACGTTGAGCTCTCGGGACCTTGGGGTGTTTTCAGCTGCTATCGACCTCTGGAGGGTTTTCCTCGTTAGAGGAAACCTGTCATTTATTGAGGATCCCAAATAAGAAAAACCCTTTTGTTAGTTATTCTGTTTTTCCTTTTGTTTTTTTTTTTCTTTTAGCTTCTAGTGTGTTTCTTTGTTGTTGTTTTTGTATACTAATCCTTCTGATTCTGTTTTCCAGTATAATGTTTAGATTACAGGAGCACACTGCAGTCCGAAGAGCTTTGGCTTAGTTCGGTGATGAAAATAAAGACTTCCTCCAGTTTAAGAACGATGTTCAGGACTTCGCACATCACTCTCCCAGCCTGGCTGGGCCCGTTTCACTCCCCGATCCGTCCCCCGTCGTTCTCCCTAAAGACAGCTAGAGAGGAAGGGGAGGTGAGTGCTGGTGTTGCTTTATGGTCTTCACTGGTCAGGTGGAGATGAATCTGTATAGGTCCAGGTGTCATCTAGGAAAAATTCCCTTTCGTTACTTTGGCTTTATCTGTGTTTTTTCCAAAACAGCCCACGTTCATCAGAGAGAGAAGCCCAGAGGATTTTTACCGCTCTCCTTCTGAAGGATTTTTGTTGTTTTTAAAGATATTTATTATATAATGACATTTGTGGTGGCAATTTGAGACCACGTCATCAGTAGAGTATCGCCCAGGATCATCAGGTGTTTCATCACTTTTAAACACTGCACCGTGTCCCTGTGGCAGCGGTCGGGGTGATCGGTCCTCAGTGTCACCGAGCAGCTGTTCTTCTTCAGACTGACAGGCGTTTGATGATGTTGTAATAAACCTTTTTTCCAAATATTTACTGTTTCTTACTCTGTTTTTCCTGTTCTTCAATTATATGACAATTCAGTTTTTCTCTTTTTTCTAACCTGAAAATCAAATCAAAACTACTATTATGAAGGCGATCTTGAAACATTATTGAAATATTTTATATTTGAATCATTTTATTCAATAGGTTTTATTAAATAATAACTGTCAGAAGTGCTTTTAAGTTCTTGTTTAACTAAGCTGATTCCCTTCATCTGGTTTGTAAATCAGCAAGTCTCCCAACAGTTTCTAAACCATAGTGGAGGAGAAAAAATGGCTAAATTAAAATTGCCATTCAGACATAATGATTCCCCTTTTTGGACAAAGTTCCAGTTCCAGTGTGGAGGACTGGTGTCCTGCCTGAATCTCTGGTGACGTCCCTGCTGTAAAGAGCACCTTCAGATGTCCAGGTTTGAGTGGGAGTGTCTGAGCAGGGAAATGAGCATCAGTGCAGAGACGGACCCTCCAGCGGTGGATCTTAGATGTCAGCTGTGCTGCCTCACTTCAACACTGATGATGACACTCCTTGGAGATTTCTCATGAAATTGCTGTGACAAAGGCTCCGATGTACATGTTCCTCTATACACCTACTTGAGTAGTTCAGGACCTCTTAAGTCAGGGTGTCTGAAACTATAGCCATGGGTAATTGCGGTCCGCTGTCCATTTATAATTGGCCGCAAGAATAATTGTAGGTCTATCCTGGAATATGACCCAGACGTGAACCTTGTACTTGGTGTATTTGAACTTCTCGAGTTTCAACACTGGAATTGGAAGTTTACTGTTTGAACAGGCAGCTTCTCCAGGAAACAAGTGCGATCACTTTGATGATCCTCCAGCTCAGAAGATGGAGATCCAGGTAAACCCAAAAGAAGAAGAAAAAACTGTTGCTAGGGGAGACCGAAAATGGCAGAACTAAAGAAACGAAAAAGAGAAAATTTCAGACACGGTGGAAAGAAAGAGTATTTCTTTATAGAACTAAAGGGAAGAGTGTGTAAAACTTATAAAACTTGTGTTTTTACTCAGTAGTGTGTGATGAGAGCACAGACCCACAGACACCACACAGATGGTTTTTTGTTTCTTTTTATTCTTTTGAAAGATGGGGCTTCAGTGGGACAGGCTGTGTGGAGTTCAGCAGATGGAGCTCAGCAGTAACTGAGTGAAGGAGTGACTCCATGTTGTGCTGAAAGGTGTGAGAGTGGGTGGGCTGATAAATGCACTAGATCTTTCACCAAGAAGCCCTCTGTACCAACACAGCCCAGTTTGGGGACGTGATGAACTGGTGTGAAAAGTGTGGACATGACTGGAGCTCGAGGGCTGGACCACAGAGAAGCTTTCCTGTCTGAAGCTGATGCTGAAGTCAAGTCAAGTCAAGTAGGATTTTATTGTCATTTCAGCCATATACACAGTACACAGTGAAACGAAATGCGTTCCTCCAGGACCCTGGTACTACACACAAGACAAGACACAAGACAACATAAGACACAACATAAGGACCTGCTCTTCCATTCTGATGTGCATGGCTGAGTGCTTAGTGGTGAAAGCAGTTTTATTCCTGAGATGAGAAATGGGCAGGTTTTGAAAGAAGACTGAATAATACTCTGTGATTGGCAGACCTGGCTTTTTAGTTCTTGCACATGAAGTATTGTCTGAAGCTCCATCTCTTTGAGAATCAATCTTGCGCACTTCCTCCGCTGTCCGAAATCAGCTTTACGTTCCAAATGCCAAGCTTTCTGCTAAAAAGGAAAAATATATGTTGTAAATATATGTAACCTCTCACATCACAGCAGCATTCAGTCCGTGTTTCCCAGATTTTACCCTCATTTCTCGACTCCTTCCTGGATGTAGAAGAAGTGGAGAGTCTCCACTCAGAGCTCATGGACATACCCAGTGTGATCATTCTCTGAGCTTGGGAAAGGACAGGCTTCCTTTGATGAGACGTCAGCTAGAAGGTAATAGTCTGTCCAGCTCAACATGCACATGTGAGCAGACATTTTCTCTGTTCACTCTGAACAAAAGCAAACCGAGAAAAAAGGACTGACGTTCATCTCTGTGGTGTCCTTCTCAACCACACACCTCACTCCTGACCTGCAGCCATCCTTCAGTCCAGAGCGCAACACCACTGCTTACCCTTGTATCACACTTGTATCACCCTTGTCATTGTGAAACACAGCACAACACAAAACAATGAAATTCAAACTCTGCATTTCAACCACATAC
Organism: Hepsetus odoe; assembly: GCA_017165825.1. NCBI lineage: Eukaryota > Metazoa > Chordata > Actinopteri > Characiformes > Hepsetidae > Hepsetus > Hepsetus odoe. The sequence goes on from JABMDN010000215.1 coordinate 5,963, forward strand.
ACACGTGCAGTAGGGGGCAGCTATTGAAATCACTCAGGGAGCAGTGATGGGGACGGTACCTTGCTCAAGAAATTTTCACGGCAACCCTACTGGTGAGGGAATCGAACCCACAATCTTCCGATCCGGGGCCTCGTCCCAAACCACTAGACAACCTCTTATTATGGAAATTATTGCCGTATTAATTTTGAGACAGATGGCAAATATTTAAATACATTTTACTATTTAAAAAAGAAGTTACTTGCTCTGCAGCCTTGTAATCCTCAGCATGTGAAGACAGGTCTACTCCAGCATGCAGAGAAGAAGAGCAGACAAGAAATTTGTGCATTTCCTTTGAGAAAGCTAGGACATTTTTCAATACATTTTAGTAATTAAAAATATTTTAATTCTTGTTCATGAGTGAGGGTAGAATGGAGCGGGGGATCGACAGGCGGATTGGGGCAGCGTCTGCAGTGATGTGGGCTCTGCATCGGTCCGTCATGGTGAAGAAGGAGCTGAGCCAAAAGGCAAAGCTCTCAATTTCTTCGAATTTCCTTCAAAGTAATCTTCAAGCGTGTATACTCCAGCATGCACAGGTTAAGAGAAAGCTGAAATTAGAGCAATGAATTTAGCTAGGACATCAATTAACTACATCTTAAACATTTTAAACGTTACTTAACTTTTCAGCCTTGCAATCTTCAGAATGTGAACAGAGGTCTACTGCAGCATGCAGAGAATAAAACAGATAAATTATTGTGTACTTAATTTGAGACAGATGTCAAAGTCAGAGTCCAAGTCAAGTAAGTTTTATTGTCATTTCAGCCATATACACAGTACAGTGAAGAGCTTGAAATAACGTTCCTCAGGACCTGATTATACACACAGGACAAGACACAAGACACAAGACAACATAAGACAACATCCATCCATCCATTTTCTGCCGCTTGTCCCAAACGGGGTCGCGGGGGAGTACTGGAGTCAGCCAAGCACACAGAGCGAGAAGGACAGAGGCGCACCCTGGACATGTCGCAGCCCATCGCAGAACATAAGTTGAGGGAGTTGGTGTTGAGGACCCACGTGAGGTTGTCAGTGAACACCAAGAAACGGTGCTCTGGACCATCTCCACAGGTGAGGTGTTGATGATAAGTGGAGTGTGGTCCCGACGTGGTCTCCTGAAGTCAACAACCATCTCTTTGGTCTTGTCGACATTCAGAGACAGGTTGATGGTTCTGCACCAGTCCGTCAGCTCTTGTATCTCCTCTCCTGTAGGCTGCCTCATCTCACGTGATCAGACCCACCACGGTTGTATCATCATGGGGTGATGTGGTTGAGGCTGTGCTTGGCTGCACAGTCTGGGTCATGCTGAACCAGCAGTGGGCTGAGCACACAACCCTGAGGGCCCTGTGCTCAGCGTGATGGTGTTGGAGGTGCTGCTGCTGATCTGACTGACTGGGGTCTCCCAGTCAGGAAGTCCAGGATCCAGTTACAGAGGGAGGTGTTCGGGCCCAGCAGCCTCAGCTTCTCACTCAGGTGCTGAGGGATGATGGTGTTGAATGCTGAACTGTAGTCGATGAACAGCATTCTGACATAACTGTCCTTTCTGTCCAGATGAGAAGTTGTCTGGACCGGCAGCTTTCCATGGGTTGACTCTGAGAAGAGATCTTCTCACCTCGGCTGTGGTCAGACGGAGAATCTGGTCGTTCGGAGTAGGGGTGGTCTTCATCATTCTCATGTTGTTCACTGCATCAAACCATGTGTAGAAGTGGTTCAGCCACATCTGGAAGGGAGGTCTCACCAGGTCTCGTCAGGTGGAGATGTCCTGTGGTTAGTGAGGAGCCTGGATGCCCCTGCCATGCGCCCGTGTCACCAGTGTTCTTGAAGTGGCCATGGATTCTCTCTCGTGAGCTCAAACCGCCGCTCTGATGGCCCGAGACAGGTTTGCCCTCGCTTTTTCTTAGGCGGCCTCGTCCCCTGACTTGAAGGCCTTGTCTCGGGTTCTCAGGAGTCTGCGCAGCTCCGCGGTCATCCATGGCTTCTGGTTGGGTCGTGATATGATGAACTTGGAGACAATGCATCTCAATGCACTTGCTGATGTAGCCAGTCACTAAGGCTGTGTCCTCCTCCAGGTTGATGGAGTCACCGTAGGTTGCAGCCTACCTAAACATGTCCCAGTCGGTGCGTTTGAAGCAGTCCTGAAGAGCAGAGATGGCTCCTGTGAGCCAGGTCTTCACTTGCTTCAGGGTGGAATCTCAGCGCCCTGGCCGATGGGTCTGTGCAGCTGGGATCAGCAGCACAGAGATGTGGTCTGAGTGTCCGAGGTGGGGCGGGGCTCAGCTCTTATGCAGCGCCAGCCGGGTTTGTGTAAACACAGTCCAGCGTGTTTCCCCCCTCGTTGCAAAGTTCACATGTTGATGGAGATTTAGGAGAACTGACCTGAGATTTGCATGGTTGAAATCTCCGGCAACAATAAATAATCCATCTGGGTGGTAGTTTTGGAGTCCGCTGATAACTCCATAAAGTTCAGCCAGCGAGCTGTTAGCATTAGTGTTGTTAGCACTAGTGCTGGGTGGAATGTAGACCGCCGTAATAAACGCACATGAGAACTCCCTATGGGCAAATAAAGCGGTCTGCACCCAGCTGTATCACTCAGCAGTGTTGAGCAGTATGCAAGAGACCAGCACAGCGTTTGTACACCATTGTGTGTTCGTAAACACAGCCCCCTCCGAGACTTGCGGACAGGCGGAGTTTCTGTCCGCCACGAAGCGCGGAGAGTCCGGCGGCTGGATGGCGGTGTCGGGCGCTGTTGCTGAAGCCATGTCTCCGTAAAACAAAAAACACAGCAGTCTCTATACTCAGCTGGGTGTTCAGCTGGAGTAAATTATACAGTCCAGTTTATTATCCAGGAGCGGACATTGGCGAGAGGGCGGACAGGATAGCGGTCAGCTGGCGTTGGCAGCCAGGCTGAGCCCGGACCCCAGCACGCTGCCAGCGTTTCTGTTTCCTCTCACCACGCTTCCTATGTCCTCTCGATGCGGCCAGGTACGGCGAGCGATCTAGGACTGAAGGCCTGAGTCTTCTCAGCCGCGCCCGAACTCCGTGGCGTTGTTGGAGAAGTCGCTGGAAGACTGAATCCTGGTTGATTCCTGAGCTCCAGCAGTGTTTGGCAGATAAATTTAAGAGCATTCACAGATGTGATGCTCATGTGCAAGTCTAATGGTGAAAAGTAGTCGGATGAAAGACTTTTTTACAGACTTTATGCACCAAAGTTTGGACCCCGGAGCGGCTGCTGCATGTTACCGCGCCGCCATCTTGGATCAATAATCAATAAGTATGATCTCTTTCCTCGCAAACATGACAAAGTGTAAGAATTAATCTAGACCAAAATTATTTCTTAGATTTTTTCCTTTGAGTAGACATTCTAGAAAATATTGGAAGGCTGCTGGGAGGCTGACAGATGTTACATGCATAAGTGAAGGTTTGCAAACAACAGGTTCACTTCATACCATGAAAATTTCAGTCCTACCTGAGCTCTCTACAGAACGAGCCCATTTTTCTCTTTGATGTGGGGTGGCGGTCTGGCATTTCTGCCTTTGTGAATTTTTATGTTGCCTTTACACACGAAAGCTCCTCACTCCCAAACTGGGCAGAAACGTGATGGAACTTTTACAATGCTTTTGGCTTGAACAGATGGCTAGTGACCTATAAACTTTGCCAAACATCTGAAATATGAACAAGTTGTTGAAAGCACTGTCCTCGCAAAAGGATTGCGCTCAAACCCAAAATCTCTCTGCTTTGCAAGACAGTTCCTTAACGCTGACATGTCCTTAGTGCGAGTTTAGTCAGGAACTACCACCTTGTGGCTTGACAGAAGCTGGCACAGCTATTTGTTGGCCGATTAGCTCAGTCGGTTAGAGCGTGGTGTTAATAACGCCAAGGTCACAGGTTAAGCAAATTGAGTTTTCCCTGATCTGTAACCATTGGCCTGGAATTGAACCCAGGTCAACTGAAAGGCAGCTATGCTCGCCACTGTAAGTTTGGATTTCTGCAAACTACCAGATTTTGTAAAATGTTTGTTGAAATTAATTGAATTGGATGATGTCTGATCCCAACAAACATCACTGAAACACTGAAACGAAGAAGCATCTTTAGCAGAGGGTAGGCAATGTTACATGACAAATTATATCTTTGTATTGTATCACATTGCTGTTCCAGATGCTGCAGTTTAACATTAAAGTGATGAACTGAAGACACACAAGTTCTAACTTTTCAATAATAACATTATTAGAAAGTGTTAATAATTTCAGATGAGATTTCTTTTATAACAAATCTAGTGTTTAAGATGGAAATGTAATGTATTAGGTCTTAGCTAAAGAAAGGTAAATTGTCTCTACTGGTTAAATACACTTACAAAACGAGGAGTAATAGTTCCTAAAAATGTTGTGCAACATGTGTCTGCAGTTGTACAAGTTTTAAAACTTCCCAAACCTGTAAATAGCAGAAGAATAATGGAGAGGTGTAAGAGCTGCTTTTTGTGCAGCTTTGCTCCTTGTGACACTAGAGTTTAATAGTCCACGATAGAATCTCAGGAGCAGTGCTGGAGACGGTACCTTGCTCAAGGGCAATTCAGGGAAACCTGTTGAATGGATTACTACCTTCCAAACCAGAGGCCCAGCTCCCTAACCACCTTACCAGTCCGCTTGTTTACCTCATTTGACCCCTGCATGTTTGTTTACTGGTATTCTTTTCTTATTTCAACACCAGTACTGCATAGCAGCATCTGTAATCTCTCTTTCTAAAGACTCACAGTAGAGTATTGAGCAAGTGCTTCTCAGACTGGGGGCTGTGGTTCAGCAGCTCTTAATATCAAGAAGAGGGCCTGAGACTTACAGATGCTGTTTTAGAGAGATCATGTCGCCATTGAGGCATATTAAAAGAGCAAGTAGGCATTTGAAAATAGTCCAGATATTTGTTTTAATTAGCTTTTATATAGATTTTTATATAAAACACCATCTAAAGAAGGTAAATAATACACCTCTCTGAACATTTTTAGTTAAGTGACCCTATTTCTGTCATTGTGAAATACTGCACAACACACAGTGGACCACAATGACATTACACCTCTGCATTTTACACACACAAACACAAACACATGCAGCAAAGCAACTGCACAAACACCAGAGAACAGTGACAGGACAGTCACGTTTGCTCAATGCTACGACCTCTGAGCAACCTACTGGTCCTGGGATTCAAGCCCACATCCTTCTGACCCACAGGGCCAGCTCCTCAACCATGAGGCCACCACGAATCTCAAGCCACAACAGCTCTCCTGCCAAGACTGTAACTGTGTTATAATTATACATGAAGTGGCTGCAACTAGATTCATATTATAAATAAAATCAAATTAGATCTAAAATTAATGTTTACACATCTTTGGCAAAAAATAAAACCCAGCATCCTTCTGAACCCCTGAGTAATTTGGACGTCGCCCAGCATAATGGAGTTTTGGCTTTAGAACAAGACTGCAAATAGTCTGAGGTCTCAGTTAAAAAGCGAGCTTTATGTTAAATATAATCCAATACAATCATCTAAATGATGAGTGTTCCAGATATAAAACAGCATCTTCTCTCCAGAGATTTCAATTCAATTGAATTTATTCTCTTGTATAGCGCCTTTTACAACACAGTTGCCCCAAGGCACTTAACAATGGTAGTGAGATAAGCGGAACAGGTTACAGTAATAGATGTTTTAAGCGGACTGACTACGGAGGAGAGGGACAAAAACTCCACTGTGTGGAGAAAAAAACCTCTGAGGGTCCAAGGTCAACCGGCTACCCAACCCCCTTGGGTATACTAACAGTACAGAGTTAGATTGGTTTTAAACTCCAGGATCAGTGAGGAGTCCCAAGTTTCTTGAGGTACGGTGAGCTGCCAGGTCCTTGGCGCATCAGATGCATCACACAGACCAGATGGTAGCTCGGCGTGGACTCAGGTGATGACCACAAGCAGGCCCCGGACATGTGAGAGAGAAATGGAATGAGGTCAGTAATAGGCAGGATCAGTAGTAACAGACACAGAAATGAAACAGTGCGATGGCATGTACAGCAGCACCAGCGACATTAGTAGTGGTGCACTATGGTGATTGGTGCGGGTAAGATAAACTAAAGAAGTAAGTCTTCAGCCGTGATTTAAAGACTGAGACTGAATCGGCGTCCCGTACAGAAGCAGGCAAGCTGTTCCACAATCTAGGGGCCCTGGAACTGAAGGCTCGTGCTCCAATACATTTATTTATGGAGGGACAATTAGGAGATCTTTATTCTGGGATCTAAGTGGGCGGTTAGGTGTATAGGCATTAAGCAGTTCGGTTAGGTATATTGGGGCAAGACCCAGACCTTCATCCAGATCTTCATCGATGGAATTCCCTCTTTTTTCTCTCCGCTTCAGGCTGCGGCCGCTGCTTTATTGGAGCTCCATTGCAGCTGCAGCTGGAAGCTCTTTTCTCCTCCACAGGAGGCTCAGGCTGAAGCAGACGAGCTCAGGCGACGCTGCAGTCCAGACGGAGCACTTGGACGGTCAGTAACTTCCACTGCGGTCCAGCTTTGCTGTTCTGAGCTGATCAGATGTGTGAAAGGAGAGAAGAGCATCAGCATGTTGGCTGTGTGTGTTCAGTGTCTCAGTTTCAGGTGAACGTTACTGTGTTGATGTAATGACGCCTGTCGGCCAGTGAGCGGCGCTGAACTTCAAACAGCTTTTCTGAGAGTTTGGTCTTTAGACTCAGATGAAGTTACTGCTGTGAGAAATCTACAAACACACATCTACATTTATATGAAGATATTTATTGGAGTATTTTCATTCTCCGTTTGTTAGAGTTGTGTTTAGTGGTTGCTATGGCGCTTGCCGGTTTATGTTGTCATGGCAACGTGCGGTCCTGCGCTCAGTTGTTTATGTTCGTGTTCATTTCTCTTCATTTCTCTTTTTGATTACTTGAATAATGTCTGACTTTTTTAACTCCGTCAGTTTTGTTAGGAGTCTGGTTCCCTGTAGATGAACTGTTACTAGAACCCAGCACTAAAGAGAACCGACAGATTCCTCCAAAAAGACCCAAAATCCCCATTTTATTACTAAATTTATTCTTTAATTATTTTTAATGTGCTTTATGTACCAAAATGTTGTGTACCTCTCTTTATGAGGCTGTTTTTGTTACTGTGCCTTTAAGGCAGATATGATCTGTAAATGAAGTCTGTTGTGATTGGTTGCCTCTATTGAACATTTTTAAAAAGCAGTTCTCCTTCTGACTGTATTGTGAGTGTAAAATCATTCTGCAGTGACAGGATCATCAATGAATGTGTTCATTCTGATCTTTTACTGAACACAGAACTACAGCAGTTTGCTGCCCCGTCGACCAACAACACGGACAACAGCTGTGAGGTACTGAACATCGCTTTGTGTGTATTTCAGAAGTGAATTCAGACTCGTTCCTTATTTCATCCTTTACAATAATCATACTTTCTTATGTAGGATATCATTGTACTGGACAATGAACTGACCTGCAGGCAGCTGTGGGACGGACCCCTGGTCCCATTCAGGGTGAGACTGTTCTCTCAGAGCATCAACACTGATGTTTTTGAGAAAATATGCCGAGCTCTCCATTTTTCCAGCCTTTGTGTTCAGTAGAATATTCCAGTGTTTCCTGAAGTGGTTCTTACTTTGCTCTGGTCCAACAGGAGTTCTGTGGGAACCTCCAGCGCGCCAACAGGATGCAAGCTTACACCATGGAGCAGTGCTTTTCTGGAGGACATCAGGTTTGTAACAGTGGACATATTGTTTTCTTTCTACAAGGAACATCACAGTTAATGATCCCTCTCTCTCTGTCTGAACAGCAGGTGGAGGTGAAGCTGCAGCACATGTCTGTGTACAGCGGCTTGGAGAGCGAGCATTGGTGGGTGCTCTCCAATGAGTGTTCCAACCTGTTCACAGAGGTGAGCTGACGTGTCCTTCGTACGGTTTAGTCAGGAACAACCACCATATGGCTCGGCAGTGGCTGATTGCAGCTAGCTGTTTGGCCGGTTAGCTCAGCTGGTTAGAGCGTGGTGCTGATAACGCCAAGGTCACGGGTTCAATTCCTGTATGGGCCAATGGTGTAGTGAAAGCTGTGTCATGGTGTCCACAGGAAGTCACTTTTGCTACCTCTATAGAAGCATGCCCAAGTGGAAGGGAAGAAAACGCTTAAATTAGAAAAACCACTGCTCACATTCCAATGAGCCGGCCACTGGGTTGCAGTGGTCCTCGTTAGTATAGTGGACAGTATCTCTGCCTGTCATGCGGAAGACGGGGGTTTGATTCCCCGACGGCGAGTTTGCTTGCATTTTGCGATTTCCCAGACCTGACATTTGGTTGCACTAGGTCCATGCTGGCTTGTTGTGCAGTGTTATAGTTCGTTTTTAATTTTTGTTGTGCTGTGCATTTTTGTTTAGGCAGTTCTCATCTTTTTCAGTAGTCCAGCAATCTGAGTCCAAATCTCAGTGGGACCTTCACGTCTTCCCTGACAGTAGACTAACAGTGTGGGGGGACAATTATGTCCTCATAATTCTTTGTTCTTTTTTGACTAAATTAAATACTTGGAGTCAACAGGAAACCCAGCTACTAGGTATGCACAAGCCAATGTATTTCTTCGTGCTTGTCCCAAGCCTGGGTAAATGGGGAGGGTTTTGTCAGGAAGGGCATCCGGTGTAAAACTTTGCAAAATCAATGTGCGGACAACGATACAAAATTCCATACCAGATCGGTCGAGGCCCGGGTTAACAACGACCACCACCAGTATTGTTAGCCTACAGGGTGCTGGTGGAAACTGGACAACTGTTGGCCAAAGGAGAAGATGAAGAAGAAGAAAAGGAGGAAGGCATGTCCAGATGGAGAAGAAGAGAAAGAAGGGGCGGAGAGTGGAAGTGAGAGTAGGGACTTTGAATGTTGGCAGAATGACTGGTAAAGGTAGAGAATTAGCTGATATGATGGAGAGAGGGGCAGTGGTGGCCTAGTGGTTAGGGCGTCGGCCACATGATCGGGGGTTCGTACCCCTTCCCAATAGGTTGCCCTGAGGTACCCTTGAGCAAGGTGCCGTCCCCGTCACGCTCCTCCCTGCGATGGGCTGGCGACCTGTCCAGGGTGTGTCCCCCGTCCTCGCCCTGTGTGCGCTGGGTTGGACACCAGCACTCCCCCGCGACCCTGTTTGGGACGAGTGGCAGAAAATGGATGGATGGATGGATGGATGGATGGATGATGGAGAGAAGAAAGGTTGATATGTTGTGTGTGCAAGAGACTAGATGGAAGGGTAGTAAGGCCAGGTGTACTGGAGGAGGGTTTAAACTGTTCAACCATGGTGTGGATAGAAGGAGGAATGGGGAAGGTGTTATCCTGAAGGAAGAGTATGAGAAGAGTGTTTTGGAGGTGAAGAGGGTGTCAGGTAGGGCAGTGGTGGCCTGATGGTTAGGGTGTTGGCCGTTGGATCGGGAGTTCGAACCCCTTCCCAATAGGCTGCCCTGAGGTACCCTTGAGCAAGGTGCCGTCCCTGTCTCACTCCTCCCCGCGACCTGTCCAGGGTGCGTCCCCCGTCCTTCGCCCTGTGTGCGCTAGGCTGGACTCGAGCACTCCCCGGAGACCCAGTTTGGGACAAGCGGCAGAAAATGGATGGTTGGATGGAGGGTGTCAGGTAGGTTGATGAGTTTAAAGCTGGAAGTTGAAGGTGTGATAATGAATATTGTTAGTGCTTATGCTCCACAAGTTGGTTGTGAGATGGAAGAGAAGGAAAAATTTCTGGAGTGAGTTAGATGAAGTGATAGAGAGTGTACCAAGGGGAGAGAGAGTGATGATTGCCACAGATTTTAATGGTCATGTTGGTGAAGGGAACAGAGGGGATGAGGAAGTGATGGGTAGGCATGGTGTCAAGGAAAGGAATGCTGAAGGTCAGATGGTTGCAGATTTTGCAAAAAGGATGGAAATGGCTATAGTTAATATTTATTTTAAGAAGAGGAAGGTGCTCACAGGTGGGTTATATTCTTTGCAGGAGGGTCAGTCTGAAAGAGACTGGAGACTGAAAAGTAGTGGCAGGGGAGAGTGTAGCTAAACAGCATAGGACGGTGGTCTGTAGGATGACCTTGAAGGTCAAAAAGAGGAGGAAACTCAGGGCAGAGTCGAGGATCAAGTGGTGGAAGCAGAAGGAGGAGGACTTCAAGGTGGAATTCAGGCAGGATTTAACACGGGCACTGGGAGGTGTTGAACAGCTACTAGATTGCTTGGAAGCTACTGCAGAAGTGATCAGGCAGATGGCTAGAAATGTACTTGTGTGACATCTGGAAGGAAGAAGGAGGATAAGGAAACCTGGTGGTGGAATCAAGAAGTCCAGGAGTGTATTTAAAAGAAGAGGGAGGCAAAGAAGACATGGGACAGTCAGAGAGATGAAGAAAGTAGACAGGTGTACAAGGAGATTATATGAGAGGTTGGACAGTAAAGAGGGAGAAAATGATCTTTACTGATTGGCTAGACAGAGAGACAGATCTGGAAAAGATGTGCAGCAGGTCAGGGCGATTAAAGATAGAAATGGAAACGTACTCACAGGTGAAGAGTGTGCTGAGCAGATGGAAGGAATACTTTGAAGGGCTGATGAATTAAGAAAATGAGAGTGAGAGAAGATTGGATGATGTGAGGAGAGTGAACCTGGAAGTGCAGCAAATAAACAAGATGGAAGTAAGGGCAGCGATGAAGAGGATGAAGATTGGAAAAGCTGTTGGACCGGATGACATACCAGTGGAAGCATGGAGGTGTTTAGGGGAGATGGCAGTGGAGTTTCTGACCAGATTGTTTAGCACAATTATAATATCTTTAAATAAGTTCAAGTTGAATTACATCATATCTCAAAGTTAATGTATAATTGATTGGTTGGGATGTGAACCACACTTTATATTTATATTTTAGTTTGAACATTAAACTACAGTACGATTGTGTTTCAGTCTTTAATCAATGTGTTCATGAAGGTTTTATGAAATACTTATGAAACTTTAAACATTAAACACTTCAGATGTTTTTCTTCCAATCACTTCCATAATTCTGTGTGAACATTTCTGACTATTTCTGAACGAGTTTATCTCAACAGTTTAATGACCCAGAACAACTTTAAATCAGTGTTTGCTCCTTTAAGGGATTTAATCCTGCATGTAAAAAGGTTTTGACAATTGCTCTCTTGTACTGAATTTGACCAACTAGCAACTTGAGCATTGCAATTTACTGTTGAGTAGAAGTATAAACAATTGTATGTCCTTAATCCCACAGATGGTGATGTGCAATAGTTAAAGTGGTTTTAGATGGCACTTTACACCATCAACAGTTCCGAACAGAAACCCACTGCCAGGTGTTTCTGTAGTGTAGTGGTTATCAAGTTTGCTTTACACGCGAAAGGTCCTCAGTTCGAAGCTGGGCAGAAACATTATTTAATCCAGAAAGTATAAAAGATTTGACAGTGGTTCTTTGGCCTTTTCATTAATCTACTAGGTGCTTCAGTCAACATCGGTCAACAGGAGAATCGCAGAGAGTTTCAGTAATGATAATCACGTTTTCTCACCTGCTAAAGGTCCCTAGTTGGAAGGATCTGACAGTGCTTTTTGTGCCTTTTCTGTAATCTACTAGCAGCTTCAGTCAATAACGTTCAACAGGAGAATCTCAAACTGAGTTTCAGTAGTGATAATCACATTTTCTCATGAATTTGACAGTGGGTTTTCTTGCCTTTTCTGTTAGCTACGTCCCCACTTGGAACCTGAGCAGAAATTATTTAATCCAGCATGTATAAAGGATTTAACAGTGGTTTTGTTGCTTTTTCATTAATCTACTAGCAGCTTCAGTCAACAATGGTCAAGAAGGAGAATCTCAAATGGATTTTCAGTCGATTTTCATGATCACGTTTTCTCACCTGTGAAAGGTCCCTACTTGGAAACTGAGCATAAACATTATTTAATTCAGCATGTGTAAATGATTTGACTTAGGTTTTCTGGCCTTTTCATTAACTCAGTGACAACTTGAGAGTTATATTGCACTGTTGAGTAGACGTATGAACAGCTGAGTATCTTAAATCCCACAGAGTTTGATGTGAAATAGTTGAGGTTTTGAACTAGAGTTCTTACCATCAACAATTCTCAACAGAGCCCTGTTGGGAGGCGTTTCTGTAGTGTAGTGGTTATCATGCTCGCCTAACACACGAAAGGTCCCTGGTTTGAAACCAGGCAGAAACATCATTTAAAGGATTTCACAGTGATTCTGTAGGTTGGGTTTTCAGAGGGCTAAAGGCTAATTAACTTTAATGAAACATGTTTTGAATTTTTGAGCTACTACAATGTCCACATCAGTTATAAACAACCAACTTTTATTAACATAATAAAAGTAAATGTAGTTTCTAAACACTTTTTCAAATGTACAAACTCACACCTAAAGAGTAAAAAAGAATTTCCATTTGATGTGCACGCCACTGCTAAACAGAGATCATCTCACCACCACTCACTGACCTCCACTGGTTACCCACGGCTCCCAAAATCTAAATCAAGTCACTCTCATTTGCTTACAGAGTGACTTCTGGATCTGCTCGGATATTTAATCTCAGTCATACAAGCTTCTACTCCTCATTATTCCAAATAACACACACATTTGAGCAAGAGTGAAACACCGAGGGCTTCTTCAGCCATATGACATGGACTTTGCTATATGTACTGGCCTTGCCTCTAAGCCTGATTTTGAAGGCCTTCTACCAACGTTTCTGGATGACCGTGGAGGAGATCAGAAGCCTTCATGAAATTAATTTCTTGGGGGTGGGCCAGTGGCGCAATGGATAATGTGTCTGACTACAGCTCAGAAGATTCTAGATTCAACTCCTAGCTGGCTCAATTGGTGTTTTGTGGTTTTTCCCTTTTCTGTTAATTAGGAGAAACTATCCTTCTGGCATTGGGTCAGTTGAAAAATCAACAAACCTGTATGGTATTAACATTGCTGCCGTGTACTGTATTGCTGTGAGATTCTACCCAGGCATTTAAAGATGCCAAAGGCCCAAAAGCCCAGTGTGGTGCAAATCTTGCTTACTTGCTCCGTCCTTACTGACCTTTCCATACGTTTCTGTGGTCAGGACATCTGCTTTTCACCCAGGTTGACGTTGTTCAACTCTCGGTATGGGAAGTCTTGCGGCCAAGTCATTTGGCATCAACTTCGCTCTGTCTATTGGCTCTGCCTCTGGCTTTGCCGGAGTCTTGTCCTTTGGTACCCTCCCAAGCATTTTAGTGATTAGGATTCCTGCTTTTCCCCAAGGTTGCCATTGTTCAGCTCTCGGTGTGGGAAATCTGCTTTTGAGCAAGAGGGAAATGCACAGTGCTTTGGCATGGCTAAGCCATATGGCATGGACTTTACACTGCATACACTTACACAAGGTGTGCTATTTGGAGCCTTGTTAGCGCAGTAGGTAATGCATCAGTCTCATAATCTGAAGGTGATGAGTTCAATCCTCACTCGGGGCAATCATTCTTTTCGGAACTGTATTTCTACGGCAGCTGCTCATTGATATATGTGCTAAACAAGAATTTATACACATATGTGTATAACATATATGTGCATTATGTTCGTATGAACATATATACATATATGTATATTTGTGCTTTTACACATTTTATGAATATACTTTTGTGTTAGAGGGAGTCATGCCCCGGAACCCAGCAAGATTCCCATTCACAGCCGAAAAAGCATTTTTGGAAGGGACTGTGGCAGCGGACGTTCTGTCCGAGAGCTTGAGAGAGGACAATCATTTAAGGCTGCCAAGGTTGTTGCACACAGCAGAGGTAGAGAGCCGTTATCGTATAGTGGTTAGTACTCTGCGTTGTGGCTGCAGCAACCCCGGTTCGAATCGGGGTCACTGCAACTTTCAGTGGGCTTACAGATTCTAATTTGGAATCTATCTGGGCCAATCGTCTGTTGCGTTACATCCACAGCTATGCACAGTATGCAAGTGTTTACCTCTGTAAAACAGCTTGCATGCACGCGTCTCCCGGAATAATGGTGGGATATGTAAATTTGCTACTGGTCCCAGAAGAACGTAGGTGATGCATGCAAAAGAAACGAAGCAGGGTCATCGGCATGCTTTAATACCCTTCTATTTGGTCTAGCGTTGTTTAGGATTGTTGGAATCCACATTTGAGCAAGAGTGTAACGCTGAGGGCTTCTTCATGACTCAGCCACATGACATGGACTTTGCTATATGTACTGGCTTTGCCTCTAAGCCTGATTTTGAATGCCTTCTACCCACGTTGCTGGATGAACGTAGAGGAGATCAGAAGCCTTCATGAAGTTTTTTTTGTTGGGGTGGGCCAGTAGCGCAATGGATAACGGATAATCCATGTTCATATAAACATATATATATATTTTTGCTTTTACACATTTTATGTATATATGGCCTAAAGATGCCACCATGTAAGCAGCCAGTTACAGGAGCTCTGTTCACCTTCTCTTCTTTTAACTCATTTAATCTATTTTTATTTACATTTTTCATTTCTTCTTTCACTTTTCTAATTAGTCATAAGTATGCTAGCGACTTGTGAACTCTTTTTTCTCATCACCGTTAAGGAGCAGTGCTACACACGGGACGTGGAGCTGTTAGCGGTTAGCATCTGACTGTACTATCTGCAGCGCAAATTAAAAAGTGACAATCCTTGTCATTGCGAGGTATTTTTTATGCTGTGGTCTGCTGGTGTGGTAGAATCGTGGAGAGGGACGGGGGTAAACTAAATAAACTGGTCAAGAGGGCCAGCTCTGTCCTAAACTCTCCGCTGAAGTCGATTTGGGGCAATGGATTACATGTTTGACTACATATCAGCACATTGTTGGTTCGAGAAGAAAATACAGCTCACTTGCTCCGTAGCCTTGTTGCACATTCAAAAGCGATGGAAGAGTGACACTGTGACAAGCTCTATAGTTCCCCACTGAGATTTGAACTCAGATCGCTAGATTCAGAGGGCAGAGTGCTATCCATTACACCATGGAACCTTAAGCAAGAATGTTTGCTCATGGGGTAGCAACAAACACAAAACTAGCCTCAGTTTTTCAAGGTCTGACGTGAATG
This sequence comes from Hepsetus odoe, assembly GCA_017165825.1. Classification (NCBI taxonomy): domain Eukaryota; kingdom Metazoa; phylum Chordata; class Actinopteri; order Characiformes; family Hepsetidae; genus Hepsetus; species Hepsetus odoe. The sequence continues at coordinate 21,071 of JABMDN010000215.1, forward strand.
GAAGGAAGTCGAATTAGCGCAGTCTTCAGGTGAGGGTCAGCCAGAAGAACCAAGCTCATGAACTGACCACCTAAAGGACTGCGCAACAATTGCTAAAAGGAGTTCTTTTAAAGATATGACTTCAGTAAGACTCAAAGCCAAAAGATTAGAATCACTTCATTCCTTAAACTACAAAGCAAGTGTTCTTATGCACTGTGCCACAGAACCACACATGTACCATTTTTTTAAAGCTCACCAGCAAAAGGGACAACACACCAATTCCAGCTAGAAATTAGTTTAAAAAAGTGACTCTATAGAGACTCAAGCCTAAAAGCTTTGTCTTACTTTATTCTTTAAGCAACAAGTCTACTGCTACACTCATTTAACGGAGAGGCACCCACGCGTAAACCTTAATGGCTGACAACCCAAATGGACTGCACAACATTTTCTGTTCGGAATTCTTTTAAACATTGACTGGGGTGAAATTCAAACACACAAGTTGTGAATTGTTTCATTCCTTAGTCTAGAAATCCAAATGGCTCTCCATTGTAACAGAGCCATGCACACAAGAGTTTTTTTAGCTGAACTCCATCAAGGCTGCACATTATTTCCCACAGGTTCCAGACCTTTCTTTGCTTCAACAGACTATTTATAAACGTCTACACCTTTTAAAAGAACTTGAATCGACTCAGTCAAATGTTTCCACAACATTGTTGCCCTATCCTTTTAAAGCCATTGTTGCTGAACGCGTCATAAGAAATGGACCCAGAAGCCTGAGCTTCCCTCACAGGTTCATCCTTTTTCTAATTCTGACTGGGAGATTTTGGGGCACTTCATATTTGAAGGAATCTCAAGCATCAGCAATGTTTAATCTGAGATGTTCTTTTTGTGATCTTGTTGTTTTTTATGTACTTGCTTGACTTATTAGTACTGCTTTGAAAGTTGGTATAATTTGCAAAAGAAGCATTTCTTCCCAAAGATTTGACCTTTTAAGAGTTCAGAAGAACAAAGGGACATGCAAATGTTGTATAAGAAACGGTTGTAAAGAGTAATTTTATGAATAGCTGCTGCTCAGGGAAAACAAATGCTACGGTTGAAAGGCTGTTTCAAAGATTGCTCAGCTTATTCAGTCGCTCAAAATACTAATCAAAACATTGACTTCTTGCTTTTCATTTCATCACCAATTCTATCTAAGACATGTTATGCTAATACCAGTCCTATTGTTTATCAGTTCTCTTCCAGTGGGTTGTGGATGCAGGCCAAGAAGTATCATAGTATCTGTTAGGAGGGATTTTTAAAAGCACGACTCTGGTGGGACTCAAACCCACCACCTTTGAATCACTTAATTCCTTTGCTCTAGAAGTCCAATGCGCTATCCATTGCGCCACAGAGCCAGCAGAAAGGCAACACGCATCTTAAAGGGACATGCAAATGTTGTATAAGAAATGTTTGTAAAGAGCAGGATTGTGAAGATATTTTGTTGTTCTTCTTAAAGTTGCAGCATAAGCATTAGGCATAATTGCAGAGAGGAATTTCAGGTCCTTGGAGAATTTCTTGAAAAGCCAACAAAGGCATGGCTGAGATTCAAACCCAGGATTCCCTGTTTACTAGGCAGGCAATATAACCATCTAAGCCACAGTGCCGGTTGGCAAGCTTCACGTAAGTAACCAGACAAAGTTATATTTTGTGTTCTATTGAAACAAGCAAATTCAGCTGGAAAACATCTACAAAACACACGTCTAAATGAGAGCAAAAGTCATTTTGTTAATCGCTGCTGCTCAGGTAAAACAAATGCTATGGTTGAAAGGCTGTATCATTGTCATGGCTGACACGCCTCATCACATGGACATGGACATCGGGGACGATGCCTCTGGATTGGCAGACCGGGGTGGTGGTCCCCCTCTTTAAGAAAAGGGTGTGTTCTAACTATCGAGGGATCACACTTCTCAGCCTCCCGGGGAAAGTCTATTCAGAGGTCCTGGAAAGGAGGGTCCGTCGGATAGTCGAACCTCGGATTTAGGAGGAGCAGTGTGGTTTTTGTCCAGGTCGCGGAACAGTGGACCAGCTCTACACCCTTAACAGGGTCCTGAAGGGTGCATGGGAGAAGCTAGGTGAGGATTAGTGAACAGCAGCATGGTTTTATGCCGAGAAAGAGCACCACAGATGCAATGTTTGCTCTGAGGGTGTTGATGGAGAAGTACAGAGAAGGTCAGAAGGAGCTGCATTGTGCCTTTGTGGATTTGGAGAAAGCATATGACAGGGTGCCTAGAGAGGAGTTGTGGTTTTGTATGAGGAAGTCTGGTGTTACAGAGAAGTATGTGAGAGTAGTTCAGGATATGTATGATGGCAGTGTAACAGTGGTGAGATCTGCAGTGGGAGTGACGGATGCATTTAAGGTAGAGGTTGGATTACATCAAGGATCAGCACTGAGCCCATTCTTGTTTGCAATGGTAATGGACAGGTTGACGGACGAGGTTAGACAGGAGTCTCCATGGACGATGATGTTTGCTGATGATATTGTGATCTGTAGTGAGAGTAGGGAGCAGCTTGAGGAGAACCTGGAGAGATGGAGATATGCTCTTGAGAGGAGAGGAATGAAAGTGAGTAGGGCAAAGACAGAATACATGAGTGTGAATGAAAGGGAAGAAAGTGGTGTGGTTAGGATGCAGGGAGTGGAGGTAACAAAGGTGGAGGAGTTTAAATACTTGGGATCAACGGCGAGTGTGGAAGAGAGGTGAAGAAGAGAGTGCAGGCTGGTTGGAATGGGTGGAGAAGAGTGGCTGGAGTGATCTGTGACAGACGCGTACCAGCTAGAGTAAAAGGGAAGGTTTACAGGACAGTAGTGAGACCAGCTATGTTGTATGGGTTGGAGACGGTGGCACTGACAAAAAGGCAGGAGGCGGAGCTGGAGGTGTCAGAGTTAAAGATGCTGAGATTTTCGTTGGGTGTGACGAGGATGGACAGGATTAGAAATGAGTATATTAGAGGGACAGCTCAGGTTAGACGTCTTGGAGACAAAGTTAGAGAAGCAAGGTTTACACATTGAAAAAGAAGAAGAATCCGGAAAGTATAAAAGATTTGACAGTGGTTCTACTAGGTGCTTCAATCAACATCGGTCAACAGAAGAATCTCAGAGAGTTTCAGTAATGATAATCACGTTTTCTCACCTGCAAAAGGTCCCTAGTTGGAAGGATTTGACAGTGAGAGTTATATTGCAATGTTGAGTATAAATATAAACAGCTGAGCATTTTAAAACCCACTGAGTTTGATGTGCAATAGTTGAGGCAGTTTTAAACTAGAGTTTATACAATTCTCAACAATTCTCAACAGAGCCCTTTCACGAGGCGTTTCTGTAGTGTAGTGGTGATCAAGTTTGCCTAACATGGGAAAAGTCCCCAGTTCGAGCCCGTGCAGAAGCATCATTTAATCCAGCCTGCAAAAGATTTCACAGTGATTCTCTAGGTTGGGTTTTCAACACCTTGCAGGTTCAGAGTTGAAACTAAGTGCTCAGTAGACAATCTGTACATCCTAAAACCCACAGGGGATAAATAGCACCAGTTAAAAGGCTGATAATTGACCGTTTCCACCATCAGCGATGATCAATATTTGTATCTTTAATGGAGTTTCAGTAGCTTAGTGATAATCACATTTGTTCACCTGTGAAAGGTCCCTAGTTAGAAACTGGGGACTGTTCAAGCCAGCATGTTTGTAGGATTCGACAGTGGTTCTCTGGCATTTTCATGAACCTAGTTCACTTGTAAATGATCCCCTATGCATTACATATGACAGGTCCCCAGTTTGAAACAGGATGGAAACTTGATTGAATCCTGCATGTGAAAAGGTTTTGACAATTGCTCCCTTGTATTGAATTTGACCAACTAGCAACTTGAGCATTATAATTTACTGTTGAGTAGAAGTATAAACAATCGAATGTCCTTAGACCCAGAGATGGTGATGTGCAATAGTTAAAATGGTTTTAGATGGCACTTTACACCATCAACAGTTCCAAACAGAAACTTTTTTTTTGATAGGTGTTTCTGTAGTGTAGTGGTTATCACGTTCGGTTATCACGTTCGCCTCACACGCGAAAGGTCCCTGGTCCGAAACCAGGCAGAAACAATTTATTGATTTAATCCGGAAAGTATAAAAGATTCGACAGTGGTTCTACTAGGTGCTTCAGTCAACATCGGTCAACAGAAGAATCTCAAAGAGAGTTTCAGTAATGATAATCACGTTTTCTCACCTGCAAAAGGTCCCTAGTTGGAAGGATTTGACAGTGTTTTTTGTGCCTTTTCTGTAATCTACTAGCAGCTTCAGTCAACAACGGTCAAGAAGGAGAATCTCAAATGGATTTCCAGTCGTGATAATCATGTTTTCCCACCTGCAAAAGGTCCCTACTTGAGCACAAACATTATTTAATCCAGCATGTGTAAATGATTTGACTTTGGTTTTCTGGCCTTTTCATTAACTAAGTGACAACTTGAGAGTTATATTGCACTGTTGAGTAGAAACATAAACAGCTCAGTATCTTAAATCCCACTGAGTTTGATGTGCAATAGTTGAGGCAGTTTTAAACTAGAGTTTATACAATTCTCAACAATTCTTTCATCAAATCTCAAATTTGTCAAAAATATTTTTTCATATTTAGCATTAATAAAGAAGTTAGTCTTCCTAACTGAATGATACATTGTATCTCTTCTTTTGGCCGTTGATGATAATTTGGCACCATATAATAATGAAGCTTGTTGTTCGTTCATTTACATTTATAGCACTTAGCTGACATTCTTTTCCAGAGCGATTGACAGTTCTTACATACAGGGACAGTCCCTCTGGAGCAACCTGGGGTTAATTATCTATCTGGCATTGGCAGTGGTCTAGTGGTAGGTTACTTGCCTATGGCTCAAGAAATCCCAGGTTCAAATCCCACCTCTGGTACCACCACCACTGAGTCCCTGAGCAAGAGCCTTAACCCTGAATTGCTCCAGGGGTACTTTCCCTGTACCCAGGATGTGTAAGTCGCTCTGGATAAGAGTGTCTGCTAAATGCTGTAAATGTAAATGTCTTGCTCAGGGACCCAGTGGTGGTAGTGCTTGAGGTGGGAATCAAACCTGTGACTTTCTGAGTCATAGGTCTGTAGGCAAATAGACTACCACCACCCTCAAAATATAGAAAAGAACTCATTTATGAAATTCATTGGTATAAAGGCTCGTTGCACCTGAATGAGACTGAACAGAAAATTGTGGAAAAGTATGCGGTTAATGCTGATGTCAGAAGTATTTGGTCTTTGGATGTGATTTGTAAATCTTGGGGTAAAACTCAGTTTAAAAAACTCAGTTTTGTGCTGGGTCAGCTCAGACGCAGGAGTGAGATGATGCGACAAACTGAAGCTGATATAGAGCCAAGGGCCAATCAGATTAGCTGCTATGGTTGAAGAAATTCTGAGAAAGAACACTGAGGTTCTGAGAAAGGACGATGAGGTCCGACAAAAGAACGCTGAGGTTCAAGAAAAAGATGCTGAGGTCCAACTACAGAACGCTGTGGTTCTGAAAAAGGATGCAAAGATAAACAAATTAGTGGAGGAGTTGGAAAGAGTAAAAGCAGAAAGAGATGCGTTGCTATCGGGTGCAAACGGAGCAAATGCTGAGCAGCCTGGTGTGCAGGAACGACCCCAGGGGGGCGGAGCATCTTTCTTCCTGCCATTCAATTACGGATGTGTCCCGAAGCTCTGGTGCCCTCCTTCTGGCCCATCCTATGAGTTAATGTCTGTGATGCCTGCTTACCCCCGCCTTGTCCCGCTGGGAGAAGCTCAGCCTCTACAGCTCACAAACTGTATCCTGATCTGGGCAATCGTTCAGCTTGATTTCATGTCCCCTTTCAATGTTTCAGTTTAATGATTACAAGATAACCGCGAAAGGGAACAGGCAAATGTTTTGGCTTCAGGGTAGTGTGGCCGAGCGGTTTAAGGCGCTGGATTACGACTCCAGTCTCTGGGGGGGTGTGGGTTCGAATCCCACTGCTGCCAATACATGTTCTTTAGCAACCCAGTAACTTGAACATTGACTTTGAAACCTTAAGGTCTGTGTACATCAAGAAGCATCTGCAAAAATGACCTCATGAGACGTTGAAGTTGAAGTAGAATTACATCTTAACTTTCAGTCCTACCTGAGCTCTCTACAGAACGAGCCCGTTTTTCTCGTTGATGCGGTGGTGGTCTGGCGTTTCTGCACTTTGTGGTTTTCGTGTCGCCTTTACACATGAAAGCTCCTCACTCCCAAACTGGGCAGAAACGTGAAGGAACTTTAAAAATGCTTTTGGCTTGAACAGATGGCAAGTGACCTATAAACTTTGCCAAACATCTGAAATATGAACAAGTTGCTGAAAGCACTGTCCTCGCAAAAGAATTGTGCTCAAACCCTCAATCTTGCCGCTTTGCATGACAGTTCCTTTTCACGCTGACATGTCCTTTGTATGGTTTGGTCAGGAAAAACCACTGTGTGACTCAGCAGTGGCTGCCACCACTAACTATTTGGCCATTTAGCTCAGTTGGTTAGAGCGTGGCGCTAATAATGCCAAGGTCACGGGCCGACGGTGTACTTGATGCAAGGCTTGACCCTACAAAACGTCTCTGCAGCTATCAAGTTGGTGTATCTATGAAAAGAAACATGCTGCCGTCCATGCACGTCTGAAAGTGCAACAGCTCTGACGTGAGAAGAAGGATGTCGATCTTGTGAGAATTAGGACAGAGTCTTCAGGTGAGGGTCAGCCAGCGTTTGCCGAAGGCACCATTAGCTTTGTGTACTAGGGGCTGCATTAGCTGTGACTTCTTGAGAAATAAAGATCAGGCCCCCATTGTTTGCTCAATGACGAATTTGTACAGACTCCTGCCACGGGTGTGAGTGCAACGTTGTGCGGAGGCCCGGCTACCTCAGTCGGTAGAGCGTGAGACTCTTAATCTCAGGGTCATGGGTTCGAGCCCCACGTTGGGTGCTCTGCTTATGCTCCTGCTCCTCCCCACGAATAGGAGGCATCAATTCATATTTACAGGGATGGTTGGTGTATTTATGAAAAGAAACACAGCCCTACTCCTGGGTGGGCTCGAACCACCAACTTTTCAGTTAACAGCCAAGTGCACCAACCAATTGCACCACAGAGACATCTGTGCTTTCTGAGGGTCTCCATGGCCAGGGCAGCTTTTGTGAGCTTGCTGGTGCAGTTTACAATTATGCTGGGCCAGTTGCCTTATGGTTGGCATCCATGGCTATGTATAAGAACATTTAGCTCTGTCAGACGGCGAGCATGGACACAGCTCCCAGATTCACTCTGAAA
>JABMDN010000216.1:2500-5000 GCA_017165825.1 Hepsetus odoe
GATCCTGGTGGATATCAGGGGAGGGTGTCCCAGATAAAAATCTAAACTGCTCAGGGTCGGGACAGATTCTAATAAACAACTCTGAAATAAATGGAGGTGTTTGTTCATTTAAAGCTTTGAACTGTAATTAAAGGGGTTTTAATCCGTTCTGAAAGGAACCCTAGGTGAGCAATGCGGTCCTGTTAGAACCGGGGTTCTAGCGCCGCTCGGCTCAGCTGTAATCTGGCTCTAGTTCATTCCTGTAAAAGAGTCTTCACACGGAATCGGTTTAAGACCTTAAAGTGCTCAGGGTTCTAACTGCGAACGTTACAGTGAACCAGAAACAATTCACTCAAATCTGCATGTTTTACTGCGTGTCTTTTTGTGGGTTTTTAGTATTAAATACACCGAACCTGCACGCGCTCCGTCCTGAGCCCTTAAATATCTACGATCATTAACGGATCATTAACTCATCTGATAGATGACTATTACTCATGTTCATGAAGGTCGATGTTGTCACTTTCAGCCAGACAGGACGGCTCGCGCGCGGCCATGGGACAGGGGCGCGAGCTCTCAGCTGTAATGGATTCTGAAAGACAGAAATTCCTGCCCGCGCGCACTTCCTGCCCTCGGATTGAGGCACGAGGATGTTTATGATTGGGCGGGAGGAATGTGAGGACGGGATCAGCCCGAGCAGCACACACACACACACACACACACACACACACAGAACCAAATTAAATTTAAACTGAACCTATACAAACGTCTGTCACCATTGGCGCTAAAGTTCTGTAGTGTTCTAGATCATTTGAGCGCTGTTGTGATCAATTAGCATAACTAAATGAATTAACTTTAAAATCAGTAATAATGATTAAATGCTTCTTTATCATTTTGTAAATTGAATAAAATACAAGCTCATTTTCAGGATACTATAAAAATGTCCTACCGAGGTTCTGCACTGTTATATTAAGGGTTCTTTATAGAGATGCTACAGAAGAGTCACTTTGGTTCCTGTAGAGATTTTCACTCCTGCTGTTCCACAGCACTTCCGTAAAAAAGGCTTGTGTGTGTGATGAGCCTCCACAATTTCTACAGTTAAAACTAGAGTTTCTTTTTGTTTAACCCTGTTAAGCCAAATTTAAAAAACTTTAGGGTTAGTTTAAAATGAAAAAAAAACCTCAGTATAAACATAAGTATAGTATGAATCCAGTTTAAGCCCAGTATAAACCAAGTACGAATCCAGTTTTAAGCCCAATTAACTAAGTATAAAAACCAGAATATGTTCTTTAGGTTCTATGACCAGATGTGTGGGTGTGCTCTTCACCGGACCTCCTCCAGCTCTGTGGTTACTAAGTGACCATCATTCCTGACACACTGTTTGTTCTCGGCTGCTGAAGATTATGTGGATGGCATTGAATTGTGGAGATTTTATCTCAACGTTGCCATGACCACAAGAAAGGCAGGCGATGCCATAACAACGCAGCCGCATCTTTTCCTCTCCTCTTTCATTCTTTCTTTTTCTTCTCTCTTATCTCTTTTTCAGTGATAATCATGCTTCCTCTCTGGCATCACATCGGTTCTGTAAGTGGACTCTTGAACGGTAACACACACACACACACACACACACACCTACACATACACACACATACACATACACATACACACACATACACATACACACACACACATACACACACACACATACACACACACACACACCTACACACACACACACATACACACACATACACACACACACCTACACACATACATACACACCTTTACACACATACACATACACACACACACACATACACACACATACACACACACACACCTACATACACATACACACACACATACATACACACACATACACATATACACACATACATACACATACACACATACACATACATACACACACATACACACATACACACACACCTACACACACACACACACACACACACACACACACACACACATACACACGTACACATACACACACACACACACCTACACACACACATACACACACACACGTACACACATAAACACACACACACACACATACATACACACACACACACACACACACACACACACACACACGTGTGTTTATTTGTCTAATGAAACCCAGATGAGCTCACTGTAGCTCAAATGAGCAGATCAGCTCTAATCCAGAGTTTCTCTAAAGCGGTTAAAGGAGACAATAAACATTTTAAACTCAAAGCACACACACACACACACACACACACACACACACACAGACCTCAGCAGTGTGCAGCTTTAAAAGTGTGTGTTTGGATGTTCACTTCAAAGCCCCACATGTGGGCAGTGATTGTTATCTTTGAGGACTCTGTGGCTGTGTGTGTGTGTGTGTGTGTGTGTGTGTGTGTGTGTGTATGTGTGTGTGTGTGTGTGTGTATGTCTATTTCTGTGCGTGAGTAGGTGTGTGTGTGTGTGTGTGCTGTGTGTGTGTGTCTTCTTCTTCTTGCTGTGATAATGTGTGTTTCTG
>JABMDN010000216.1:15000-21000 GCA_017165825.1 Hepsetus odoe
GATGCTGTGGGGCTGTTTCTCTTCCAAATGCCCTGGGAACCTTGTTAGGGTGCATGGCATCATGAACTACTTAAAATAACAGGACATTTTAAATCAAAAAATCCTATTGGCATCAGGCAGAAAGCTGAAGAGTCGTCACTGGGTCTTTCAGCAGAATAAAACAAACAAACCCTAAACATTTGGCAAAATCTACACAATGGCTCTGTGGCGGGAGGTGGAGCTCTGTGGGGGGAGGTGGAGCTCTGTGGGGAGGTGGAGCTCTGTGGAGGGAGGTGGAGCTCTGTGGGAGGTGGAGCTCTGTGAGGGGAGGTGGAGCTCTGTGGGGGAGGTGGAGCTCTGTGAGGGAGGTGGAGCTCTGTGGGGGAGGTGGAGCTCTGTGGGGGAGGTGGAGCTCTGTAGTGGAGGTGGAGCTCTGTAGTGAAGGTGGAGCTCTGTGTGGGAGGTGGAGCTCTGTGGGGGAGGTGGAGCTCTGTGGGAGGCAGGTTCTGTGGGTGGGGTGGGCTCTGTGGCGGGAGGTGGGCTCTGTGGGGAGGTGGAGCTCTGTGGGGAGGTGGAGTTCTGTGGGTAGAGGTGGAGCTCTGTGGAGGAGTTGGAGCATGGGTGTGGGTGGAGCTCTGTGTGGGAGGTGGAGCTCTGTGGGAGGAGGTGGAGCTCTGTGGGGAGGTGGAGCTCTGTGGGGGAGGTGGAGCTCTGTGGGGAGGTGGAGCTCTGTGGGGAGGGTGGAGCTCTGTGTGGGAGGTGGAGCTCTGTGGGGTGGAGTTCTGTGGGGAGGTGGAGCTCTGTGGGTAGAGGTGGAGTTCTGTGGGAAGGGGTGGAGCTCCATGTGGGGAGGTGGAGCTCTGTGGGGGAGATGGAGCTCTGTGGGAGATTTTGGAGTTCTGTGGGGAGGTGGAGTTCTGTGGGAAGGAGGTGGGCTCTGTGGGGGGAGGTGGAGTTCTGTAGGGGTGGAGCTCTGTGGCGGGGTGGAGTTCTGTGGGGGGAGGTGGAGTTCTGTGGGGAGGTGGAGGCTCTGTGGGGGAGGTGGGTTCTGTGGGAGGTGGAGTTCTGTGGGGAGGTGGAGTTCTGTGGGAAGAGGTGGGGCTCTGTGGGAGGTGGAGTTCTGGGAGAGGTGGAGCTCTGCTGGCGGGAGGTGGGTTCTGTGGGAGGTGGAGTTCTGTGGGGTGGAGCTCTGTGGGGGAGGTGGAGTTAGGGGAGGTGGAGCTCTGTTTGGGGAGGTGGAGTTCTGTGGGAAGAGGTGGAGCTCTGTGGGGGGAGGTGGAGTTCTGTGGGGGGAGGTGGAGTTCTGTGGGAAGAGGTGGAGCTCTGTGGGGGGAGGTGGAGCTCTGTGGGAGGAGGTGGAGTTCTGTGGGAAGAGGTGGAGCTCTGTGAGGGGAGGAGGAGCTTTGTGGGAAGAGGTGGAGCTCTGTGAGTCAAATTTTAAATTAACTGTGGTGCTTTAAGTCATTAGGCCAGAAACAGATTCTTTTAATGTTCCTGGTGTCAGTGTGAAACACCACCTAGCAACATTACTGATACCTGTGAAACACCTGGGCTCCCTCACCTGCTTAAATCTCTGAAAATTCTGTTTAACTTAATACTAGCTGATGTTCAGTCCTGCTGAAATGATGTTTTCAAAGCTGTTCTCATCCTCTTATTTGTGTGTGTGTGTGAGTGTGTTCTTAAGTGTGAACAGATGTACCACAATATTTTCTCAGTAAGGGAGAATCTCAGTGTGACAATAACCTGCAGCTGAATCAGCGCTCCGTCCTGTTCCACAGTCCTACACCCAGAACCCCCCGACCCAGAACTGGCCCTGGCGGCCCTCACATCACTACACACACACTTTATCAGCCAGTGTAATCGGACCCATCAGCCCCTCGTGCACGTGCTGTGTGGGACATTAAACTTGAGTTCTGTTCTGCTAATAATCATTCACAAGTCGAACACCAAGCCAAGAAGCTCCTTTAAGCACACAGCGCTTGAATAGTGAGCCCGTCTGGAGGATGCAGGTCTGGAGCAGTGTTCCTGTATACGCTCCTCCATCTAACATTCCATCTGAAGACCCACACACAGTCACTCATAGCTTCACCTCACTGTGTAGGTGAAGCAGTGAAACAGTGTAGGTCAGGGTCACCTAAACAGCCATTGTGTGTGTGTGTGTGTGTGTGTGTGTGTGTGTGTGTGTTTGGGGGGGGGCAGTAATGGTCATTAGCATTAGCACCTGCATCTTTTCTCTGGAAACAAAATCTGAGCCAAAGATATGAGTGGAAATTTCCTGCATCACACAGAGGTCTGACGTGTTGGAAAAGCTGGACTGGGTCCCCCAGTGACTTCTCAGCACAAAAAAGTGTCAGACAGAACACTCTTCTCTCCCAGTTAATGACTGAACACTAAGATGCTTTAGGGAGCAGCTCCACAATGAGAAAGTGAGAATCGCTGTCTCCTCTCCGTGAGAAAGTTGTGGGTTCTATTCCCAGTCTGGGTTCTTTCTTTGTGGAGTGGTCATGTTCTCCCCTTGTCTGTATGGGTTTCCTCTGGGAGAACAGGGCTCCTCCTCAGTCTAAACATACCACAGGTGGACTGGAGATGATACACTGATCAATAGGAGTGTGTGTGTGTGTCCATGCTGGTCACAGTAAAACTTCTGCTATGTTTTCGATGCGTGTGTAAAAGAAGCTCCCTGCTGTCCCTGTGCTGAATGTTCCTTAGAGCTGAGGCAGGACTGAGGCAGGACTGAGGCAGGACAGGAAGGATAAGCTGATACTGGTGTGGAGAAAACCACACTGTTTCAGCAGAAGAGCAACAGAAACGTCTTCTTCTCATGTGTGTTTCGTGTTTTGTGTGTGTTGTCACGCTGCCGTCTCCACCAGCTGCTCCACTGCGATACCAGCCTGCTTCACTATCAGAGTCCGCCCACAGAGAACAGTTTCCCCTTTCAATCTGGACTCCTCTCAAGGTTTTCTTCCTCGGTATCTCAGGCAGTTTTCCCAGTGGTGCCTGTTACCAACAGCATACTCGTTACAGGTTCTAGATCATTTGAACCCTAACCAAAAAAATCTCAACTCTTGCAGAGTGTGTGTGTGTGATAGGGGACAGTCTGTAACTGTACACGTACAGAGTGCACCTGTATGGTGGGTGTTTCTGATAAAGCATCTGATGAGTTTCGGTCTAACCGAGCTTCCATGTGTTCCATACAATTTACTAATGAGTGATGCTGAGCAGCAGCTGTCAGGAACGTCCCCAGAACGGAAGTCGTAGAACACACTAGAGACTCATGATCATGAAGAACTCCACCTGTTCTGTAAAGATTTATAAATGACCATAATTACTAACCTCAATTTGCCACATTAGATCAGGTGGCTGACCCTCCCAGAGGCAGAGAATAAAGGAAGGAAATAATGAATAAAGACACTAAAACAATTATAATATTATATAATATTGTTAATAACTGATTTAATTCTGAATCATAAGTACATTTTCACTGTTAGTAATATGGATAAGATAAACCCAAGTGCAATTACAGTATCTTCAGAATTAAATCAGCTGTACTGCCTTTAATATACGCAATTCATGTTTTTAGAACGACGCATCTAAGAACCATTTAAAAAAAACTTTTTTTTTAAACTTTTTTGTTGAATTAAAAAAAAAACTTTCTTGATTTATTAACCACATTCAGGAGCTCAGTGTCAACTCCATCCAGAACCAGTGCAGTCAGCAGAAACCACACTGAACATCTCTAAACATCAGAACATGAGAGTGTGAGCTCTGTAGAACCTTTAGTCTCACATGGGTTCCACCTGCTGTTATGAGGAACTGCTGAAGTTTGAGATGTTCCGGTGCACCTGAACCTGTTTCTAAAAAGCACTGGGGAGGAACATGATTCCATTTTAAAACTAACCTAGGAGTCTGCACTCCCCACATCTGAAGCAGTGGACACAGAGGAGTGTGTGTCGGGGTGGCTGGGGAGAGATTTTTTAAAAATGATTTTTATGCTTATATAATAAATTCTCTATGGATTATTTAGTGTCCACTACGGATTATTTGAATGTACTGTGAATGATTCAGTATCAGTATGGATGTTCTCTCCTTCCCATTTGGGTTCCACACCCTGTAGATCCTGGAGCCCTGAAGTTCCTCTAGAAGTTTCAATAAAACATTCGATGTTCAGTTTTATTGTAACCAGTGTTAAATATCTCTCTCTCTGTCTCTCTCTCTCTGTCTCTCTCTCTCTGTCTCTCTCTCTCTCTCCTCTCTCTCTCTCTCTGGCTCTCTCTCTCTCTCTCTCTCTCTCTCTCTCTCTCTGTCTCTCTCTCTCTCTCTCTCTCTGTCTCTCTCTCTCTCTCTCTCTCTGTCTCTCTCTCTCTCTCTGTCTCTCTCTCTCTGTCTCTCTCTCTCTCTCTGTCTCTCTCTCTCTCTCTCTCTCTCTCTCTCTCTCTCTCTCTGTCTCTCTCTCTCTCTCTCTCTCCTGTCTCTCTCTCTCTCTCTCTCTCTGTCCTCTCTCTCTCTGTCTCTCTCTCTCTCTCTGTCTCTCTCTCCTCTCTACTCTCTCTCTCTCTCTCTCTCTCTCTGTCTCTCTCTCTGTCTCTCTCTCTCTCTCTCTCTCTGTCTGTCTAGATCTGACTGGATTAGGGGGGACATCCTGATCAGAGGAGACATTCCTGTCTCATCTTCCCTGCTAACGTCACACTCTGCTGTCATCATCCTGCTTTTCTTCATTGCCTTCATCATCATCTTCATCATCCTTTTCCTCCGACTGGGTGTCTGTCGCGTGTAAAGGCCGTTTCCACACTTCTGCACAGGCGACCAAGAGACAAACGATGCTGTTTTCCGCCGCCTTTGATTGGTCTGTGGGAGGGAGCAGCGTTAATGAGTTTGCAGTTCTAATTAGCATCCCGCTCTGTCAGCACCCAAACTGAGTCTCTCACCAAGTCCTTTCCTGCGCCACTCGCTCTCTGATTACTGTCTCCTCACTCACTCACTCCGAGGAGCTTCTGTGAAGTCAGTAACACACTAGCTGGAGGAGCAGGAAAGCTCTACAAACACATTTACACTCTTATTTATGTTGTGTGTGCATTCATTAAATTAAATAATTCCCTAAAATTAAAATAAAAAACATCAAAAAAGTGATAAACATCCTTCCTGGAAACACTGAGACAGAGACATTCAGAAGAGACAAGAAGAGACAGAGACACTGAGAGAGACATGGTAGGTTTCTGAGACACTCAGAGACAGAGGAGACAGAGACACTCAGAGAGGCAGCGAAGAAGACTAGAGACACTGAGGAGAGACACGAAAGAACAGAGACACTCAGAAGAGACAAAGAAGAGACAGAGACACTCAGAAAGGCGAAGAGACAGAGACACTGAAGAGACACGAGAAAGACAGAGACACCTGAAAGCACGAAGGAACAGAGACACTCAGAGAGGCAGCGAACAGAGACACTGAAAGAACGAAGACAGAGACACGAGGCATGAAGAACAGAGACACTCAGAAAGAACAAAGAAGAGACAGAGACACTAGAGAGACATGAAGACAGAGACACTCAGAGACGCGAAGAGACAGAGACACTGAGAGAGACACGAGAGACAGAGACACTCCAGAGAGACAGAAGAGACAGACACTCCAGAGAGACACTCCAAGAGAGACAGATATTCAAGGAACAAAGAGACACTCAGAGAAAGAAAGAAAAATCAGAGAAACATTTCCAGACACACACACACACACACACACACACACACACAATGGAAATCTAGGGTTTATTTCACATAAACCGCACTGTTTACACATTAAACCCACATCATAGGATGTTGTGTAATATTTAAATGTTTTTCAGTGAATTTCATTCACTTTCATTAAGTGTTTTTAAGTTAATATTTAATAGATTCTGTTTTTGTTTTTATAAATTTAGTATATAAAAATACTCAGATAAGTTGAGAAACAAGTGTAACACTACAGAGAGGTGTTAAAGAAACTGGCTTTAAGTTAAAGATTCTGTAGCCCTTTAAAGGTGCTCAGTCTTTT
>JABMDN010000217.1:0-22510 GCA_017165825.1 Hepsetus odoe
TGCTGGTGTATTCCTGAGTCCACATGCTGAGGATGGTATTGCTTAAATGTTAAGTAACTTTTTGAAATTTTTAAAATATAGTTAAATCATTTTCCAGTTTTCTCAATTTTAATCTACTAATATCCTGTCTGCCTTTATTCTCAGCATGCTGAAGTATACCTGTAGTTACATGTTGAAGATTGCAAGGCTAAATAGTTATATAATCTTTGTTATTAAAATATAAATTTTTTGTATTATCCTGCTTTCTTATATCATGGATCCTTTTTTCATGTCTGCTGCTTTTCTCTGCATGGTGGAGTATTTTTGTGTTCACATGTTGAGGATGGTTTTGCTGAACAGTTAAATCCATCCATCCATCCATCCATTTTCTGCCGCTTGTCCCAAACGGGGTCGCGGGGGAGTGCTGGTGTCCAACCCAGCGCACACAGGGCAAGGACGAGGGACGCAATCTGCACAGGTCCCCAGCCCATTGCAGGGACTAAACAGTTAAGTAACTTTTTTAAATGGTTTAAATGATTTAAAATATTTGCCATCTGTCTCAAATTAAGTGCAATAATTTCCTATCTACTTTTAATCTCGGGATGCTGAAGTATACCTTTGTTCACGTTCTGAAGATTACAAGGCTGCAGAGTTAAGTTAGTTTTTTAAATTGTTTAAATATATTTAAATAAATGCTTAGGGCTCTCAGATTTAGTGCACTAATGTCCTGCCTACTTATTTCCACCAATGCTTTCATGTACCTTAGTACACACATTGAGGATTGTAAGGCTAAAAAGTGAAGTAATCCTTTTGTTATTGAGATGAAAATTTAAATAATTAAATTTGAATGTTAAATAATTGTCTGCTTTCTCATTTTATGGACCCTAATTTAATGTCTGCTCATATTCACTGCAAGTTGGAGTCTACATGCTGAGGATGTTATTGCTGGAAAGTTAAGTAAAAGTTACAAACTGTTAAAATGTAATGAAATAACTCCCGGCTTTCTTAGATTAAGTGTACTAATTTCAAACGTTCTCCTTTTCTCTGCATGCTGCAGTATTCCTGATATTCCTGATAGTATTGCTGACATGCTGAGGATGGTATTGCTTAAAAATTAAGTAACTTTTTGAAATTGTTAAAATATAGTTAAATATTTTCCCAGTTTTCTCAATTTTAGTGCACTATTATCCTGTCTGCTCTTATTCTCAGCATGCTGGAGTATTCCTGAGTCCACATGCTGAGGATGATATTGCTTTAAAGTTAAGTAACTTTTTGAAATTGTTAAAATATAGTTAAATATTTTCCCAGTTTTCTCAATTTTAGTGCACTATTATCCTGTCTGCCCTTATTCTCAGCATGCTGGAGTATACGCGTCTTCACATTCTGAGGATTACAAGGCTGAAATGCTAAGTAACTTTTTACATTTTCATTACATTTACAATCAATTTACATTGATTTTCCAGCTTTCCCAAATTCATTGCCCTAATTTTGAATTTTCTCTTAATCTGTGCATGCTGGAGTATACATGCTGAGGATTACATAACAACTGAGTTAAGTAATCTTTTTAAATGATGAAAATTCAAGTACCTTTTTTAAGAAGTTCTTTTGCTTTCCCATTTCATGATTTCTAAATTCACATCATCTCTGCGTGCTGGAGTATACCTGTAGTCTTATGTTGAAGATTGTAAGGCTAAAAAGTTACATAATCTTTGTTATTAACATGAAAGTGAACAGATGTTAAATAATTGCCTGCTATCTTGAATTATGGATCTTAATTTTATGTCTGCTCTTATTCCCTGCATGCTGGACTATTCATGAGTCCACATGCTGAGGATGTTTTTGCTGAAAGTTAAGTAACCTTGTTAAATTCTTAAAATATAATTAATTTCTCTGATTATTTGCACTGATTTGCAACTTGCTCCTATTCCTTACATGCTGGAATATACTTTTGAAGATTACAAGGCTATTGACTGCTTTCTCATTTTATGAACCTTACTTTCATGTCTGCTCGTATTCCCTGCATGCTGGAGTATTCCTGAGTCCACATTCTGAAGATTACAAGGCTGCAGAGTTAAGTTACTTTTTTGAAATACTGTAAATATATTTAAATAAATGCCCAGTGCTCTCAATTTTAGTGCACTGATGTCCTGCCTACTTATTTCCACTGATGCTTTCCATGTGTTTTAGTACACATGTTGAGGATTAGAAGGCTAAAAGGTTATGTAATCATTTTGTTATTAAAATAAAAATGAACAGATTTTAAATAGTTGCCTATTATGTCATATTATGGGTCCTAATTTCATGTCTGCTCTTATTCTTTGGATGCTGGAGTATTCCTGAGTCCACATGCTGAGGATGGTATTGCTTAAAAGTTAAGTAACTTTTTGAAATTGTTCATCCATCCATCCATCCATCCATCCATTTTCTTCTGCTTATCCGAGGTCGGGTCGTGAGGGCAGCAGCTCCAGCAGGGATGCCCAGACTTCCCTCTCTCCGGCCACTTCTTCCAGCTCCTCCGGGCGGATCGCAAGGCGTTCCCAGGCCAGCCGAGAGGCATAGTCTCTCCAGCGTGTTCTGGGTCTTCCCCGGGGTCTCTTTCCGGTGGGACGTGCCCGGGAACACCTCACCACGGAGGCGTCCAGGGGGCATCCTAATCAGATGCCCGAGCCACCTCATCTGACTCCTCTCGATGCGGAGGAGCAGCGGCTCTACTTTGAGCCCCTCCCGGATGGCTGAGCTTCTCACCCTATCTCTAAGGGAGAGTCCAGACACCCTGCGGAGGATACTCATTTCGGCCGCTTGTATTTGCGATCTCGTTCTTTCAGTCACTACCCACAGCTCGTGACCATAGGTGAGGGTGGGAACGTAGATCGACCGGTAAATTGAGAGCTTTGCCTTCTGGCTCAGCTCCTTCTTCACCATGACGGACCGATGCAGAGCCCGCATCACTGCAGAAGTTGCCCCGATCCGCCTGTCGATCTCCCGCTCCATTTTACCCTCACTCGTGAACAAGATTCAGAGATACTTAAACTCCTCCACTTGGGGCAAGGTCTCACTCCCAATCCTGAGAGGGCATTCCACCCTTTTCCGACTGAGGACCATGGCCTCAGATTTGGAGGTGCTGATTCTCATCCCAGCCGCTTCGCACTCTGCTGCAAACCGATCCAGCCCTTGACAGGGAATCCGATACCCCATACTCCCGGAGTACCCCCCAAAGGAGCCCCCGAGGGACACGGTCAAATGCCTTCTCCAAGTCCACAAAGCACATGTAAACTGGTTGGGCAAACTCCCATGCACCCTCCAGGACCCTGCTAAGGGTGTAGAGCTGGTCCACTGTTTCGCGACCTGGACGAAAACCACACTGCTCCTCCTGAATCCGAGGTTCGACTATCCGACGGACCCTCCTTTCCAGGACCCCTGAATAGACTTTCCCCGGGAGGCTGAGAAGTGTGATCCCTCGATAGTTGGAACACACCCTCCGGTCCCCTTTCTTAAAGAGGGGGACCACCACCCCGGTTAGCCAATACAGAGGCACCGTCCCCGATGTCCATGCGATGTTGCAGAGGCGTGTCAGCCATGACAGTCCTACAACATCCAGAGCCTTGTGGAACTCTGGGCGGATCTCATCCACTCCTGGAGCCCTGCCACCAAGGAGCTTTTTGACCACCTTGGCAACTTCGGCCCCAGAGATGGAAGAGTCCACCTCTATGTCCCCAGGCTCTGCTTCCTCCTCGGATGGCATGTTGGTGGAATTAAGGAGGTCTTCGAAGTACTCCCCCCACCGACCCACAACGTCCTGAGTCGAGGTCAGCAGCGCACCATCCCCACTATACACTGTGTTGACTGTGCACTGCTTTCCCCTCCTGAGACGCCGGATGGTGGACCAGAATTTCCTCGAAGCCGTCTGGAAGTCCTTCTCCGTGGCCTCTCCAAACTCCTCCCATGCCCGAGTTTTTGCCTCAGCAACCACCAAAGCCGCATTCCGCTTGGCCTGTCGGTACCTATCAGCTGCCTCCGGAGCCCCACTGGCCAAAAAGGCCCGGTAGGACTCCTTCTTCAGCTTGATGGCATCCCCCACCGCTGGTGTCTACCAACGGGTTCTAGGGTTGCCACCGCGACAGGCACTGACCACCTTACGGCCACAGCTCCGGTCAGCCGCCTTGACAATGGAGGCGCGGAACATAGTCCATTCAGACTCGATGTCCCCCACCTCCCCCGGGACGTGGTTAAAGCTTTGACGGAAGTGGGAGTTGAAGCTTGTCCTGACAGGGGACTCTGCCAGACGTTCCCAGCAGACCCTCACGATGCGTTTTGGCCTACCAGGCCTGACCGGCATCCTCCCCCACCAACGAAGCCAACTCACCTCCAGGTGATGGTCAGTTGACAGCTCCGCCCCTCTCTTCACCCGAGTGTCCAAGACATGGGGCCGCAAGTCCGACGACACGACCACAAAGTCAATCATCAAACTGCGGCTTAGGGTGTCCTGGTGCCAGGTGCACATGTGGACATCCTTATGCCTGAACATGGTGTTTGTTATAAAAGTCCAATAACAAAACACCGCTCTGGTTCAGATTGGGGGGGCCATTCCTCCCAATTACGCCCTTCCAGGTGTCACTGTCATTACCCACGTGAGCATTGAAGTCCCCCAGCAGAACGATGGAGTCCCCAGCAGGGACACTCTCTAGCGCCCCCTCCAGAGACCGCAGAAAGGGTGGGTAGTCCAGAATGCTGTTTGGCGCATAAGCGCAGACAACACTAAGGACCCGTCCCCCGACCCGAAGGCAGAGGGCCGCCACCCTCTCATCTACCGGGGTAAACCCCAATGTACTAGCCCCAAGCCGTGGGGCAATAAGTATGCCCACACCTGCTCGGCGCCTCTCACCGGTGGCAACTCCAGAGTGGAAAAGAGTCCAGCCCCTCTCAAGGAAATTGGTTCCAGAGTCCAAGCTGTGCGTCGAGGTGAGTCCAACTATATCTAGCCGGAACTTCTCAACCTCGCGCACTAGCTCAGGCTCCTTCCCCACCAGACAGGTGACATTCCACGTCCCTAGAGCCAGCTTCTGCAGCCGAGGGTCGGATCGCCAAGGCCCCCGTTTTCGGCCACCGCCCAGCTCACAATGCACCCGACCTCTTTGGCCCCACCCACAGGTGGTGAGCCCATGGGAAGGGGGACCCACGTTGCCTCTTCGGGCTGAGCCCGGCCGGGCCCCGTGGGTAAAGGCCCGACCACCAGGCGCTCGCCATCGGGCCCCACCCCCAGGCCTGGCTCCAGAGGGAGGCCCCGGTGACCCACGTCTGGGCGAGGGAAAACGTCTTCCATAATTGTTATTCATCAGAAGAGGTCTGAGTTGAAATTGTTCAAATATAGTTCAATAAATTCCCAATTTTCTCAATTTCAGTGCTCTAATATCCTGTCTGCCCTTATTCTCAGCATGCTGGAGTATACCTGTGTTCACATTCTGAGGATTACAAGGTGGAAATGCTAAGTAACCTTTTACATTTTAAAATATAGTTAAATGACTGCCCAGCTTTCCCAAATTCTTTGCCCTAATTTTGAGTTTTCTCTTAATCTGTGCATGCTGGCGTATACATGCTGAGGATTACATAGTGACAGAGTTAAGTCACCTTTTAAAGATATTAAAATAAAAGTAACATTTTTGAGAAGTTCTTTTACTTTCTCATTTCATGATTTCTTAATTCACATCTTCTCTTATTCTCTGCATGCTGGAGTATACCTGTACTCACATGTTGAAGATTGCGAGGCTCAAACGTTACGTAATGTTTGTTATTAAGATAAAATTGCACAGATGTTAAATAATTGCTTGCTGTCTTTTATTACGGATCTTAATTTCATGTCTGCTCTTATTCCCTGCATGCTGGAGTAGACCTGTTTTCACAGGCTGAGGATTACAAGGCTGCAGAGTTCAGTTACTTTTTTAAATGGTGTAAATGTATTTAAATATTCGCCATGTGTCTCAAATTAAGTGCAAAAATTTTCAATCGGCTCTAATTCTCTGCATGCTAAAGTATACCTAATTTCACAAGCTTAGAATTACAATGCTAAAAACACTTTTTGTCACCTTTTAAATTGTTAAAATATAGTTAAATAATTGCCCAGCGTTCTCAGTTTTAGTGCACTAATGGGGCAGCGGTGGCCTAGTGGTTAGGGAGTTGGCCCCGCATCGGAAGATTGTGGGTTCGATTCCCACCCCAGTGGGTTGCCCTGAGGTACCCTTGAGCAAGGTACCGTCCCAATCACTGCTCCCCGGGCGCTTTCAATAGCTGCCCACTGCTGCACGTGTGTGTATGGGTTAAATGCAGAGGTCAAATTTCGTTGTGGTTCATGTGTGCTGTGCCGTGACCTCGCAATGACAAGGGTTGTCACTTTCACTTTTTTTTTTCACTTTCACTAATGTCTTGCCTACTTCTTTCCACTGTTGCTTTCATGTACCTTAGTACACACATTGAGGATTGCAAGGCTTTAAAGTTAAGTAATCTTTTTATTATTGATTTAAAATGAAACTGATCTTAAATTATTGCCTGCTTTCTCACTCTTTGAACCTTAATTTTATGTTTACTTGTATTCCCTGCAAGCTGGAGTATTCCTGAGTCTACATGCTGAGGATTACATGGCGGAATAGTTAAGTAACTTTAATCAATTTTTAAAATATAACAAGCAATTACCAGCTGTCTCAAATTGTTCTAAATAATTTTCTGTCTACACTTATTCTCTGCATGCTGGAGTATAGCTGTAGACACATTCTGAAGATTGCAAGGCTAAGAAGTTACATAATCTTTGTTATTAAAATATAAATTTCTTGTATCCTGCTTTCTTATATTATGGATCCTTATGTCATTTCTGCTGCTGTTCTCTGCATGCTGGAGTTTATAATAAATATTTTAAAATATTTGCCATCTGTCTCAAATTATGTGAAATAATTTCCTGTCTACTCTTAATCTCTGCATGTTGGAGTATTCCTGTGTTCACATCCCGATGATTGTAAGGCCCATTCTTCCATTTCAAATTGTTTTAGCTATGAGCACCCGCTACAGATTCTCAATAGGATTGAGGTCTGGGCTCTGTGCGGGCCACTCCAGGATCTTGGTTTTGAGATCCTTGAGGAACTGTTGGACTCATTTCGAAGTATGCTTTGGGTCATTATTTTATTGGAAGACCCAGCGACGACCTAAGTCTAGACTATGAGCAGATTTCTGCATATTCTTCCTCAAAATGTCAACATAATTTTCTTTTTTCATGATGCCATGCACCCGAACAAGGCTTTCTGTACCTGAGGCTGCAAACCAGCACCACAGCTTGATGCTCCTACCACCATGTTTAACTGTAGGAACTGTGCTCCTAGGGTTGAAGGCCTCTCCCTTTCTTCGCCAAACATAAGCAACATCCATATGCCCAAACAGTTCCAGTTAAGTCTCATCAGACCAAAGCACAGAATTCCAAAACTCATCTTTGCCTTTCAAATGTTCACGGGCAAACCTCAGTCGGGCTGTGATGTGCCGCTCTTTAAGTAAAGGGGTTCTTCTGGGTCAATGGCCCTGAAGCCCACCACGATGAAGAGCCCTCACAACTGTGTTCCTTGAAACATCAACTCCAGAAGAGGGCAGGTCAGCAACAATCATCTTGGCAGATGTTTGGGGCTCCTTGCTGACATCTCTGACTACTTTCCTCTCCGGAGTTCTTGAAATCTTGCGCTTACGGCCACGGCCAGGTTTGTTTCTTACAGAATTCGTCTCCTTGTACTTGGAAATGATGAACGTACAGCAGTTCTAGACACTGTGAATCGCTTGGAAATGACAGTGTAGCCTTCCCCCTTATCATGAGCCTCTACTATCTTCTTTCTGAGCTCCATACTGATTTCCTTTGTCTTTGGCATGGTGAGTAACAGTAGTCCCTCTCATGTGTTCAAGTGCCCTGTTCCTTGGAGTCTTTTTGTGCTGATTGAATGTTGTTAGGAAGCCAATTGACTGCACAGGTATGGTTTTAAAGCACTTTTGATTGGTATATTGCAGTAGGTGTGTTTTGAAAGCAAACATTCACATGGGGCTAATTTTTGACCTCCGCGGTTTTTACTATATTCAATATAAAGCAAGCCGAAAAATGTATTTTATATTTACAAAATGTACCGAAAGCTACTAAGTAGCACTGGTGAATGTTTGCTTATATCAAGTTTAATCAGTGCTGCAAACATTGGGAAGAAGTTTAGAAAAAATGTTTAATAATTCCTGTGGGGCTAATAATTTTGGCCTCAACTGTACAGCTCGGATTTCTCTTCATTCACGCACAGCCCGTTTCCCCTTTTCCTAAAGTACATTTACTATTCAAATCAGTTTAATTTCTGATGCTGCATCTAAATGAGACCTGTTTGTTTCTTTGCTTTTTAGACAGAGAAGACGAGCATTCCCCACAAACTCCATCCACTGGCCTGTTACTGCAGGATCTCCCGAAACTGTGCGCCTTGTTCCTTTGGAAAATGATGAAACATGGGTGTTTGTCGTATTCTTTTGTGTGTGTTCTGGTTAGCTTTGTTTTCAGTTGTTCCAATGCAATGTGAGTTTTGCCTACTTATTTTGCTGAATTAGCTTTGTCTAGGAGGAGTCGGAGCCCCTCAGCAAGAATGTTGAAATTTGGAGTCCAAGCTCTCTGTCATTTTAAACCTCACGCTACGATTTATATCCAAGAGATTTGTGAGCTGCCAGACAACTTTGGTTTCTATTCATTCACCCACAAATCTTTCCCCTTTTACTTAAGCATAGAACCTATTCAAATCAGATTAATTTCTGATTCTTCTGCTAAAATTATCCAAGATGGCAGCACGGTAACACGCAGCGGCTGCTCCGGGGTCCAATCTTTGGTGTTAAAGTCTGTTAAAAGTCTTTCGTCTGACTACCTTCATCAGTAGACTTGCACATGAGCATCACAACTGTGAATGCTCTTAATTATAACAGCCAAACACTTTTGGAGGAATCAGCCAGGATACAGTCTTCCAGCAACTCTCTGAAGAACGCTACGGGAGCTCGGCATGCTGTGAAGTCCAGGCCTTCGGTCCCTGAGATCGCCTGCTGTACCTGGCCGACTGAGAGGACATACGAAGCGGTGCGAGAGGAGAGAGAAACTGGGCAAGCTTGCTGGGGTCTGGGCTCAGCTAAAAGCTAATGCTAGCCGACCGGCTATCCAGTCTGTCCTCCTCGCCAATGTCCGCTCCCTCAATAATAAATTGGACTCCATACGACTCCAGCTGAACCCCCAGTGTGAATACAGAGACTGCTGTGTTTTTTTTTTTTTTACGGAGACATGGCTCAGCAACAGCGTTCCAGACACCGCCATCCAGCTCGCCGGACTCGCCGCATTTCGCTCGGACAGAGACTCCTCTCTGACCGGCAAGTCTCGCGGAGGGGGGCTGTGTGTTTACGTAAACACACAATGGTGTACAAACGCTGTGTTGGTCTTTGCACACTTCTCAACACTGCTGGAAGTTGTCCCACGGACTGTTCATAATCGCCAGAGATTTCAATCATGCAAATCTCAAGTCAGTTCTCCCTGAGTTTTATCAACATGTGGAATTTGCAACGAGGGGGGGACATGCTGGACTGTGTTTACACCAACATGGCCGGCGCGTACAGAGCGGAGCCCCGCCACCACCTCAGACATTCAGAGCACATCTCTGTTCTGCTGATCCCAGCGTACAGACCCATCATCAAGCGTGTGAGGCCCACCCTGAAGCATGTGAAGACCTGGCTCACAGGAGCCATCTCTGCTCTTCAGGACTGCTTCAAACACACTGACTGGGACATGTTTAGGGAGGCTGCAACCTACAGTGACTCCATCAACCTGGAGGAGTACACAGCTTCAGTGACCGGCTACATCAGCAAGTGCATTGAGGATGTTACTGTCTCCAAGTCCATCATCACCGGACAACACCATAAGCCATGGATGACTGAGGAAGTGCACAGACTCCTGAGGACCCAGGACAAGGCCTTCAAGTCAGGGGGACGAGGCTGCCCTAAGAACAGCAAGGGCGAACCTGTCTCGGGCCATCAGAACAGCAAAGCGAGCTCACGCACAGAGAATCTATGGCCACTTCAGGAACACCAATAACACACGCCGAATGTGGCAGGGCATTCAGGCCCTCACCAACTACAGGACATCTCCAGATGCGCTGAACCGCTTCTACGCACGGTTTGATGGGAACATCCCTCCTCCAAACGACCAGATTCTCTGTCTGACCTCGGCCGAGGTGAGAAGATCTCTACTGAGAGTCAACCCACGGAAAGTTGCTGGTCCAGACAACATACAAGGTCGTGTGCTCAGAGGATGTTCAGAACAGCTGGCAAATGTTCTCACCGACATCGTCAACATCTCTCTGAGCACCACTGTTGTTCCAAGGTGCTTCCCAGTGCCAAAGAAATCATCTCTCTCCTGCCTCAACGACTCTCGTCCCGTCACACTCACACCTATCATCATGAAGTGCTTCGAGAGGCTGGTCATGAGGCACGTCAAGAAGCAAATCCCCTCCTCACTGGACCCCCTGCAGTTTGCGTATCGTCCCAACCGCTCAACGGACGATGCAATCTCCTCCACCCTCCGTCTAGCCCTTTCTCATCTGGACAGAAAGGACAGTTACGTCAGAATGCTGTTCATTGACTACAGTTCAGCATTCAACACCATCATCCCTCAGCATCTGAGTGAGAACCTGAGGCTGCTGGGCCTGAACACCTCCCTCTGTAACTGGATCCTGGACTTCCTGACTGGGAGACCCCAGTCAGTCACGATCAGTAGCAGTACCTCCAACACCATCACGCTGAGCACAGGAGCCCCCCCAGGGCTGTGTGCTCAGCCCACTGCTCTTCACATTGATGACCCACGACTGTGCAGCCAAGCACAGCTCGAACCACATCATCAGATTCGCTGATGATACAACCGTGGTGGGTATAATCGGTGGTGACGAGGCGGCATACAGAAAGGAGATAGAACAGCTGACGGACTGGTGTATCAACAACCTGTCTCTGAATGTAGACTAGACTAAAGAGATGGTTGTTGACTTCAGAAGACCACGTCGGGACCACGCTCCACTTATCATCAACACTTCACCTGTGGAGATGGTCCAGAGCACCAAGTTTCTTGGTGTTCACTTAACAGACAACCTCACGTGGACCCTCAACACCAACCAACCATCACTAAGAAAGCCCAGCAGCGCCTCTGTTTCCTACGAAGACTGAGGAAAGCCCATCTTTCATCACCCATCCTCACCATCTTCTACAGGGGAACCATCGAGAGCATCCTGAGCAGCTGCATCCAGGTACGGAAACTGCAACGTCTCAGACCGCAAGTCCCAACAACGGGTAGTGAGAACAGCTAAGAAGATCATTGTTGTCTCTCTGCCTTCTGTTCAGGACATTTTCACCACTCGCTGCATCTGCAAAGCAACCAGCATTGTGGATGATCCTTATCACCCTTCCCACACTCTCTTGGCTCCTGCCATCCGGGAAAAGGTTCCGAAGCATACGGGCTTCCACTACCAGGATGAGCAGTTTCAGTTTACAGTTTGTTCCCCCTGTTAAGCCTAGCAAGCCTAAAGCACTGCCACTTTACCAGGTAAGCTGCTTTTTATCTGAAAAGAAAGAAAAAGGTGTAAAATTGAGTCTTTTTAAAAAATCTTCATCACAAGCATCAACAACATCGAAGTCTGGACTATATTCACTTCAGTTAAACCATGAGTAAGAGACTTCAGAGACGTTCACATTTGAGCCGAGCAGGCATATTTATGAAATATTTCTTTATCAGTTTAATAGTCAGAACCTGTTGGGCATTTCTTTGAAATTTGGTTTGATGACTTGGTTAAATATAAAATATCTAAACATCACTCATCACTTTGAAGAAGCTAACAGTTAATGTTTACGTCTAACCTGAGCTGTCCCCCATATACTCATTTCTAATCCTGTACATCCTCGTCACACCCAATGAAAATCTCAGCATCTTCAACTCTGACACCTCCAGCTCTGCCTCCTGTCTTTTTATCAGTGCCACCATCTCCAACCCATACAACATAGCTGGTCTCACTGCGGTCCTGTATATGTACCCCTGTTGAACATATAGGGTAAAAATTCATATAATTAAAAAGAGGATATAAGTTAATTTGAATCAAATTTTATGCTAGCGTATTTCATTCTTTGGTTGCAGTATAATTGATATGAGCTGATTAAATGGGTTCCATAATTCAGTCGAATTAACGCATTTTACAGAACAGCAGCAGAGTTTGACTGTGCAGCGGTGGAGTAACGTGGCAAAATTCTCAAGAGAGCGAGTGATTGAATTAGAGGGAGAACAAAGAACTCTGCCTGTTACTGGGTCGAGAAGCTGTGATAAACCAGTTGTCAAAACAGTAACTGGAGTAAAGAAACCAGCAGAAGTAAAAGAAAGTCTCATACACAAGCTGCACAAGTCAGTCTTATGTCAGTACTGAACTGATAATACACTGCGTTGGAAGGATGTTGTACAGAACAATAACAGAGATGTAGAAGGCAGAACAAAGACTGTGAGCCTGTTTGTAAATGCAGGTCAGCTCTTTTATTGTAGAGAGAACTGTCTGGAAGATCGAGCAAACAAGATCTACAGATTCCATAGATGGCGAGCCACCCAGTGGATCTTCAGGGAATCCAGCATCTATGCAGTTGCTGGACAGGATATTCTTTCTTCTTATTTTATGCTGCTCATTTATTTATTTGCTTCTTATTTATGTACATTATTTACATAAATATTGCAGCCACACAAGATTTTCCTACCCCGTTTTCCACTGAAAAACACCATGCTTGCAAATGTAAGATCAGTGCATAAACCTTGTATCTTTCCTCCCACAATCTTCTGTCTGTAACTGGATCATGCTGGAGTTTCTGCAGCCTAAAAACTGCAAAAGAAGATGTGTTTAAAGAGGAGTAAGTGATCCTTTCTGTTGTTCTCTTGAACTAAGGGGGATTATGGGAAGCCGGATCTGATCTGTTCCCTGAAATGTATTTTTTATTGCGTTTAAGAAGAGAGCGGCTGTGTACTGTGTGCTGTGAACACAAAAACAAGCTCCACACCAGAGTTTCACAAAGTGTTGTTCTGAATTTACCAAGTAAAAACCATAAACACTGATCTCTGATCTCTCTCATCTTCTCTTCTAGTTCCTTTCTTTTCTGTCCCACCCTGCAGACCCCCAGCTGTGTCCACACTTTAGATGCACATTTATTCCTGTCCTTACAGTATCTGCCCCACTCAGGACACTCACACTCCCAGAGTAGAGAGAATGAACAGCAGTAAAAAATGAAGTCCAGATTCTTCCTAAAAGTCTCAACCAGAACTTGGGCCGCTGCTCTTTGGCACAACGGACCAAAACCAGGCCAGACCCATTTTCTTCTCTGGTCCAGCACTGGTTCAGCTCCAGATCAGAGGAGGAGTCTTTTATGGAGATTGGGTCCAAGTGTAGACAGGACGTGTCCCAGTTGTGCCCTCAATCAGACCCACGTTTGGGACAAATCTGCAGAAGTCTGGTCCAGATCTGTACTAGACAGGAGCAGCTCAGTTTGTGGATGTTATCAATGTTTAATAAACTAATAGATGGAGGAACAGTAAAGAGCATCTGGAGAAGTTAAAACTTCACCTTCACTCTCAAAAAAAAGTGTCCAACTCTACCTTTTAAGACACAAACTCATCAAAGAGACACACTTTGTACCTTCAGTCAGGGACAGAAATGGACCATTTTAAGAGACAATATTGTTCAGAGAGGAAAACTGATGTCCCATACTCTTGGTGTCCCAAGAAAAGGTCCAGTTTGGACTGAACAGGTTCCGCCCCAGAGACAAAGACGCCCTGTTCCGTTAGGAGCAAAAACACTCTTTCATTGGACATTTTCTTTTAAACACTGAAATAAACAGACAGGCTGGACAAACTCAAAATGATCTGCAGTTTATCGACTCGTCAAAACCTTTTTACTGAAACATCTGAATGTTTGTGTCTGGTGTCGTTTCTACAAATCTGGTAAAAAAAGTTCAACTGAGTTTCAGGAATTTGGATAAAGTGGGTAGAAAACTGACTAAACCAATCGGCACAGTTTTTCCTTCACTTTAGTAAATTCAGGAGAAAGCAGCAGCTAACTGACAGCCAATATCTAGCAGACAGCTAATGGTCGGCTAATAGTTAACAGAGGCTAAAAGCTAAATGAGAGCTAACAGCTAACAGATGACTAACTGATGGTTAAAAGCTAACTGAGCGCAAGCAGCTAACTGACAGCAAAAAGCTAACTGAGTCCTAAATAACTAACTAAAAGTTACTAATAGGTGCCAACAGTTAGCAAAAAGCTAATAACTAACTGAAAGCTTAATAAAATCTGATGGCTAGAAGTTAACTTATGGCTAACAGCTAACTGAGTGCTAATGGCTAACTGACAGTTAATATCTTACTGAATGCTACAAACAGCTAACTGATGGCTGCCGGCTAATTGATGGCTAACAAACAGCTAATCACTAAACAATGGCTAACAGTTAAATGAAGGCTAATCAAGTGCTAAAAATGGATTAAAGTGGTTTAAAGACTTTTTCTTTAAACCACTTTCTGCTCCAGTCAGAAAAAGTATGTACGTTTCTCTCCACAGAAACGTTCATCTTACTATCAAATCAGTTATTTCATTTTAAAATGTCATTTCATGCCTAAAACCTTAGGCTGTGCTCTTTGGTATATTTCTTCTGGAGCACGCAGTAAGTCGCGTGCACGAGCATGTTACGTATTTTATGTAAACATGTTTCAGCTCCTGAAACTCGACAGCACTGCAAGCGCAGCTCTGACCGACTTCCAGTCGAACGAGACCAAGTGACACCCTGGGTGTTCATATGTATCTTACATTGAATTCTTTCTTTTCGTTTTAGTTTGTAAGATTATTCTTTTAAAGATCGAATGAAATGATCAATCACAATAAGAATTCTAACCATAAGTTATTTCCACTCGATATAAAATCTGCATCTTGAAAGAACCGAAAAATGTACTGAACTGCGTGTCTCATGTCCAAATCTGATATCGGTGGGGTTGGGTATAAATATCTATGCACAAAGTGTCACCCAAACACATTTCATCCTTCTTTCACATTTCTTTATGGAGTTATGGTGGCGTCAGTTCATCTGATTGGAGTTGTCAGATATGGTGAACAGAACGGTCTGTTCTTCTACTTTAAGTTCAGTAAATAAAACTATTGTAGAACATGTTTTTAAGAGTAATGTTTTGCTTAAACAATAGTTTGCTCTCACACTTTCCTGGTGAGCATCTGAAACATTCGTTTTACTAATCATTGTCAGTAGTGTGCTTTAAATAAGAAGGTTTTTCTTTTCTTTGTTGTAGTTTCTGTCTCATCTTTGATTACCTAATTTGTTGGATCCTGTTAAACAGCTGTCATGAGGAGAGCTTCGGTTCCAGGTACTATTTTAGGCCGAATGAATAAACACACCTGACGTTTTAAGAAATTTGCTGAACATTTATTAAAACAACAAAATTTATTTAAACATAAAGAATTTGATAAATAATTAAGATAGCTTAATTCAGACATCTTCAGATAACAGCTTTATACAATTATTTATCAAGTGCCTACAACCCACATTTTAAGATATTTTTTAAAGTTTGTAGAAAGCATTGATGAGGAGATTGCTGGTGTAGGTGTGGCTTTGTGGTAAAGGCTGGTTATGTAATCATCTTTAAGTCTCACAGACCTTTGTCAAAAAAGATTTTAAAAAGCCAGTTTTCTGTTCTGTTGTTGTCTATGTTGAGCCTTCTATGTTTAGTCGATGACACGTCTACAGCGTACTGATCAGAAAACAAATTAATAAATAAAAAAAAAAAACAGGAAATAAAATGTGAGCCACAATTCTTGGCTCCACAGCTCCAGTTTGTTCATCCCAACCTCGGACTTTAAATAAAATTCTAACACATTTTTCCTTCTTTGATATTTACAGTAAACCCGCCAATCCACCTATATTTCCTAATGCCATGATGACTGACACCTCTGTCTCCATAGCCTTTATCATTTCTCCACCAATAAAAAAGTCTGAAAGCTGTCACTCTGTTACTGCTGGCTTCCTGCCTGATCTGCTACCAGTATTTCAAGGCTATCTTCCTTTGAGTTTTCAATTAAAAATGTAACTGTTTGCAGGTACAGCTGCCATCTTTTGGATTCAGAATTTGGTCAGCTGTCATGGTACATGGTGTTCTGCTCTGACTGAGCACAGCTGGGCTCATGAGGGCACAAGTTGAGGACTGGCTGTTTAAGCCCCAATGTGACAATGTGATTATTGTGATAAAAGTCACAATAATCTGTGTCACTAACATAATCAGTCCTTATTTAAGATGGGTCTAAAATTCAGGGAGATGTTAAATCTAGATGATGTCAAATTCAGAGACCAAATGCAGTCCATTTCCTAAAAGCTTGTCATAAAAACACAACAAATGCATGCAGGAGTTTCAGAACTGGACAGGTTTTATTGTGAGATTATCTGTCATTACTCCTCTAAAGAACTCAGCAGCTGCTGAACAATCAGAGGCTTTTGATTTGGTGTAACTGAACATCTGAAATCTCTCTACTTTAACACAGTCATAAACTGCGGGTGTATCTGTCCTGTTTTCTAAAAAGTTTAGATGTTGTGGAGGCGGTGATGGGGAGGTTTTTAATTGTCACAGCTACAGTTGAGCATATGACGATTAGTTTAGTGAGTGTTTACGCTCCAACTGTGAGTCCGGAGAGATTCACTCTTTAATGTAATTTGTGATTATCTTTTTTATTGGAGGTGATTTTAACTGCACTGAAAATGACTTTTTAGGTCAGAGTCACCCTGAACCCCACAAACCCTCTCAAGGAGCCATTATAAGGCTGGTTGCAGCTCATGACCTGGTAGATTGTTGGAGGCGGCTGCACTGAGAGTGTAAGCAGGACACCTGGTTGAATCTTAGAGAGAGTTTTATCACATCGGCATGCCTCGACCAGATTTATACTTTTAAATGTAAATCCAGTGCTGTCACTGAGAGTAACATCATCCCCGTGGGCTTCTCTGATCACTGTCTTGTGGCCTGTTCTGTTTGAGGTGAAATCAAAAAGTACATACTGGCATTTTAACACCTCGCTTTTAAATGATTTATAATAATTTTAGAGACCGTAAGTCTCTGATTTTACTTCTGTTCAGAAATGGTGGGACAATGGTAAAGGTTTAAACAAGCAACTGTGCCAGCAGTACACTCTCAATGTGACCAAGGACATGACCTGGTCTATGAGAGTTCTGGAGGAGGAGATTATGGGAATCCAAGCTTTACTGAATTCCACAGGAAATATAATAACAGAATAACAAAAAAACAACATAATATATTGAAAATAAGTTGAAAATTCCTTAGTAAACCACTAAATTCATAATATCTGTCATCCCCTTTTGACGCATCTTTATTGTGTGTCAATTTAGCAAAACTAGGAAAGCAATGGCTTGGCAGGCCCTCTACAGGTACCTTTGCAATAGCTGCTGCATTTGCAGACAACAATCTGTTTATGCCATCCATTTCTATTATAGCATCCAAGAATGCTGAGATAAAATTGAAACTGAGAATTGGGGAACTGTCAGATTTCAGAAATTTCCTGTGTCTCCACATTGCACCAAAATCATGTACCACTCCAAAAGCATATCTGCAATTAGTGTAGAGTAACAGTAAATGTCTTTAGCCAAGTCACATGCTTCAGTCAAAGCCACAAACTCTGCTGCTTGAGCAGACATAGAATGAGGAAGGGAGCCACTGTAGAGTGCGTGGCTTTCTGAGCAAACTGCAAAGCCCACACGGTTTAGTCCTTTGTTGTCTCTCGAGGCAGAGTCATCTGCAAAAAACACAAGGTTAGAGTTAGAGATGGGAACTTTCTGAAAATCTGTTCCACTGCTCATTACACAAGAGGATTGCTGCTGGAGCCCTCCCTCCATGGCTTGTGTTGGTTCTTGTTGACAGGTAGGAGCGGGATCTAGGTCTGTCTTGGTCAGGAATGGGAACTGGCCTACTGGCAGATCAAGATACAGATGTTGGTGCTCGGAAGAAACAAAGGAAAGGTTTAGTTTGGTTAGTTGGGCTGGCAGAGGTTTTGTTTTTTTGCGCCAAGTGATGTAGGTGTGCACCGTGTGTGTGTGTGTTTGTATATCAGGTAGTGGTCAATTACAGTCTGGCTAACTCTGACAGTTTTCCTGCCATTCAGTTTTTAGTTTTTTTCCTATAAAATCTTTTAGAGCTTTGGAACTGAAAGACCCCTCTGCTGGAAACCCTTATTTTACTACCCATCTGCTCAATATCATTAAATCAGTTGCGTCCTCCCCATACATTTGTCTCATAACAAGCATCCTTTTCCTGGATCCTTTGATTGTGAGGTCTCCATAGTAACACAGTCCTGTTCCTGTCCCAGACAGGTGTAGCGCTACAACATCTACTGTCGATCGTCACCAACAGGGAAGATAAACTTTCATCACTCTCAACCTTACCTTGAAAGACTTGGACCAATCCCCAAATTCACTTTGCTCCATTATTTTAAGTCTAGGTCCCCACCTAAGGCCCTCCTTCAGTAATGCTGTGTTTGTGTGTATATATATATATATATATGTGTGTGTCTCCTTCCTTTTCTCCCTCCCCATTTTTCCGGGCTTGGGACCGGCACTGAGAGAAATCCTGTCTGATTTGTCCCCAGTGGCTGGATTAAAAAAAGGTTTTTATTTGTGTGTGTGTGTGTGTGCCTCCCTCATTGTCTTGTTGTGTTGCCAGTTTTAGCAGGGCCAAAGTTAGGTCACCATGGTTACCAGGAACACAAACGTAAGTTCCTGAGTCAGTTGGACAGGGCTGGACAGGCACTTGGATTAAATCCAAGTTTATTATTCTCTACAACTTAATTTACTACCATTAATTAGGTGAATTCATTTTAAACATTTTTTTACCGAAAAATGAACACAATTTGCTACAAAACACAAAGCAAGCTAACTCTCATTAAACAAGCTACTTGCTACCAAACAGTCACTGTTTACAGAAAATGGTTATTTAAAATTAGATTGTCGGATTTTTTACCAGAACCCTACTCATGTTAAAAAGAGAAGCAGAACCACATTAATCAATATGTTTTGTTTGTTTATTGTACATTTTTAAAATGTAAGGGGGGGAGAAGGAAAGCATAGAGATGGTAGATCGTTTCATAATTTGGTCACAGCCAATGTTTCTGTCACTGTATAAAGATGGAGCTCACACGAGGAGCTCAACATCTGAAAATATGAAGCTCACACGAGGAGCTCAACATCTCAGGAGCTCAGCTCATAGAAAGTTCTCATACAAACGTCAGACAGTGACATGACTGGTGCCCCAGTTTGTCCAAGTTGATTTTAAAGCAATGACCAAGTTATAAAACTTGAAAGAGAAAGGGGATTGGAGAGGTAAAAAGGGGGGGGTTGAGGAGATTTCAGTCGTCCACGGTGGAAACACTGACGCGGCTGGAGCAGCAGAAGGTCTTCTTTACAGCCTGCCACGCTCGTCTGAAGAAGGCACGGACTCCTTTCTTCTTTTTGGGGATTGTACCTTTGATAGGAAAGAAGATTTTACATTAGATATTATATTTTACACCTTAATTACCGGAGTTCTCTAAATTCAGTTCTAGATAAAGGAATGGTATAGTGATGTGCTGATACTCACCAGCCGGGACGTTCTCCTCAGCAGGTTCTCCACTGAGACCGTCTGATGGAGAATCAGCCTCAGTGGAGTCTTTCATGCCAGTCTCTTCCCTGTCCTTATCTGTTGAATAAGTGCATATTTTTCACAAATTAATAAAATGAAACATTAATAACAACATAAAAAAAACCAATGTAAATGTTCCAAAATGACTGAGAAATGATGGTCCACTGGATGTAATTGACACATTAGTCAACTTTGGTTTCTTTAAAGGCTGACTTACTTTACATTCAGGTTCAGAGATAAATTTACAATTTTATTTAATTTCCACTAATGAACTGGCCATGTCTCAACCAACAGTGATGATTATCTTTAGAATTAATCACAGCTCATTTTGTAAAACAGGGCACATCAACCAGCACTGCTGATGATCTACCAACCAGCAGTTTTCACCTCCAACCCCAGTCACACACATCTGGTCCAGCTGAACAAGGATTTCTAAAAACAGTTCTCAGCTGAAGCACAAATGTAGGATTGGGATGGGAGCTAAACTCTACAGGAAATTAGATCTCCAGGTGCAGGGTTGGGGACCACAGTTATAAAAGCCTACACTCTCAGAAAAAAAAGCACTTTGCTGCAACAACCAGCTAACAGGAAGACACAGCTATAAAAATTATTGTTTACGATATTATTGTCTCCCAAACCTACATAAATAAATGACTAAAATCTTACCTTGAGAGAACTGCTTCATGGGGTTCCTCACAAGAAACGATTGCAGCCACAGCATGAGGTCTGTCTGTGGAGAGGCCTCAGGTTGTTGACGAGCCTCAACAAAACCAAAGAGCAGGAAATCTGACAGCGCTTTAGTGACTGTTTGCTCCACAATATTCTGAAGGATTTCGCTGAAAAATCCTTGGAGTTCAGCTGGATTTTGTGGAGATGCACGCCTGGCTGAACTGCAGCAGGAGCTGAGAAGGCCTGAACAGCTTTCAGATCTTTCTCCAGTCACACCCATCACAGTGCTGCTTGGTTTTCTGAGCGGCTGTGATGTTGAAGGCTGCTCGTCATAGCTCTCCAAGTCTGTTAAGGTCCAGGGCTCTTGAGAGGTGGGCTGCACATTCAGCTGGCCCAGAGATTCTTTGAGTTGTTGACTGAGCGTCCCCAGGTCATCAACCTTTATTAACAACTGAAGAACTGACTCAACAATCTCGTTGGCTGCTCTTTCCACAGGTGTTTCCAGACAGCGTGAACTCATATTTTCTGGTCTGCACTGTGGACACTTAAAGCACATTTTTTCTATGCGGGCTATTGCTCTGTCCATAGTGAATGCCACAAGATCTCTGCTCATCTCAATTAGATCAGGTGAGCTTTGTCTGTCGGCATCACTCTCTGTAAAGGTCACTGCCCTGTCCTTGGTGTTATGTAGGTGGAAGCTCAAGGTGGTAAGAAGCTCCCTGGGCAGAACGTCAGAAACAGTGGAAACCACATCTCTGCTGATCCTGTTCAAATGACAGAAGCTGATGAAGATCTCTGCCATTGAACTGGATACCAGGTTGGCTGTGGGATCACTGTTTTCAGTGTCACTGCTGGTCTCTGGAGCCATTTCCCTCAACAGAGACTCAGTGCGAGGAGCGGCAGATGATGTTGATGGACTGCTCGCTAATTCCTTCATGGCAGGAAGAAGGTCCTGCTTAACACTGGTCACCACAGTTGTCGTGACAACACCAATGAAGCACCGGAGCCTTTCCATCGCTACCTGCTCAAATTGTAGAGGCAGAAAGACAACATTAACACTTGAAACTGGATTTGGGTTTGATCATTCTCACTAACATCTTGAACACCTTCACAGATCATTCATGTTCATTTGCTCAAACTATGATAGCACAGATTAAAAGCGTTACAATTTAAATGAGGTAATGAAAACATATTAAACTAATTGTGAATGTGACACATTTGAAAAGACACATTTCTGCAGGCTGATTACTGCAGCAGGAAACATTGACACAGTGTTACTGAGCTTGAAATGTGTCACAATAATAAAGAGTAAATAAAAATAAAACAATTTAAAAACAAACAGGAAGAGCTGACTTGCCTTTTCCTGCAATAGTTGATTTTGCAATTTTCTTTTCTGAACTGCATTCAGATATTCCGTGAACTCGGTAAATTCCTTCCTGGAGCAAATCACCTGAAATAAAGAGGAAGATTAGAGTTCTGAACTGATGCAATCAGATCATTAAATCTGAGTTTACTCTCTGAAAGCACATGTATGTCTTTAGTGTGAACTTTGTAGATGTTTCTACCATTCCATCAGGTGTCAGGAGACCCTGCTTGATCAGGTGCTCTTTCCTCCCAGCATGGGTGTAGTATCTCCTCAGATGTGGATCATGAAGGCTGTTGTAAGCCGGAGGAGTTACACGGATGTAGGGGTCAGACAGGTCAAAATCTGGGGCGTCCCGCAAAAGCTTTTGGAAGAAAGAATGCAATCTATTAAATACATGAGTCTTAACGCTCCCAACATTGGAGCATGATGGAATGTATTGCAGAATAAAGAAAGAAAGTTTAAGATTGAGAAACATACGCTCTCCCCCAGCCTGCCCCTGAAGTATAAACCACCAGGACGCACATTAGAGTCCTGGGGTGTCTGTGATCGGCGGGGTGCCGCCGCTTTGCCCTTATAGGACATCTGGAAAGAAGAGAAGACAACATTATAGAACACCATCCATGTGAGGGACAAATCTCATAAACTCCTAATCCAACGTGTGAAATTTAGACTTTAAAAAAGAATGTTCTTTTACAGAGAAGATATTAAACTTTATTTTATTATAAACCCAGCAT
>JABMDN010000218.1:0-32724 GCA_017165825.1 Hepsetus odoe
GTACCCCCGATCTTCCGATCATGTGGCCAACGTCGTGGAAAATTGAAGTGTGAGCCTGAGTCTGAAACTTTTTCTAAGTCAGACACCAAACAAAGTCAAAAATCAAGCGAAGTCAGAGAGATGCAGCACAACTAATTTACTGAAGCGTTTCAGCAGGCGTGGTCCAGTGGGAGCAGCTCCAAATGCTCATCCCAACTCCGGACTTTAAATACATTTCATTCGCCTTTAAAATTTGCATAAATCTACTCTTTCTACTCTGTCTACTCTTTTTCTCTGCAGGCTGCAGTATTCCCAAGTACACATGCTCAGGACTGCAAAGCTGATGAGTGAAGTCAACATTTTGAAATAAAAGTTCTTTTGCTTTCTCATTTTATGATTTCTAAATTCACATCCGTCCACATGCTGAGGATCTGATTGCTGAAAAGTTAAGTAAACTTTTTAAATGGAGAACACTGGGCAATTATTTAACTATATTTTCTCAGTTTTAGTGCACTATTGTCCTGCTTACTTGTTTTCTCTGCAGGCTTTCATATTCCTTAGTTCACATATTGAGGATTACAAGGCTAAAAAGTTATGTAATCATTTTGTTAAGAAAAAAATGGAACTGATGGTAAATTATTGCCTGCTTTCTTATATTATGGATCCTATTTTCACGTCTGATCTCGTTCTCTGCATGCTGGAGTACAGACGCTGAAGATTACATGGCTGGAAAGTTAAACTGAATAAAGTTAAATTATTTCCTCCTTTCTCACTTTATGGATTCTTTATGGAGGTTTATGTTAACAAGTGAAGTAATAGTTTTATTTTAATCATTTAAAAAGAATTTAATGTTAAATAATTCTCAGATTGAGTGCACTAATTTAATTTGGGCAGTTTTTCTCTGCATGCTGGAGTTTAAATATTTTTATTAAGAGTTTTTAAATGTTAACACTAGCAGGTAGTTTTCACAATGCTAAATAACTTTCTTTAATTGTTCGCTACTTCAGCCTCAGACCA
Source organism: Hepsetus odoe (assembly GCA_017165825.1). NCBI lineage: Eukaryota > Metazoa > Chordata > Actinopteri > Characiformes > Hepsetidae > Hepsetus > Hepsetus odoe. Next base: position 997 of record JABMDN010000218.1, read on the forward strand.
CGTGTAACACACTACAGAACTTTTAGCCACAGCTCTTAGTTAAACAGCATCAATGCAGGCATATAATCTCAGGTGTGCCAAGATTGAAAACAGGTTTACCAAGTCAGAATCAACAAAATAACTTTCATAAGGTTGAAATTGGCCTTGATTTCTGTTGCATTCTGTTCAAACTAAATGCTCACGTTCTCCACGTCATTACAGAACCGAGTGATCTGTCACTCTGACCCTGCCCAGCTTTAGCACTCAGTGAGAGAACAGAACAACTTCTTTCCAAAGCAAACAACATTTTAAACATGTCAGCTTGTGTTATGTAGCCTTACGATGCTCTTTAACCCAAATCGCTTAGTAGACAAGAACCAAACGCCAAAGCAAACGCCTGCTTCCACAATCAAGGAAGCTTCAAGTCCATCTTTCATCGGGACCTCAGCAATAAAAAGAAGGATGATTGATAGTTTACATTGTTAAAGTTTATAAGCGATTCTTTCCTCCATGCTTGTGTTATTTAGTTGAATCAGTTTAAATGGGCCGAGTAGCTGATGTGTCATACAGTTGAGGCCAAAATTATTAGCCCCCCTTATGAAATTAGACAGCACTCTTGAAGTGTTATGTTTTTTTTAGTGTATTTGTTTCCAGAATAACAATGTCCACTAAGTTTAATTAGGATATTTTATTGATATACTGAGTTGAAACAAGAAAAATGAGACTTCCAAAATTATTAATAGCCATTAATAGTCAATAGTGTCCCCTTTCTGAGCCACAATTGACAACAATCTCTTAGAGTTGTTCTTTACTAGGTTGGCACAGGTCTCCTGAGGGATTTTGGCTCATTGCAAATTAATCCAGTTGGTCCAAATTGAGACACACTACTGATCATAGACTTTATCATTCACACAAATGGGATTTCTTTCATTCTCATGAACTTGTTGCACAACCTGCTTAAAGATTATTTTCAGCTCTTTATCCTAATTATTGAATGACAGTAAGTTTAGATGAAATTAGAGAAGTAGTGAGAGTAATGGAGGATGTTTATGATACAATGCATGTTTTAGATCAAATGAATCATGAACTAAACATGAGACACATGACTCTCCAGAACAGGTTGGCTCTTGACCTCTTGCTGGCTGAAAAAGGTGGAACTTGTGCTGTTATTGGATGAGTGTTGGTCATTCATTCCAGACGTATCCCATAATGTCTCGACTCTAATGTCAAATATTAGAAAACCGGTCAGAGTTATGCACACCGCTTCTACATCTTCTGTGGAGCTCTTCGGATGGTTCACCAGCACGTTTGGGGTTCTGGCCACTCATATTCTTCAAGGCTTTGTTGTCCTCATATGTTCGATTACTCTGATTCTCCTGATAATCACGATTGTTTTATATTTCGTTTCCAGGACGTGTAAGACTGTACATGTCAGTGTAATCTCTCTGTCTCCAGATGTAGATTTTTCACCTTATAGTATTTGAAAGATATCATTACCTGTAATGATACATGATGATGATGATGGTATGATGTAAATGTAAATGTTGATGATGACGGTATGATGTAAATGTAAATGTATGATTACAGTTCAATCATTAATCACAGTTTGAGTTTGAATATTTAGCACAATGATCATAGTTCTTGTTTTAATTCAGGTTGATTCAATGTTGATTCAATGGGTTTACATAGAATCACAAGGGGGCAGTGATGGATTGTAGGTTGATTTTATTTATTGATTTCTGTTATCGCACTCCTATATCAGTCATATATCCAATTCTCTATTCCTATGTGCTTTTCCCTTCTCCCCACAATAGTTCCTATGCCCTTTTCCTTTCTCCCTACAATAGCTTTAATCTTATGCACCACATAGTTGACTCCATGGTCCCATTCCTATAGTTTGACCATCCCCTCATATAGCGACTTCAACAGCTGCTTCTGAGGCCCTTCCAGCCCTCAACTCCTGTAGCAGCCCAATGCCCTTTCACCCCTGTCACCCTAAATCCCTTCCCCAGGTACCATTCAGGTCCCTGCCACCTTTAACCTCTGTATTATTAACTTCACCTCTATTTTTCTCTGTTCTTTTCTGAGTAACTTTTTCTTAGCACGTCAAAAACACTCCAACAAGGTCCCAGTCTTAGATGAGGTGTCTCCACCGGAGGTCTTGGGGCGCCCTGGGGACAGATAAAAAGGCACACTCTGAACTGTGCAGGTGAGAGAGAGAGGATTCAACACAGAGAGGAACAGACTGGTCTCTTGAACATCCTGTAAGAACTTCGTTACTCTTCTGTTAATAAACTTGGCGAGCTTCAAAACCTCTTCACCTCATTACTGACTCTTCGAACCTTGGTTCTCAATCGGAGAATCCAACACTACCCACCCCCATTTCACTGACAGTAAAATATATTCTACGACACCGAAGGAGGTCATTCGGTGATTCGTGGCAGTAATTTGACAGTGCCGTGTCACGGTGGAGCAGAAAAATAAGCAAAGTGAAGGGATACTTTACATATTCGGCAAACTACAGCTATTGGTTTAGACACGAAAAATAGAGATGCAGTTAATAATATATAGGTTAAAGGTGACAGGGACATGGTTACTACCTAGGGAAGGGATTTAGGGTAACGGGTGAAAGGGCATTGGGCTGGTTCAGGGATGCAAGGACATGGGAATGGTCGAACTACAGGAACAGGGCCATGGAATCAACTATGTGGTGAAAATGGCATAGGAATTATTTTGGGGAGAAGGAAGAACAATTGTGGGGAGAAGAAAGAAGGACAGAGGAATAGTGAATTGGATATATGACTGTTATACGAGTGCAATAACAGAAATAAATGAATAAAATCAACCTACAATCCATCACTGTGATTCTATGTAAACCCATTGAATCAACATTAAATCAATTTGAATTAAAACAAAAACCCAAATATTCCAAATCAAACGGTGATTAATGGTTGAACTGTAATCATATCATCATCATCATGTATCATTACAGGTAATGATTCAATCTTTCAAATACTATAAGGTGAAAAATCTCAATCTGGAGACAGAGAGATTACACTGACATGTACAGTCTTACATGCCCTGGAAATGAAATATAAAACAATCTTGATTATCAGGAGAATCAGAGTAATCGAACATATGAGTACAACAAAGCCTTGAAGAATATGAGTGGCCAGAACCCCAAACGTGCTGGTGAACCATCCGAAGAGCTCCACTGAAGATGTAGAGGCGGTGTGCATAACCTTGACCTGTTTTCTAATCTCTGAAATTAGAGTCGACACATTATGAGACATGTCTGGAATGAATGAGCAACACTCGTCCCCAATAACGGCACAAGTTCCACCTTTTTCAGCAGCAAGAGGTCAAGAGCAAACCTGTTCTGGAGAGTCATGTGTCTCATGTTGATTAGTTCATGATTAAACTGATCTAAAGAACGTGTTGTATCATTATTAACATCTTCCATTACTCTCACTACTTTTCTAATTTCATCTAAAGCTACTGTCGTTCCATAATTAGGAAAAAGAGCTGAAAAGAATCTTTAAGCAGGTTGTGCAACAAGTTCATGAGAATGAAATAAATCCTGTTTGTGTAAATGATTAAGTCTAGGATCAGTAGTGTGTCTCAAGGCTGGTATGATGTAAGCTGTGTAACATGTACCTGACCATCGTTCAGGCAGATAACTGTAAGATGTGTTACCACAAACGTACACGGTCCCGTTCACAGTGGGAGCGTCATCTGAGAAATATGCAGTTTTGAAAATCAAGGTAAACTGTACAGAATGATCATTCAGACGTACTGACAGACGGTACATCAGGTGTGATGGTCAAATGACATACACTAGAACATAAATAAGGCCCAGAACCATTATTACTCCAACATAGATTCCCTTTGGGTGTGTGCGCTCACTTTATGGGTGTGTCTGGTTTAGCTATTGGTCTTACATGGTGATTAGCAGTTATTCAATTCAATTCAATTCAATTTATTCTTGTATAGCGCCTTTTACAACACAGTTGCCCCAAGGCACTTTACATTGGTGTAGATGGTGGAACAGGTTACAGTAATAGATGTTAAAGCTGGACGACTACAAAGGAGAGGAGCCAAAAACTCCACTATGGGGAGAAAAAAAACCTCTTTGGGTCCAAGGTCGACCGGCTACCCAACCCCCTTGGGTATACTAACAGTACAGAGTTAGTTTGGTTTTAAACTCCAGGATCAGTGAGGAGTCCCAAGTTGCTTCCAGGTACCGGTGAGCTGCCAGGGTCCCTTGGCGCATCAGATGCATCACACAGACCAGATGGTAGCTCGGCATTGGACTCAGGTGATGACCACAGAGGGCCCCCCCGGACATGTGGGGAGAGAAATGGAATGAGGGGGTCAGTAGTGAGCAGGATCCAGTAGTGACAGACACAGAAATGAAACAATACAGTGCGACGGCATGTACAGCAGCACCAGCGACATTAGTAATGGTGCACTATGGTGATTGGTGCAGGTAGGTGTTAGGAAAATTGTAAATATTTATCATTGATGATGAACTGTTAACCTTTTCATTATCTTTCTTGTTTTACGACTTCTGCAAAGAGCTTCTTACGACAGTTGACCTTTGTACCTGAACCTTCCCAGACACAGAATTCCTCTTCTCTGTTTACTATTTTGTAACAAGGAATGTGGGCTAATTGCCGATGTAAAATCAGGAAAGCAAATAAAAGGCTTGCAGAGGGAGAAGCAAATCGGAGGAGGTAGCTGGTGTTGGCTGGTGCCTGGCTCCCCTTGCAAGTAAAAGCTGCAGATCCTGTGTCTGGTGTTTTCCTTCGTTCTACTGTCTCTGCTTACAGGAATTTTCTAACAGTAGGATAAACTAAAAAAGTAAGTCTTCAGCCGTGATTTAAAGACTGAGACTGATTCGGCATCCCCTCATCAGCGTAGGAGTGGTAACTAACATTATGCTTCCGTATAATAGTCCTTAGTGGGAGCATGTAGAGGGAGAAGAGCACTGGGCCCAACACCGAACCCTGTGGGACTCCATAATTAACTAGTGACATAGGTGAGGGGGGGCCATAATCATCCATTTGGATGAAGTAGTAACGGTTTGTGAGATAGGAGTTGAACCATTTAAGGGCTGTTCCCCTAATGCCGACAGTGGAGTGAAGCCTATTTACTAAAATGGAGTGATCCAACGTATCTAAGAGGTTCTGCGTGTCTAGATGTGACTGCAGTCTCGCAACTAGTTTTTCTAGAATCTTCGAGAGAAACGGGACATTAGAGATGGTCTATAATTACTTGGTGAGCGAGGGTCCAAGTTAGGTTTTTTAAGCTGTGGTCTAACCACTGCTGTTTTAAACTGATTGGGGACTACACCTGAGGTCAAGGATGCGTTCATGATATCAAGTATAGGTGTTGATAGGACTCCTAAGGATTCCTTCAGGAGCTTGGTTGGAATGGGATCTAACCGACAGGTTGTGGACTTTGCCTTGGTTATAACAGAAATGAGCTCAGAGGCATCGATGAGATTAAAATCACTAAAATATTGTGAGCACTGTTCTGGTAGTGAATTAATTTGAGGGCTAATAGGGCACATTTGGAGCCTAATGTTGTTAATTTTATCATTAAAAACTGAAGAACCCTCTCGTTAGTAATACTACATGCTGGCCTTCTATCAGTTCTGTCTGTTAGCTGAGCGAGTGTCTGAAATAAATAGCAGGTTCTGCATGTTGTTTTCAATAAGCTTTGAATAGTACTCAGTGCGAGCACTATATGGAGCTTTCTTATATTGTTTTATTTTAGCAGACCATAGAACCTGAGAGGCTTGGAGACCTGTTGTCTTCCATCTGCGTTCTAGCTTACAGCACTCCCGCTTAGCAGCCCGTGTGTGATCACTGAACCAGGGAGAGTGCCTCATAGTTCTGACCATCTTAATTGGGGCGACCTGATCAAGGATCTGCCCAACTACTGTATTGTACATGTCGGTGATGTCATTAACTGTTCTGTTACCGGTGAAGTCTGTCTCTGTTACGGCTCCATAAACTGGACACATTTAGCCCTTTTTAGGTGTCGTGTTGTACTAGTCCTTTCACTAAGTTACGGTGGAGACATATTAATCTCAAACGTGATTAAAGAATGGTCGGAACAAAATTTATTTAAGGAGTGGACCAGTACAGTATCAATGTCGAGTCCATACGAGATAATTAGATCTAACGTGTGTCCTTGTACATGAGTAGGTCCTGATACATGCTGGGTGCAACCGACAGAATCTAGGAGTGTTAAGAAGCTTTTGGCACCTGCATCCGTCTCTGTATCAACATGTATGTTAAAGTCGCCCAACATCACAAATCTAGTAAACCTAACAACCAAACAGAGAGCAGATTGCCAAATTCATTGATAAAGGCAGCATATGGTCCTGGAGGTCTATAAACTAATAGGATATGGACCGCTAAATCAGATCTAATGCTTAGCAGCATCACTTCAAATGTGTGGAAGCTCTCAGTAGTTTTTGAATCAACCTTAAATGATTCATAAAAAATTGCAGCCAGGCCACCACCACGTCCTGCTGAGCGTGATTTATACAGGTACGAGAACCCATCAGGGGAGGCTTCCACTAAGGGGATGGTGTCAGTGGGTCTAAGCCAAGTTTCAGTCAGTAGACAGATATCTGACTTTGTGTCGAGCACCATCTCATTAATAAGCACTGCCTTGTTTCCTAAGGAGCGAACATTTAGCAGTGAACATTTGATTTTAGTCGGACGCTGTGTTTTATTTGTTTTTATGATGGGTACTGGGAGCAGGTTACCAGCGCAGGAGCCCCTAGATTGGCATCTATACTGCTTCCTTATTGTACTAAGAATAGATATTCTCTGGTAATGATGAGAGGAGTCTGGTTCTAAGGTAATGTGTGACATAGGGGATGCCGTGTTATAAGGAACCTGGGTTTCTGCCAGGAGTGTACTGATAGTGGGATAATAGCCAGCGTGTGATTTAAGATCACAGGACTGCGACCTGGGTGGTGCTCTAAAGAGTCACAGTGGCAATTTTGCTGCCATATTTTGAGAAAGCATATATGATCCTCTCCAGTTAGGATGAAGACCGTCCCTTTTATAAAGTCCAGGCCGTTCCCAAAAGAGGTCCCAATTATTTATGAAGGCAATGCTTTTAGATGCACACCAAGTCTCTAGCCAGCGGTTGAAAGAGAGCAGCCTACTGTAGGTTACATCTCCTCTAAAGAGAATTGGCAAAGGACCAGACACAATTAAGTTCTGACATTTAGTTTCAGCTTTTGAACATGGAGATGAAGTTCCTCTTTAATACCTCGGATTGTTGGGACTTTATATCGTTAGTTCCAGCGTGAACAACCAAGGTCAGAACTTCATTGCTGGAGTAAGAGTCCAATCGTGCCTCGATGTCAGAGACTCTGGCCCTGGGGAGGCATTTCACAGAAACCGCTGGTTTAGGACGGCTAGGAACGCTAACATTCCTAACAGTCGAGTCGCCGATTATGAGCACCTTCTCCGCTTCAGCAGGCGCACTGCCGAGAGCAGAGTACCTGTTCGTCAGCCGAATTGAAGACTGGTGTGCAGGAGGTCCATTCTGTGAGCTCCTGGACTCCCGTTTGGCGGTCCCCCAGCGTTCCCTTGGACATGCCGCTGGTGCTGGCTCCGAACCGGCTACAGTTGGGCCCGGAGGGTCTACAGCTGAGTCTAACTCGGCCAGCGGCTCCGACTGAGCCGGAACTAAACGTCCCTCGGTCTGACTACACTGAAATAAAGTACTAATGTCCCTCCAGAACACGAATCCTGTCCTCCAACTGCATTACAGTCATGCATTTCCTACATGTAGAAGAATCTTCATAGTTGGACGGACAGTCTACGCTGTACATGCCGCACGACAAACACAGCACAAAAGAGGACGTCATGGTAACACTTACGTTAAATGTGGAGGTTTTTTATCATGAAAGCGTTGTGTCCGAGGCCGCGAAGTTTGCTGCTCGTTCAGTCTGGGTCAATCTGGGAGGTGTTTTCTTTTCTATGATCTGCATCAGATGTTTTAAAAAGTATTTAAAGATGACTGATTCACCTTCACCAAGAACAGAATGTTTAGATCAAAAAAGCTTGTTTTTCTAATTTAACTTCATATTTACATTTACAGAAGTTCATATTAATTATCTTTGCCTTATATTGTTCTTCTGATTTTGTCCCATATTAGTTTAACGGCCACTTTTCTCTTCAAAATGTTGGAACATCAAGGCCGGTTCACTTGTTTTTGCACTGAACACATTTGGGTTGGAGACTGAACGATGGATGAGAAACCAGTTAGGGAGGCACAAGCCTGTGCATTTCTTCGTGCTGGTCCCAGTACCAGATAAGTAGTAGTAATCAGTATTCACTGCCACCACCTTTCTTCAGCACAGCCTCAACTCTCTTAGACCAGCTTCTTTCTTTAGGTCTTCTTCAGAAACACTTCTGCAGGCAATTCTCCAGGACGTCCCAAAGCTTTTGTTTGGACATTGGCTGCTTCATTTTCTCCATTCTCTGTGGAGATGATCCCACACTGCTTTACAAAAGAATGCACACATTTGTATTTTATGTTTTTATTAAGTGAAATTTATTAAGTGACTATTGCTCTGTGTGAACACACGGTGAACCAACATTTTAAATATATTTTTTCAGAGGTGTATATTCACAGTTGAATGTCAGTCTGGTTCTTTTTTTTTGCTCCTTGCATTTTTGGAACTGTGATGACATCACAATGGGCTATTGTGACATCATCTGTATGGGCCACTTCAACAGAGTTCTAACAGGAGATGACATCATCGGGCTGAACTCTATAAATAGGGGCGCACGAAGGTCGACCTTTCAGATTTAAAACTTCATCGGTGCGACCAAGAGCAACTCGCTGATCTTTTAAATTCTTAAGTTCTCAAGAGTTCTTGAGTTCTTTTTTGAGAACATGGACTACACTGACGATTTAAGAACTGCGATACAGTTCTTAAACCGTGAGGTGTTTCATCTCGACGGTGTCGATGATGGAATCCAGGCAGCATGGAGGACGGTTCAGGACAACTTGAACCGCATGAGTGGGATGTCTGAACCTGAGAAGTGGTTTGCTAAGGAGAAGGAGTTGGTTTCCAAGATTGAGGAACTAACAGCACAGCTGGACATGAAGACCCAAGAGCTGGAACAAGTCCAGGCGGCACAGAAAAAAGAACTGCCTGAGGAAAAAGCAGGGCCTTCAGGGTGCAGTGGGAGCGCTTGGAAGTGTTGGGGGAAAAAATCTGGGAACTCAGAAACACCCAAATTAATGAAGCGCATGCAAAGGCTTGAGGGAGCAAACCTTAAGCTGAGGCATGATCTCCATTGGATGGAAGAAGTTGCATTGGTTATGAAGTTTAAATGGAATGAATCTCAGGAAAAGGTGGAGAAGCTTGAGGAAGAAATGGAAAAGCTGCGCAGGAAAAACCTGGAAGACTCCAACAGGAACACGGCCATGACCAAAAGAAAGATGGAGGAGCTGCAGCGTGAAAGGGAGAGGATCAAAAGCCCTGTGGAAGTGCTGGAGAAAGAGTTAAGAGAGAGAGAAGATGGATTCCTCCAAACCATTCCAGCTTTGATTGTGAAGAAGCAGCGAATGATGGAGGAGCTGAAGCGGACGAGAGCCTGCCAGATTCCTGTGAAGGAGAGCAGAGAGACCAGAGGCTTCTGGAGGAGGCTCATCAAAAAGAGAGGGTGAACAACAGGAGCAGACCCACCGGACTGACAAACCCACCGGACTGACAGAACCACCGGACTGACAAACCCACCGGACTGACAGAACCACCGGACTGACAGAACCACCGGACTGACAAAACCCACCGGACTGACAGAACCACCGGACTGACGGAACCACCGGACTGACAAACACTGCAGAAGAAAGCTCTGAAAGTTGCTCTGATGGAGATCATGATGCACTTCAGAGTGAAGGACAGAACTCTGGATGTTGCTCTGATGGAGATCAAGAAGCACTTCAGGGTGAAAGACAGAACCCTGAAAGTCGCTCTGATCGAGATCGTGATGCACTCCAGCAAATCCAAATAAATGATCAAAATGTATTTTCTGCTGTTTCCTGCTTCGTGTTGTTTCACTGTTTAAACCGTAAGTGTTTAACGAGCTTTTAGTAAATCAGAGACTTTATTCGCTGCACTCGGTCAGAATCACAGTCAGAGACCAAAACCAGGCTTCAGATCCAAACCTGATCTTCACTGGAGAAGACGAGCAGAGTGGACTCTGGGCTGATCCGGTGTCAGATAATATACTATACTACTTCTATACTACTGTACTACTGTACTAACACACTACACATTAACACTACCACACTGCACACTACCAGCATACACACTACACACTACACACTAGCACTATACACTAGCACTATACACTACACACTACACACTACCACACTACACACTACCAGCATACACACTACACACTACACACTAACACTCTACACACTAATACACTGATACAGTATATACTATGTTATTTGAACACTAGAACCTCTCTTGACTGTGGACAGAGACAGGGACCGAGGCAGAGCGACAGAACTGTACAAAAAGTGAAAAATATGTTTTTATAGGTTTGTTTTTTTGTGATTTTTACAAACGTTTCCACCATTCTGTGAGAGAATATATACTACTACTACTATACTACTACAACATAGAACTACTACTACTACTAACACTACTACTACTAACACTACTACTACTAACACTACTACTACTAATACTACTACTACTAACACTACTACTACTAACACTACTACTACTACTACTAACACTACTACTACTAACACTACTACTACTACTACTAACACTACTACTACTAATACTACTACTACTCACGCTACTACTAATAATACTACTACTACTAATACTACTACTACTAACACTACTACTACTAATACTACTACTACTAACACTACTACAACTAATGCTACTACTACTACTACTACTACTACTACTAATACTACTACAACTAACACTACTACTACTAATACTACTACTACTACTAACACTACTACTACTAACGCTACTACTAATAACACTACTACTACTACTAACACTACTACTACTAACGCTACGACTACTAACACTACTACTACTACTAACACTACTACTACTAACACTACTACTACTACTACTACTACTACTACTAATACTACTACTACTACTAATAATAATAATAATAATAATAATTCTTAAACTGGCCCAGATGTTGGTTTGGGCCTTTGGGACACTGGGTGAACTGGACTGGTCTGTGGAGCTGGAGACTGAAGATGAATGAAGTCTTTGATGATTCTCTCATTCTTTCATGACTCCTGAGGTGCACCAGGCCAGTGATTCTTCAGGTTCATGGGTTCCATGTTCTTCTGTTCTGGGTCAGAGGTGGTTCTCGTAAAGTAAGTATGGAGCACAGACTGGACCTGAGACTGAAGATCACCACACTCCGTTAGAAGAGTTCATAAGCTGTGTCTGAATCCACACATCCAATATGTGTGTGTGTGTGTGTGTGTGTGTGTGTGTGTGTGTGTGTGTGTGTGTGAGTGTGTGGTGTGTGTGTGTTTGTGTGTGGTATGTGTGCATATGTGTGTGTGTGTGTGTGTTTGCATGTGTGGTGTGTGTGTGTATTTACATCTCTACTGCTGACAGCACTGGTGGCGGTCAATGGTCCCCGGACCTCGACCAATCCGGTATGGTACACCGGATGCCCTTCCTGACATAACTCTCCACACTTATCCGGTACTGGGACCGGCACGAAGAAATACACTGGCTTGTGCATCCCTAGTGGCTGAGATGACCAACCACACAAGCGTAAATGTACAAATGAAGTGAAGGTTATTTTACTTCTGTTACTGAGTATGTTCACTGTCGACAGGCCTTCATTGAAGATTTGAGAGGAGGACAGAAAGCTTGGACTGGACTGACTGACAGGGACAGAGACCGTATGTGGACATGGGTGGACGGTTCAGCACTGAACACTGAGTAAGAGATCACTGAGCTGAACTCTGGTCATGATGCAGTTACTGACTCTTTACTCCTCACTGCTCTGATAAAACACAGTGGATCCTCTGATCTTCTCCTTCAGCTTCTGGAAACCTGGAGAACCCAATGAAGCAAATGAGCACTGTGTAGTTACAGGCCATGGATCTGTAAATACCTGGGCTTGGAGGAAGATGAGGAAGATGTTTTAGTACAGATGACGTCAAACACCAGGAATGTTACCACCTTGATAATCCCATCTTATAATAACGTGCTCTTCTCTTTCTGATTGATCCTCATCATGAGGGATGGACAATAATGACGGTTCCAACAAATCTTTTCTAGTAGAACTTCAGTCAGTTATCATGTATTAACTATTGTAATGGTGGCGGGGAGTTTGAATTACGCCAACGCAGAGCTAGGGTTCCAAAATGTAACTTAATTAACATAAACTAGAAGACAAACCCAACAGTGCCACCATTAACTGTGAGGCAGAGCCTTGTTAATGAAACGCTCTGTTCTGTCTAAATAGCACCCCAATGAAGCATACCTGTGTCTGAACAAGCCCAGGTGTGCTCAGTCAGAACAGAGCGCCATCTGTCTAGTGGGATAATAGTCAGCGTGTGATTTAAGATCACAGGACTGCGACCTGGGTAGTGCTCTAGAGAGTCACAGTGGCAATTTTGCTGCCTTATTTTGTACTGATAGACAAAATATAAACGTAAATCACTGACATTGCCAGGATTGCATTGATTAGAGCTTGTGATGGTCAGTTTGATTAGTTTTAGATTAAGTGCGCAGCCTCACCTAATGAGATGTTTCTTCCACTTGATTCCTGCAGTTGGTGGAGGTGAAGCTCCAGCACATGACCGTTTACAGCGGGCTGGAGACTGAACGCTGGTGGGTGCTAAGCAACGAGTTCTTCCACGTGCTCTCACTACAGGTGTGTCACTGGAGCGGCTTCCTGATTTCCATGTGAATAGATGTTCTCCAGTTTCTTTATTTGGACTGTTTGTCGTTGCATTTATAGCTTCCAACGCTGTATTTAGCTCGAGCCAGAGCTGTGGCCTACATCAAGGTAAAGCGATAGTCTCGACTGAATGATGAGTCTGTCCCGCTCTGAATTTATTTCTTATGATCATGTCATCTGTTCATTCAGAGCGTAGGAAGGATCATCAGTGAGGTGAAGGTCTGCCTGCGCACTGAAACATCAGAATCATCAGCGCAGGATGTTCTCCTGGTGAGCAGTTAGTAGTTACTCAGTCATGTGTAGCTACCAGTGATGTTTGCCTCTTTAAGTACATGTTCAACAAGAAAGCATTTGCATAATTTCTGTGTGTTTATTTTTCAGAGCACCACGATGGCCGTGACGTTTAAGGGCATCTCCATCGACAAGGATGGTCGTTTCAGGTCTCATGAGTCTGATGACATCCAGACCCTGGAGACACTGGCACCTAATGTGTTTTTCATGAGTCCTCCAGGACCACCCCATGATTTTAATCAACTGCAGGGCACTTGAGGCCGTTATTTACCTTTTATCTAATAGTAATGTTTTCTTATTAATGTCTTTTTTTTCTTTTCTGTGAGAGTGTGTGTGCGTGTGTTTGAGTGTCTGTTTTCAGATGTAATTGCTGATCATACGACCCAGAGCCTCAACATTTTAGATGATTTGGCGTTTGGACGAGGAGCCTCACATCAAGAAAAAGGGAATCATATTTTTAATCAGATTTATTTCTGTAAACATATTTACTAGACTTGAACTAACCTTGTTTGTTTATGTTTCCCTCTCTATCTCCTTTATTCTGTCACTGCTCTATGTAGGCTCCCACTGTAGCAGTCCTCCAGTATTAGAGACTCCAGACTGGGACCAGCCTTCTTGAAGACCACCTGCACTAGAGGACCATTTCACAGTTCCTGGATCACATGAGAGGATACGGATCTTCTCCCATTGACCACACCGTTTATGTTGGAGGATTTTGAGAAGAAGTGCAACTGGGTCAGATTGAGATTTACAAGAAGTGGAACAGAACAGACAATTCAGAAAATTCAATTCAATTCAATTCAATTCAATTCAATTCAATGTATTCTTATATAGCGCCTTTTACAACACAGTTGCCCCAAGGCACTTTACAATGGTGGTGGTAAAAATCACAAGTGATTCAACGTCATTCTAATACTGCTATTTAAATGGACTTTTAATTTGTTATGAATCATTTTCAATAAAGATTCATGACCAGATTACAAGAACGATGGTGTTTTTGCTTCATATTTACCATTTATATTTTATATTTCAGGCAGCGGTGGCCTAGTGGTTTGGGTGTTGGCCACATGATCAGGGTTTCGAACCCCTTCCAAATAGGTTGCTCTGAGGTACCCTTGAGCAAGGTGCCATCCCCATCACTGCTCCTTGGGTGCTTTCAATAGCTGCCCACTGCTGCACGGTGTTTGAGTGTTCATGGGTTAAATGCAGAGGTCCAACTTCATTGTGGTTCATTGTCTGCTGTGCTTTGACCTCGCAATGACAAGGGTTGTCACTTTTCTGTGTTTCTGTGTATTAATTAAAGCTACATTAAGGGTAGCACTGCTGTTGGCATAAATCTTACTTAGACTTTAAAATATTTCGATTTTAATGGACACACGTGAATCATCATTGTCTGATGTAACTGACGTTGTTAGTTTGTTTTTTCTTGGATTAATAGCTCAGATTTACTGATTTCATTTTCATGTAAATCACCTGATCACACACACACACACACACACATTATGCTACGCTGGCACAGGTCCAGCTCACTGTTGTGAATGTTCATTTCAGGATGGAGGGAAATGTAATTTCCTTCTTAGGTTTCAAACACTCACTCCTTCCCCTCACCGTCTGTCCAGAGTGGGGTCGAGAGGACTGAAAATCCTGTTCACTCACACAGGCTCGTCAATTGCCCTTACGCATCCATAAGCAAGGTACTGTCCCAGTCAGTGTTCCCCGGTGTGGAACTGTGTGCTGTGCTGTTTCACAATGACAAATATATTCACCTTCATTTTCACTTCCACTTTCACTTCTGAAACTTCTGATGAAGATTTTAACCAACCAAAGAAACTGAGAAACTACAAACACCAAGTTCCAGGTTAACTGGATCCAGCATTTATCTTACTTTAGAAACTTTTTCTAAGTCTGAAATAAACAAGGTAAAAAATCAAGTCAGAGAGATGCGGCACAACCACTTTACTGAAGAGTTTCAGCAGGCGTGGTCCAGTGGGAGCAGCTCCAAATGCTCATCCCAACTTCTGACTTTTAATACATTTCAATCACCTTTGTTCTCCTTTAAAATAGACATGAATCCATCCATCCATCCATCCATTATCTGCCGCTTGTCCCAAACGGGGTCGCAGGGGAGTGCTGGCGTCCAACCCAGCGCACACAGGGCGAGGACGGGGGACGCACCCTGGACAGGGCGCCAGCCCATCGCAGGGAGGAGCGGGACGGGGACGGCACCTTGCTCAAGGGTACCTCAGGGTAACCCATTGGGAAGGGGTTCGAACCCCCGATCCTCAGATCATGTGGTCAACACCCTAACCACTAGGCGACATGAATCCATCCCATTAATAATTTTCCAACAATAATATTCAATGCTGTCATGATTAACACCTCTGTTTCCCCGCCTTCACCAACAATAGACAAAGGTCTCTTCACTGATGGCTCTCTGTCTTACCAGCATTTCAAGGTTGCTTCCCATCCAGTTTCCCATCGAGTTCTCAATTGTAAATGCAGCTGCTTGATTAAAACTGTAACCCTTTGTTAATAATAATAATCCTTTATTTATTTTACAGGCTTTCTGTGGGACCTGTTGATCCATTAAAAATGTAACTCCTTGCTGCTGGAGAGCTTCTGGGAACTCGTGAGACAGACGTAAGACCCTGGACAAAATGCAACTGTTTGCAGGTGCAACTTCTTGCTCTCCCGTGGGACCTCAGTGGTGTGAGACACTGTAGGACAGGGACAAAAGTAAAGGGATTTTGACTGTATATGTCCCCCCGCTCTGACTTACAAGTCAGAAAGCTCAATAAATGCGGTTAAACACCGTGAGGTTAGATACTGAACAAAAGAACAATGGATCAACTGTTTCCCTTTCTTCCAGTCCTCTGCATCTTCCTGCTTTACCACCTGCATGTCCTCTCTCACCACATCCATAAATCTTTTCTTTGGTCTTCCTCTTCTCCTCTTTCCTGGCAGCTTCATCTTCAACATCCTCCTTCCAATATATTCCTCATCTCTTTTCTGGACATGTCCTAACCAACGCAGCCTTGCTTCTCTAACCTTCTCTCCAAGACGTCTAACCTGAGCTGTTCCTCTAATATGATCATTTCTAATCCTGTCCATCCTCGTCACACCTAATGAAAATCTCAGCAACTTTAACTCTGACAACTCCAGCTCCTGCCTTTTCGTCAGTGCCGTCTCCAACCCATACAACATAGATGGTCTCACTACTGTCCTGTAAACCTTCCCATTTGCTCTAGCTGGTACACGTCTGTCACAAAACACTCCAGCCACTCTTCTCCACCCATTCCAACCTGCCTGCACTCCCTTCTTCACCTCTCTTCCACACTCGCTGTTACACTCAACTGTTTGCAACTCGCTGTTGCATCTGTGGTGCTCTTTCTTGGCATAAAGCCATACTGCTGTTCACTAATCCTCACCTCTTTTCTTAACCTAGCTTCCACTACTCTTTCCCATAACTTCATGGTGTGGCTGATCAACTTTATCCCTCTATAGTTACTACAGCTCTGTGCATCCCCCTTATTCTTGAAGATCGGTACCAGTGCACTTCGTCTCCACTCCTCAGGCATCTTCTCACTTGCCAAGATTGTGTTAAACAATCTGGTCAGAAACTCAACTGCCATCTCCCCTAAACATCTCCATGCTTCCACTGGTATGTCATCCAGTCCAACAAACTTTCCATTCTTCATCCTATTCATCGCTGCCCTTACTTCCATCTTGTATATTTGCTGCACTTCCTGGTTCACTCTCCTCACATCATCCAATCTTCTCTCTCTCTAATTTTCTTCATTCATCAGCACCGCAAAGTATTCCTTACATCTGCTCAACATGCTCTGTTCACCTGTGAGTACGTTTCCATTTCTATCTTTAATCGTCCTGACCTGCTGCACATCTTTCCCAGATTTGTCTCGCTGTCTAGCCAATCGATAAAGGTCCTGTTCTCCCTCTTTACTGTCCAACATCTCATACAATTCACCAAACACCTGATCTTTGGCCTTCATCACTGCTTTCTTCGCCCTGCGGTTCATCTCCTTGTACACCTGTCTACTTTCTTCATCTCTCTGACTGTCCCATGTCTGCTTTGTTTCCCTCTTCTTTTGAATACACTCCTGGACTTGTTGGTTCCACCACCAGGTTTCCTTATCCTCTATCTTCCAGATGTCACACCAAGTACATTTCTAGCCGTCAGCCTGATCACTTCTGCAGTAGTTTCCCAGCAATCCGGTAGCTCTTCAACACCTCCCAGTGCCCGTGTTAACTCCTGCCTTGATTCCACCTTGCAGTCCTCCTTCATCTTCAATCACTTGATCCTCGACTCTGCCCTCACTTTCCTCCTCTTCTTGACCTCCAAGGTCATCCTACAGACCACCATCCTATGCTGTTTAGCTACACTCTCCCCGTCACTACTTTGCAGTCACTAATCTCTTCCATCTCACAACCAACCTGTGGAGCATAAGCACTAAGAACATTCATTATCACATTATCCAGCTTCAAACTCATCACCCTCCCTGACACCCTCTTCACCTCCAAACACTCTCCACATCTATCAGGATAACGCCTACCCCATTCCTCCTTCTATCCACACATTTACATTGCATTTACATTTATGGCATTTGGCAGACACTCTTATGCAGAGCATATAATATTATATAAATAATATTATATATATAATATATATATAATATTTGTTTTCGTTCAGTATTTAATTATCACAGATATTTAGGGTACTGAACCTGGTTCAGCCAGCTGCCAATGCTTGTTAAACCTTGGCAGTCCTTCACCATTGCCTGTATGGTTACTGGATATGCAGTCAAAGATGAGGATGGCACTACAGCACTCATCAGCAAAAAAACACCAGAATGGACTGGAAAGTAACGCAATACCAACAATAGAGGGAGTGAAAGAGACAAATCAAGCAAGATCAGTTTCACAGCTAAATTCTCGAGCAGAGCAGAAACATTCAGTGTGAGCACAGTGCAGTTTTACTGTGGTCGAAACAGCAGTGATACTGTTGTAATGCAGCCTGCTATAAAGGATCTAAAAAAAAACCAGTGGCTTTTTTCACACCAACTGGCACAGATAAATAAGTTACAATATCTAAGCAGAGCAAGAGGGTATATTTTCTTCTTTTGGCTGTTACTCTTGTCGTGGAAAATCGAAGTGTAATCCTAAATCCGAAACTTTTTCCAAGTCAGTAATCCAATGTGGTCAAAAAACCAGGCGGAGTCAGAGAGATGCAGTACATCCAATTTACTGAAGAATATCAGCAGGTGTGGTCCAGTGGGAGCAGCTCCAACCCGCTGATCCCAACATCGGACTTTTAATACATTTCAATCACGTTAAAATTTACATAATCCATCCCATTAATAGTTTTCCACCAATAATATTCAATGCAGTCATGATTTGACCTCAGTTCCCCCACCTTTGCCACTTCACCAACAATGGACAAAGGTCCTTTTACTGATGACGCCCTGTCTTATCCTCCACCAACATTTCAAGGTTTCCTCTTGTCCAGTTTCTCAATTGTGAGTGCAGCTGCCTGATTAGAAATGTAACTGTTCACTCCTGGCCATCTATGAGCCCTATTGTTCATTTTAGAGATGTATCTGTTTACTTTTCCATTGGAATTCGATGGTGTGGAACACTGTAAGACAGGGGTAAAAGCAAAGGGACAAAAGTAAAGGGATTTTTACTATACTGTCTATGTATCTGTGTCTTGCTTTCTGTCTGTCTGGTTTTTTTTTTTTTTGTATTTATCTTACTATCTTTCCTTTTTCTGTTTCTTCTTCTTCTTTTCTCTCTGTCTCTGTCTTCCTTGTCTCATTTAGCAGCAGTATCAGAAATTAAACTGATTTGAACAGATAGTACTCTTTAGTAAAGGGTCAAAGATTTGTGAGTGAATGAAGAGAAACCTCAGCTGTACCTCAGCTACAGGTGCATTGGGCATCTCACAACTCTCGAGG
Source organism: Hepsetus odoe (assembly GCA_017165825.1). Lineage (NCBI taxonomy): Eukaryota > Metazoa > Chordata > Actinopteri > Characiformes > Hepsetidae > Hepsetus > Hepsetus odoe. The sequence continues at coordinate 20,210 of JABMDN010000218.1, forward strand.
AACTAAATCACTGGATGAGGTTGGACGCAAAAGAGAGCATGGAATCTTCCAAATTTCAACATTCTGGCTGATGGGCCCAGACTCCTCCCAGACAAAGCTCCTGAACAGAAAAAAGTAAAACTCAGACTGCATGTGATCGATTGAAAACGAAACAAAACCAGAATAAGCAGAGAATAGGACAAAGACCCATGTTTCATCTCTTATCAGAAAAAGGAATGAGGTGGACTGCTTCTGGAGATCCTGCAGTATCAGGCCAGTGGCTGGAGTTTGTGTGGACGGCTCCAGCTCCATCTTCTCGTTCTAAAAAGCAAAGTAACATGCAGGTCTCATTTAGCAGCAGGATGAGAAATTAATATTAATTGAAAAAATAGTACAGTAAAGAAAAAACACAAAAGATTTGTGTGTGAATGAAGAGAAACCCGAGTCGTAGCTGAAAGTGTGTCTGGTTTCTCACAGCTCTCATGGAAGTCGTTGGACAAGGATGGAAACGAGAGACAGCGTGGAATCCATCTAATTTCAACATTCTGGCTGATGGGCCCAGACTCCTCCCAGTCTACTCTGCTGAAAGTAAAAAGGAGAGAAATCTCTGACTTCATGTGAACAACTAAAAAGAAAACTAACCAGAATACACAAGAAAGAATAAGAACCACCCATGTTTCATCTCTTTTCAGAAAAAGGACAGAAGTGCACTGCTTCTGGAGATCCTGCAGTATCAAGCCAATGGCTGGAGTTGGTGGCGAATGAACCTGCTCCATCTTCTAGTTCTAAACAGTAAAATAACATGCAGGGCTCCTTTAGCAGCAGTAACAGAACCTAAACTCATTTGAACATATTGCACTCTTAAGTAAAAGGCTAAAGATTTGTGCATGAATGAAGAGAAACACAAGCTGTAGCAACAAGTGTGACTGGCTTCTCACAACATTTGTGGAACTAGATGGATGGACGAGGTTGGAAACGACAGAGAGCGTGGAATCTATTTTTAAGTGAAAGTGACAACCCTTGTCATTGCGAGGTCACAGAACAGCACACAGTGAACCACAATGAAACTGGACCAATGCAATTTAACCAATGCAAACACCGTGCAGCAGTGGGCACTCAGGTAACCAAGGTGAGGCCAAGGCTCTATCACATTTTCACCAGATTCTTCCTCGCCTGGTCTTATTTTAACAGGACCAATGAAAAACCTTTCAGAGAAAAACCTTTGAGGTTGTCCCAGTGAAAGAAATGTAAACGCTTCAAATGTTCATTGTTGCACAATAGTCTAAATATTGGAAAGTTAGCTTTTCTTGTTTGGCCATTTGATCTTGTGCTTACTCAGTTTTTATTTCTTTGTTCTGATTATTCTTAGCATTGATTTTTAAGTTGGTTAAGCTGAAATATAGACATAAGGTAGCAGGTCCATTCAAGCATTGGCACATTGGAAAACCCCTGTGGATTTTTCACAGGATCAAAAGGATCTTCACTGATGAACCTAAGATAAACCTGGGCTCATCAAAGTCTTCAGCTTGCCTGAATAAGGAACTGAACTCAGATTAAAAGGCTGCTGCTCTACCGACTGAGTTATCCAGGCGCTATATTGAACAGTTGTATCGGCTCATGACAGAATTCAGATGAAAAAGATGAGAACTGCCTAAATAAAATTGCACAGCGCAACAAAAACTACAAACGGACTGTAACACTGCACACCAGAACATCATGGACCCAGTGCAACCAAGGTAGCACCTCTGACTCCAGATCTGAGAGTTGCACCTGTCACATCTGGGTCACACCTTCTTGTGTCTTTAACAGTAGAGAAGGTGCTTTATGGCACTGGGTTGCTTATGAGCCTACTTCTTACTGTTGACCTCAACACCTCTTCCACGTTTCCCTGCATTTCTCAAAGTTGTTCTGATACAGCATCTCCAGCAAGCTTGTGTTCTTGCTTAGAGACAGGTGAGTCATCCTAATTCCTTGATGGGCCAGGGATCCACAAAGATCAAGCATTTCAATCTTCTGTGGTGCATTGTGAAACCCTTATGTTTTACAAAGTCTCTAAAAAATGTTCAATTCATGGCATAAAAAGACTTTATTTTGATTACAATTTAATCGTTGTATTCAAGCACTTTGAACCACCAATGCTTATAGAAAGAGCCACCAATGCTTATAGAAAGAGTTAGCACACAAATCAGCCTGACCACACTGACAATAGTAACATTGTGAAACCCTTATGTTCTACAATGTTTGTAAAAAAATGTTTAATTCATGGCATAAAAAGACTTTATTTTGATTACAATTTAATCGTTGTATTCAAGCATTTTTACAGAATCTCTCTCTGTTGTTCTTAATGAATATCAAGAATCTTTTCCAGCTAGGAATTTACCTGCAACGATTTAACACATCCACCAGTCCTTGTATAAAAAGTTGACACACAAGTCAGCCTGACCAAACTGACAATAGTCACAATATAAAATCGCAATGGATGTAAGATTTTTTCAATTCATGGCATAAAAAGACTTTATATTGATTACAATTTAATCATTGTATTCAAGCACTTTTACAGAATCTTTCTCTGACCACACTGACAATAGTAACATTGTGAAACCCTTATGTTCTACAATGTTTGTAAAAAAGTGTTCAATTAATGGCATAAAAAGACTTTATTTTGATTACAATTTAATCGTATTCAAGCACTTTTACAGAATCTTTCTCTGACCGCATTGACAATAGTAACATTGTGAAACCCTTATGTTCTACAATGTTTGTAAAAAAATGTTCAATTCATGGCATAAAAAGACTTTATTTTGATTATAATTTAATCGTTGTATTCAAGCATTTTTACAGAATCTCTCTCTGTTGTTGTTAATGAATATCAAGAATCTTTTCCAGCTAGGAATTTACCTGCAATGATTTAACACATCCACCAGTCCTTGTATAAAAAGTTGGCACACAAGGCAGCCTGACCACACTGACAATAGTCACAATATAAAATCGCATTGGATGTAAAAATGTTTTAATCCATGGCATAAAAAGTCTTTCTTTAGTTTTTTTCATTTGATTGTTATAATCTTGCACTTTTACAGAATCTTTCTCTGACCACACTGACAATAGTAACATTGTGAAACTCTTATGTTCAACAATGTTTGTAAAAGAAATGTTCAATTAATGGCATAAAAAGACTTTATTTTGATTACAATTTAATCGTTGTATTCAGGCACTTTTACAGAATCTTTTTCTGATCACACTGACAATAGTCTGAATATAAAATCGCAATGGTTGTAAAAAATTTTCAATTCATGGCATAAAAAGACTTTCTTTAGTTTTGTTCATTTAATTGTTATAATCTTGCACTTTTACAGAATCTTTCTCTTTTGTTCTGAATGAAAATTAAGTAGCTTTTCAAACTAGAGATTCATCTGCAACGATTTAAACACATCCACCAGTCCTTGTATAAAAAGTTGGCACACAAGTCAGCCACACTTACAGTACTGGTTGTCTCAGTTGTGAAACCTTAACGTTTTGACATTGTTTGTATAAGCTGCAAAAACTTGCAGTTCATGGCACAAAAACGAGATTGTATTTGTAAACTATTAAATAATGTTATTCATGCACTGTAACAGATCTTTTCTTTGCTGTATTGCATATGAACTAGTTAGTTAAGCTAAAGGTTTGAGTACAAGGATTTAACAGGTTGACAGATAGCTCAAAGCTACTAGATCAGTGCATTGGCCAGGAATCGGACCCAGGGCTCCCGCGTGGCAGGCGAGAATTCTACCACTGAACCACCAATGCTTATAGAAAGAGTTAGCACACAAGTTAGCCTGACCACACTGACAATAGTAACATTGTGAAACCCTTGTTTTACAACGTTTGTACAAAAATGTTCAATTCATGGCATAAAAGACTTTATTTTGATTACAATTTAATCGTTTTCAAGCACTTTTACAGAATCTTTCTCTGACCACACTGACAATAGTAACATTGTGAAACCATTATGTTTTACAATGTTTGTTAAAAAATTTTCAATTCATGGCATAGAAAGACTTTTTTTTGATTACAATTTAATCGTTGTCAGAACAGAATCTCTCTCTGTTGTTCTGAATGAATGTCAAGAATCTATTCAAGCTAGGAATTTACCTGCAACATTTACAGCATTTAGCACACAATCTTATCCAGAGTGACTTACATTTCCTGATTAGAGGGACAGTCCCCACTGGAGCAACTCAGGGTTCAGGGTCTTGCTCAGGGACCCAGTGATACCACCAGAGGTAGTAATGCCAGAGGAGGGATTTGAACCTGGGCCCTCTTGGCCCTCTTAGGCAAGTATCCTACCACTAGACCACCACCCACCCAACGATTTACCACATCCAGTTGGCACACAAGTCAGCCTGACCACACTGACAATAGTCACAATATAAAATCGCTGGATGTAAAATTATTTCAATTTTTGGCATAAAAAGACTTTCTTTAGTTTTTTTTATTTAATTGTTGTAATGCCTATTTACCTCTTTTTGAATATGCCCTCATCATGACATATGATTCTCTCTAAAACAGCATGTTTAATGTAAGTCTCAGGCTCTTTGATTTTAAGAGCTGCTGAACCACAGCCCCCAGTCTGAGAAGCACTGCTCAATACTCAATACTCAATACTCTTTGTGAGTCTTTAGAACAGGAGAGATACAAGATTCCGCTGCAAGTTCTGGTGTTTCAATTAATGCAGTAATAAACCGATTAAACTCACTAAAGTTATTTTAGTGCTGAACGAAGATATAAAATTAGGATTGTTGAAAGCAGTATGAACTGGTTTGTGTGTTTTAATCCACTGGTGATGTGGGTTTGGGACTGAAGACACAAAGGATTACAGGTCAGTAAAGATGGTCTGTTTATTGGTGAATAAAGTGATTGTACTGAGAGAATCTGCACTGATAGAAGCACTCGTTCATTCTCTCGTTTCTTTTCATTCAGTTTTTGCAGAAATCCCATCTGTAAGCTCGTTTTCAGTTTGAGACCTGTTACTTACTCTCTGACGTTGGCTTCTTATTTAAATTTTCCATCATTGGCCAGTATGTAAATTAGGTCATTCGAAGCCTTGGTCAAATGGAAACTGCAACGTTCAAGTGGCAGAGCGTGGGCCTTTGTTTGGACAAATGCGCATCCGATTAAGCCCCTGAAAAACCTCAGACAAAGTTAACTTTCTGGAACAGAACTGGCAAATTGGAGACAGGAAGAAGTCTCTGCACATGTGTGTTTGCTGCAGTAGGACTAACTAAACTGAAAAATGTGGCCTCACAGTTCTGAGAGTTGCTAATCACCAAATGGCACCGCTAACTGGCACTTAGGATGGGGTTATGTGAATCCTTTCAAAGTGTTGAGGTCAACAGTAAGAAGTAGGCTCAGAAGCAACCCAGTGCCATAAAGCACCCTTCTCTACTGTTAAAGAAACAAGAAGGTTTGACCCAGATGTGACGTGAAGGTGCAACTTTCAGATCTGGAGTCAGAGTTGTTACTTTTGTTGCACTGGGTCCAAGCTGGCTTGGTGTGCAGTGTTATAGTTTGTTTGTAGTTTTTGTTGCGCTGTGCATTTGTGTTTAGGCAGCTCTCATCTTTTTCATCTGAATTCAATTCAATTCAATTCAATTTATTCTTGTATAGCGCCTTTTTACAACAAAGTTGCGCCAAGGCACTTTACATTGGTGGTGGATGGTGGAACAGGTTACAGTGATAGATGTTAAAGCCGGACAACTACGAAGGAGAGGAACCAAAAACTCCACTATGTGGAGAAAAAAAAACCTCTGAGGGTCCAAGGTCAACCGGCTACCCAACCCCCTTGGGTACACTAACAGTACAAAGTTAGTTTGGTTTTAAACTCCAGGATCAGCGAGGAGTCCCAAGTTGCTTCCAGGTACCAATGAGCTGCCAGGGTCCCTTGGCGCATCAGATGCATCACACAGACCAGATGGTAGCTCGGCATTGGACTCAGGTGATGACCACAACGGGCCCCCCCGGACATGTTGGGAGAGAAATGGAATGAGGGGGTCAGTAATGAGCAGGATCCAGTAGTGACAGAGACAGAAATGAAACAACAGTGCGATGGCATGTACAGCAGCACCAGCGACATTAGTAATGGTGCACTATGGTGATTGGTGCGGGTAAGATAAACTAAAAAAGTAAGTCTTCAGCCGTGATTTAAAGACTGAGACTGATTCGGCATCACGTACAGAAGCAGGCAAGCTGTTCCACAATCTAGGGGCCCTGTAACTGAAAGCTCGTGCTCCTATACATTTATTTATGGAGGGACAATTAGGAGATCTTTATTCTGGGATCTAAGTGGGCGATTAGGTGTGTACTTCAACCCACCCAACGAACACCATCATCAAATATGCGGATGATACCACTGTGGTGGGGCTCATCTCAGATGGAGATGAGACAGCATACAGGGCTGAGGTAGAGAAACTGTCCCTCTGGTGCTCAGAGAACAATCTGTCAATGAATGTCCTCAAAACTAAAGAACTGATTACGGACTTCAGGAAGCATAAGCATGACCACATCCCTCTGCTCATTAATGGTGAATGTGTGGAAATTGTCACTAGCCTCAAGTTTCTGGGCACCTGCATCTCAGCTGACCTTTCCTGGACTCACTACACAAAAGGCTCGGCAGCGATTATACTTCCTGCGTGTCCTCAGGAAAAACAAGCTGGACATGAAGTTGCTGCTGGCCTTCTATCACTCTTCTGTGGAGAGTGTACTAACAAACTGTTTGGGAGTGTGGTATATGGGTTCCACAATTGAGAACAGGAAGGCTGTGCAGGGGGTCAGAAATGCTGCACAAAAAATGATCGGCTGCCCCTTACCCTCCATATCTGAAATATCCACATCTCATTGCCGCAAGAAAACTAAAGCCATCATTGCAGATTCTTCACATCCCGCCCATCATCTGTTTGAACTGATGCCTTCAGGCAGGCGCTACAGATCCATCAAGTCACACACGACTAGATTTAAAAACAGTTTTTTTCCATGGGCCATTCGAACTCTAAACACTCAGTAACTCAATAGCCCCCCCCATGCTCCAAACACCACCAACACACATGCACACAGCACTTTAAATCTGGTTAAAATATCTGGTTAAAAATGTCTGTGTCTGGTTTAAAATGTCTGTGTTTCTTTTATTGTGTTTTTGCTTTTATTTATATATATATTTATATTTATACATGTGTTTGCTTTTAATTATCCATTTATTTATTTATTTTTTTTAATCTATTTTTTTAAACTCTATTAAAATAATGCATTGAAGTAGGGGAACCACCCCCCCCCAATTTCGTTGTACATTGTACAATGACAATAAAGTCTATTCTATTCTATTCTATTCTAGGTATTAAGTAGTTCGGTTAGGTATATTGGGGCAAGACCTTTATGTGCCTTGTAAGTTAAGAGGCGGACCTTGAAGTCAGCCCTGTACCTAACAGGAAGCCAGTGAAGCGAGGAGAGTATGGGAGTGATGTGGTCGTACTTCCTGCTCCTGCTAACAATCCTAGCGGCTGTGTTCTGAATGCGCTGTAGGGTGCTTAATGTGCCCTGAGAGCTTCCAGAAAGTAGGGCACTACAGTAATCTAATCTACTGTATACAAACGCATGTACTACTTTCGCCGTGTCTTCCATTGACAGAAAACGCCGTAGTTTGTCAATGTTCCGAAGGTGCAGGAAGCATGTCTTCACTACTGCATTAACATGGGGATTAAATGAAAGATTTGAATCGAAAATAACACCAAGGTTACGTGCCAGAGTACTAACTGAAAACTTCAACCCTGCATCCCGGATATGCGAAATGAAGTTGGCCCTGTCCATATCACTAATACAAAACAAGAGCAGCTCAGTTTTTTTGGGGTTTAGTGAGAGGAAGTTGTTATTCATCCAATCCCTAATATCACTGAGGAGCTAATTAAAGTGCCGGTTGATGCTTTATCACATGATTTAACAGATAAGTAGAGCTGAGTGTCATCAGTGTAGGAGTGGTAACTAACATTATGCTTCCGTATAATAGTGCTTAGTGGGAGCATGCAGAGGGAGAAGAGCACTTGGCCCAACACCGACCCTTGTGGGACTCCATAGTTAACTAGTGACATAGGTGAGGGGGTGCCATAATCATCCATTTGGATGAAGCAGTAACGGTTTGTGAGAGAGGAGTTGAACCATTTAAGGGCTGTTCCGCTAATGCCGACAGTGGAGTGAAGCCTATTTACTAAAATGGAGTGATCCACCGTGTCGAACGCAGCACTAAGATCTAAGAGAACAAGAACAGTGATGTTTCCTGCATCACTCGAGACCATTATATCATTCACCACTCTAGTTAGAGCGGTTTCTGTGCTGTGGCCGTGCCGGAAGCCTGATTGGAGTTTATCTAAGAGGTTATGCGTGTCTAGATGTGACTGCAGTCTCGCAACTAGTTTTTCTAGAATCTTAGAGAGAAACGGGACATTAGAGATGGTCTATAATTACTCGGTGAGCGAGGGTCCAAGTTAGGTTTTTTAAGCTGTGGTCTAACCACTGCTGTTTTAAACTGATTGGGGACTACACCTGAGGTCAGGGCTGCATTCATGATATCAAGTACATGTGTTGATAGTACTCCTAGGGATTCCAGGAATTCTGTCACGAACCAATACAAAAGCTCTCTAAAGAGCCTGGAAAAAATCCAAACGGGGTTGTTCAATGTGTCAGTGCTTGAATGGAACTTACGTCTGTATTTCAGCTTAACCAACTTAAAAATCATCGCTAAGAATAATCGGAACAAAAATGAATACTGAGTAAGCCACAAGCTCAAGTAGCAAAACAAGAAAGGCCAATTTTTCCATTATTTAGAGAACTGTACAACAATGAACATTTGAAGCGTTTACATTTCTTTCACTGGGACAACCTCAAAGGTTTTTCTCTGAAAGGTTTTTTCTTGGTCCTGTTAAAAATTAGACCAAGCTGAGAAAAGTCTAGTGCAAAATCTTAATTAGATATTCAGCTCTTTTCTTTATGTTGATCCCGGCATCCTACGCTTTGAAGCTACAAGCAAAACAATCGCAACTTTCAAGTGACAGAGCGTGGTCCTTTCTTTAGCAAAACACAAGAAAAGCTCCTTCAGAACAAATTTCCTGATTTTCTGATGAATGTAATGTACTCGCCAATGTGCCTGTCGGAGAATGCTATGGCTACGCTATGACAAATAAAGTAGTGTGTCCACATTAAGCTCATAAACATTAAGCTCACTCTTGAATCTCTCTTTGTGCACACAGGTCAATCACAGACCGTCACACATGCCTCTGAGTTGAATATTTTATTTCAAACTTTAAACATGAAATACAGATCTTTCATTCATGACTTATCTGTTGTTTCCTCCCAGAATCTGAGACCACAGACTAGTTACAGTCTAGCTATAAATCCAGGCTCTCCGTTCTGCTGAGAGAAGACTGAAGTAGGTGAATGTGACTACCCGTGTCATTGTGAAACGCAGCACAGCCGAAATTCTATCTCTGCGTTTCATTGGTATTTAAAAATATATAAGTAAATATAAATATTTAAATATATAAGTATTTGTTTACTTTAATGTTTTTATGAAAAAAAAACATTATACTTTATATATATAACAAATACCTTTTTATAAATTATGTTTCTCAGGTCCCTTTAATGTATTTAAGTTATTATTTAAATTATACATTTTGGTATATGTTACAATTAAATTTACACATATGGTCAATTTAGTCTAATAACTACAATGATTTTGGACATTAATAACTTTAAATTGCTACAAATCTCTAAGGAGTTTTCCCTGCTCTCTGAGAAGCCTGCACAAATCATTCATTGAGCAACAAATGGGGCGTCATCTTCATTTCTCAAGAAGTCACGGCTAATGCAGCACCTGGCAAACACAGAGCTGAGGGTGCCGTTGGCAAACGCTGGCTGAATGTCAACATTAGCTCTGACGTGAGATTGCCAGAATTAGCGTAGAGTCTTCACTCTACGCTAATTCTGGTGAATTCAGAGCTAATGCCGAGCCACATGGTGCCACGTTTTCCTGACTAAACTGTTGTCTGTACGAAAGACATGTCAATGTACTGTCTGTGCAAAACAGCGAGATTTAAGGTTTGAACGCAGCTTTCTGGCAAGGACAGGCTTTCAACATCAGAAGTTTGGCAAAATTTTTAGGTCACTTGCCATCTGTTTAAGCCAAAAGCATTTTAAAAGTCCCATCATGTTTCTGCCCAGTTTGGGAGTGAGGACATTTTGTGTGTAATACCAGCATGAAAACCACAAAGTGCAGAAACCCCAGACCACCACCGCATCAAAGAGGAACATGGGCTCATTCTGTATAAAGCTTGTGGGAGCACTGGTGGTATCATGGTGAGCATAGCTGCCTTCCAAGCAGTTGCTATGGTGTGATTCCTGGCCAACATAAAGGTTTTTGCTGGCCCGTCTCAGAGAGCAGGTAAAACTTAATTTACTGTTGCTGCAAATGGCAGGTCTTGGAAAGCGTAAAACACATGCAAACTCCGCATCGGGGGATTGAACCCCAGTCTGTCAGGTGACGGATAGAGATATTGTCCATGGTAGGCTCATGGGAACAGCTTAAGAGCTTCTCCCTCTGTGAAATGTTGTGGCAAATTGAGATCTTTGCGCCTGGGGCTCCGTTAGCTTTCCCTTCAGGGTTCCTCGAGTGTTTGGGGAGTGATGAGTGAGTACAATCAACATCGGCTCCGATTCGGAGATTCCGCATCTTTCTTCTTTGGGGCTCATAAAACAAAATAAAAAAATTTTTTAAATGGAAATTTCCAAAATCAAGTCCACGAAACTATTAGATATAACCTTATTGTCTATTATAATATATTTAGTCCAAGTATGATGTGTGTACAGTAAATCTAAAGCCACTCATTTCTTTATATTTTGATACAGAGTCAACTTGTTGATGCAACAATACAATTTCATGGCTGTAAACGACCATATCTTTGGCAGATTTCTAAGTGTTTAGGTCAAAATATTATATCAAATTAAAAACGTATTATATTGTGATTTCCAAAGTGTAGTTCATCTAATAGATGTCCAACTAGAAAAAAATATATCATTTCAGCATGGCTATTGTCCCAAATCACGGACAACCATTATTTCAGAATTTCCCTCACGTCATACACTTCACATAAAAACTCACCTGCAAACAAAAGTCAATTTTAAATAGTGTCACGAGAACATCAGTTTAGGAAAATGAGGCATGTTTTAGTCCAACAGTTCTGCCCGTTTCCACACCCAATCCCACCAAAATCCACAGCAAACTTTTATTGTTTTCATCTTCAAACACATGTGGACACATTCCAGCCTTGAATTTAACATTTTAAATAATAAAACCAAAAGTAATTCTGAAACCCAGTTACAATTCTTTTTTACAGTGGAAAATGTTTAATTCAAATTAATTAAATGAAATTAAATCCAGTAAAATGAAAGAGACACATATGTAAGTGATACTATGAATCTTGACGTTGTTTCCGCTAATCTGTTTTACAGCAGCTACCCATATTGAACTATTGGACTAAGATTAATTTAATAACAAAACTGAAATTCAGATTTTTTTTTTTTTATATTTATCGTTAATAAAGAAGTTAGTCTTTCTAACTGAATGATACTTTATATCTCTTCTCTTGGCCGGTAATGATAATGTGGCACCATATAATAATGAAGCTTGTTGTTTGTTCATTTACATTTACAGCATTCAGCTGACACTCTGATCCAGAGTGACTCACAGTTCTTACATACAGGGACTGTCCCTCTGGAGCACCCTGGGGTTCAGGGTCTCGCTCAGGAGCCCAATGATGGTAGTGCTGGAGGTGGGATTCAAACTTGCAACCTCTTGGTCTTTAGGCCTGTACTAGCTGCAATTAATACAGACATAATAAAATTACATTTACATTTGTGGCATTTTAGCAGAAGCTCTTATCCAGAGCAACTTCCATGTCCTGATTACAGGGACAGTCCCCCTGGAGCAATTCAGGGTTAAGGATAAAATATCCTCAGCAATTCACCCCAAAACAATAGTTTCTCTCCTTTAGTTACACTGGTAATCCATAACGCCTTCCCAGTAATGTCCAAAAAGAAAAAAAAAATGTATTTTGCTTTATTGACAGATTATAGTATTAAACAGTATCATATTTTGTCCATATCTTCTGGCAGTTTCATACGACTATTAGAAGCAGCCAAAATATCCCTTATATGTATATTTGTAAAGTTATTTGTAGGATGTCTACTCAAAGAAAAAAATCAAAGAAAAACAGTTTGGTCTAGATTAGTTCTTACACTTTGTCATGTTTGCGAGGAAAGAGAGGCACACGCACATGGCAGACTTCAGGGTTCTTTAATCTGATCAAAACAATCATCTGAAGACACGGTGAACAGGTGATACTGGGTCGGGCTGGCAAACCTAAAATGCCTGGCTGAGCAGCTGTGGGGGATCGGGTGTGAGTAGTGAGGGTGATATAGATGCTCCGGCTCAGAATTCCAGGAACTGGGACCGGGAC
>JABMDN010000219.1:0-16410 GCA_017165825.1 Hepsetus odoe
CCTGTGTGCGCTGGGTTGGACGCCAGCACCCCCCCCCGCGACCTCGTTTGGGACAAGCAGCAGATAATGGATGGATGGATGGATGGATATAAAATATAAAAAAGATATATATATATCTTTCGGCTGCTCTCGTTTAGGGGTCACCACAGAGGATCAATTGTTTCCATTTCTTCCAGCCCAGCTCCATCTTCAACATCTTCAACTTCCAATATAATATCCTTGTCTCTCCTCTGGACATGTCCAAACCAACGCAACCTTGCTTCTCTAACTTTGTCACCAAAATGTCTAACCTGAGCTGTTCCTCTAATGTACTCATTTCTAATCCTGTCCATCCTCGTCGCACCCAACAAACATCTCAGCATCTTTAACTCTGACATCTCCACTCCACCTCCTGTCTTTTCGTCAGTGTTAACGTTTCCAACCCATACAACATAGCTGGTCTCAATACTGTCCTGTAAACCTTCCCTTTTACTCTAGCTGGTACCAGTCTGTCACAAATCACTCCAGCCACTTTTCTCCACCCATTCCAACCTGCCTGTACTCTCTTCTTCACCTCTCTTCCACACTCGTCGTTAATCTGAATTGTTGATCCCAAGTATTTAAACTCCTCCACCTTTGTCATCTCTACTCTCTGCATCCTAACCACTCCACTTTCCTCCCTTTCATTCACACTTATGTATTCTCTCTTTGCCCTACTCACTTTCATTCCTCTCCTCTCTAGAGCAGATCAGTGTGGAAGTGGTCTAGTGGTAGGGTACTTGCCCATGGTCCCATGGATCTATGGATCAAAAAGTCCCATTTTCAAATCCCACCTCTAGCACTACCACCATTGGGTTCCTGAGCAAGCCCCTTAACCCTGATTTGCTCCAGCGGGACTGTCCCTGTAATTAGGACATGGAAGTCGCTCTGGACAAGAGTGTTTGCTAAATGCCAAAATGTAAATGCAAATGTAAATCTCCATCTCTCCAGGTTCTCCTTAAGCTGCTCCCTACTCTCACTGCAGATCACAATAAAATTGGCAAACATCATTGTCCACAGAGACTCCTGTCTAGCCTTGTCTGTTAGCCTGTCCATTACTATTGCAAACAAGAGAGGGCTCAGTGCTGATCCTTGATGTAATCCAACCGCTACCTTAAATGCATCTGTCACTCCCACTGCAGATCTCAACATCGTTACAATGCCCTCATACATATCCTGAACTACTCTCACATACTTCTCTGTAACACCAGACTTCCTCATACAAAACCACAACTCCTCTCTAGGCACCCTGTCATCTGCTTTCTCCAAGTCCACAAAGGCACAATGCAGCTCCTTCTGACCTTCTCATTACTTCTCCATCAACACCCTCAGAGCAAACATTGTATCTGTAGTGCTCTTTCATGGCATAAAATCATACTGCTGTTCACTAATCCTCACCTCTTTTCTAAACCTAGCTTCCACTACTCTTTCCCATAACTTCATGGTGTGGCTGATCAACTTTATCCCTCTATAGTTAATAATCCTTTAATTATAATCCCACAAATGGGAAATTCGTTCTCTGCATTTCACCCATGTGCAGCAGTGGGCTGCTACTGAAAGTGCCCGGGGAGCAGTAATGGGGACGGCACCTTGCTCAAGGGTACCTCAGCACAATGTACTGGGAAGGGGTTTGAACCCCCAATCCTCCAATCATGTGGCTCTAACCACTAGGCCACCGCTGCCGCCAATTACTACAGCTCTGCGCATCACCCTTATTCTTGAAGATCGGTACCACTACAATTCGTCTCCACTCCTCATGCTCCTCTCACTTTCCAAGATTGTGTTAAAATATCTGGTCAGAAACTCCACTTCCGACTCCCCTAAACATCTCCATGCTTCCACTGGTATGTCATCCGGTCCAACAGCCTCTCTCTCATCTTCTCTCTCTCTCATTTCCTTCATTCATCAGCCCCTCAAAGTATTCCTTGCATCTGCTCAACACGCTCTGTTCACCTGTGATTAAGTTTCCATTTCTATCTTTAATCGCGCTGACCTGCTGCACATTATTTTCTCAAATCTGCCTCTCTGTCTAGCCAATCGGTGAAGGTCTTTTTCTCCCTCTTTACTGTCCAACCTCTCGTACAATTCATCAAACACCTTATGTTTGGCCTTTACCACTGCTTTCTTAGCACTGCGGTTCATCTCCTTGTACACCTGTCTACTTTCTTCATCTCTCTGTCCCAGGTCTTCTTGCCTCCCTCTTCTTTTGAATACATTCTTGGACTTCTTGGTTCCACCACCAGGTTTCCTTATCCTCCTATTATATAGGTTAGATTATATGTAGTTTCTGTTTGTGGGTGCTGGTGGTCTAGTGGTAGATCTTTGACTAAAGACCAAGAGATCGCGGGTTCAAATCCTACCTCCAGCACTACCATCATTAGGCTCCTAAGCAAAACCCTCAAGGGTTATAAGTTGCTCTGGAAATGAGCGTCTGCTCAATTAGCTCACTGGCTACTCATTGCTGAATGTAAACCAAGCCAGAACTGGAGTTTTTAGACGGGGATAAATTTGATGAAGGTTCTGCACCATTTCTGCCACTCCACTGTATGTTCCCAAGGAGGAGGCTGGATCCTCCCGACTTTCTGAGTTTTTTGAAGTGCGGCGATGCACAGTTTCTATCTGAAGTGTGTCCTCCGTTTTAGTCTCTTGTTAAACGTGACTGACCGACTGTTCCTCTACAGAGAATGTCCATGTGGACCTTCACTTCTGAGGTTCAGAGGCAAAGCGAAAGATTTCACTCCAAGAGCTCGCATTCGTCACTGGAAGGGGTGAGTTTCAGTCTCACTGCAGTAAAGTCTTCTTTTTCTTTTTAAGCCTTTTTACCATTTATTATTACTGAATTTTTTTTTTTTCTCACCATAATTACTTATTGTATCTGATTTTTCCTAACTAAGCAAGATATTTAAAACACATGTTGGTGTCTAGCTTATAATATTTAAGTAATGTTATAATTACAATATTAACATAATTAACAGCTGATCAAGTAAGGTGGTGGTGGTCTAGTGGTAGGGTATCTGCCTAGGACCTATGGCTGAAGATGTCCCAAATTCAATTCCCACCTTCGAATCCCACCTCTGGCACTACCACCACTGATCCATCAGCAAGTCCCTTACGAACCATTTGCTGTAAAAGACTTTTTTTCTTTTTTTTGAGTTTTAAGCACAGGGAAAAAAGAGTTTGAAAAATCCTTAATTTACACAAAAACTAAACCTAAACAACCCAAGAAAGGGCGGAGAACGGGAAATCATCGGCGCGTCGTACGAACCGGAGGGGAACCTGGCCCATAAAAGTGCACAAATAGACAAATGTGTTATAAAACCTTTCTAAACATTTACAAAGTGCTCCCTAAAACTTTTTCTTTCCCCACTCTCGCTGCAGGAACGAGCTGCCGTTCGACCGACACGACTGGATAGTTGACTGATGTGGAAAAGAGGTCCGATATGTGATAGACTATTACGACGGCGGTCAGGGGCCCAATCACACGGTCCTAGATGTTCGTCCAGCTTTTGACTCTTTAGAGGCAGTGTGGGATCGGATGAAGGTAGCCTGGTGGAGGTGGACCTCTTCATGACTCTGCAGCTATGGCTGGAAAAGACTTTTATTAAAAATATTTATTTAAAAAAAGACACTCTGGCTTATGTAGTAAAAGTTCAGATTCACAGGATGTCCCAGGTGGCATATGAAACTGCAAAAATCCCCTTCAGGTCCACATAAACTTAGATAGAAACACTACAAGCCAGAGTTCAAAATGATTGGTTATAGATAGATGGATGGATGTTTTTTACAATTGAAAATTATTAAACGAAAATGCAAGAATTTAATTGACTAGTTTTTACGGGTCACTTGGGATTAACAGTTCAGAGTGACGAAGAGTGTGGAAGAGAGGAGAAGAAAAGGGTGCAGGCAGGTTGGAATGGGTGGAGAAGAGTGGCTGAAGTGATTTGTGACAGACGGGTACCAGCAAGAGTGAAATGGAAGGATTACAGGATGGCAGTGAGACCAGCTATGCTATACAGGAGGCAGAGCTGGAGGTGTCAGAGTTAAAGATGCTGAGATGTTCGTTGGGTGTGACGAGCATGGACAGGATTAGAAATTTGAATATTAGAGGGACAGCTCAGGTGGGACGTTTTGAAGACAAAGCTAGTGAAGCAAGGTTGCATTAGTTTATAGATGTTCAGAGGAGAGACGAGGATTATAAAGTCACAAAAGTGAGTCCACTCTTCACATTCACATCACATCTTTTGATGGGACAACACTGAAGATCTGACACTGATACAGTGAAAAGTAGTCGGTGTGTTCAGCTTGTATAACAGTGTACATTTGCTGTACCCTCAAAATAACTCAACACACAGCCATTAATGTTTAAACCACTGGCAACAAAAGTGAGTACACCCCTAAGTGAAAAATATCCACATTGTGCCCAAAATGTCAATGTTTTGTGTGGCCACCATTATTTTTCAGCACTGCCTGAACTCTCTTGGGCATGGAGTTCACGAGAGCTTCACAGGTTGCCACTGGAATCCTTTTCCACTCTTCCATGACGACATCACGGAGCTGGTGGATGTTAGAGACCTTGTGCTCCTCCACCTTCTGTTTGAGGAAGCCCCTCAGATGCTCAATAGGGTTTAGGTCTGGAGACATACTTGGCCAGTCCAGAACCTTCACCCTCAGTTTCTTTAGCGAGGCAGTGGTCGTCTCGAAGGTGTGTTTGGAGTCGTTATCATGTTGGAATACTGTCCTGTGGCCCAGTTTCTGAAGGGAGGGGATCATGCTCTGCTTCAGTCACAGTACATTTTGGTATTCATGGTTCCCTCAATGAACTGTAGCTCCCCGGTGCTGGCAGCACTCATGTAACCCCAAACCATGACACTTCCACCACCATGCCTTTGTCTTTGTACTCCTCACCTGGTTGCCACCATCTGAGCCAAATAAGTTCATCTTGGTCCCATCAGTCCACAGGACATGGTTCCAGTAATATCCTTAGTCTGCTTGTTGTCAGCAAACAGGCTTTTTTGCAGGCTTTTTTGTGCATCATCTTTAGAAGAGGCTTTCTTCTAGGACAACTGCCATGCAGACCAATATGATGCAGTGTGCGGCGTCTGGACTGAGCACTGACAGGCTGACCTGCAGCAATGCTGCACTCAACTTTTTTGGTCGATCACGGCGAGGCCTGTTCTGAGTGGAACCGGTCCTGTTAAGCCACTGTATGGTCTTTGTCACCACGCTGCAGCTCAGTTTCAGGATGTTCGCAATCTTCTTACAGCCGAGGCATCTTCATGTAGAGCAACAAATCTGTTTTTCAGATCTGCAGAGAGTTCTTTGCCATGAGGGTCCTTGTTGAACTTCCAGTGACGAGAGAGAGAGTGTGAGAGTGATAACACCAAATTTAACCCACTTCACACCTGAGACCTCCTAACACTAATGAGTCACATGACAGCGAGGAGGGAAAATGGCTAATTGGGCAAAATGTGGACATTTTTCACTTAGGGGTGCACAAACTTTTGTTGCTAGTGGTTAGACATTAATGGCCATGTTGAGTTATTTTGAGGGGACAGTAAACGTACACTGTTACACAAGCTGAACACACCGACTACTTTACGCTGTATCAGTGTCAGATCTTCAGTGTCGTCCAATCAAAAGATAATAAAATATCTACAAAACTGTGAGGGCTGTACTCACTTTTATGAGCTGCTAGACCTAGAAGAACCGTGTACCTAGAAGAACTGATTCTGCTTTGAAGGCAAAAGGTAGAAACACCAAATATTGATTTGATTTAGATTTTCCTGTTGTTCGCT
Organism: Hepsetus odoe; assembly: GCA_017165825.1. Classification (NCBI taxonomy): domain Eukaryota; kingdom Metazoa; phylum Chordata; class Actinopteri; order Characiformes; family Hepsetidae; genus Hepsetus; species Hepsetus odoe. Next base: position 5,814 of record JABMDN010000219.1, read on the forward strand.
CAGTTTGCATTTTTGTAAATTGATCAAAATAAACAATCATTATTTCTATTTCTGACATCATTCTTTGTTTACAGCATTTTTTCACACCAGCCTAAAACTTTTGCACAGTCCTGTATATGATGCCACTGTTTGGTTGAGCGAGATGGGGTTTGGGGCTTTGGGGGTTTGGCTGTTAGTGGAAAATGATGATATTATGGTATTTAGTGAATATTGATAGTTTTTGGTGAGAAATAAATTCTGGTGCTTAAAGGAGAATATTGGAGTTTTGTTGATAAATTCTGAGTGCTTTTGAAAAGACTGGTGTTAGAGAAGTTTTGTTCTTGGTTGAGAATGATTGTGTTACGTTGAGAATAATAGAAATTAGCTCATTCGTGTAACCATATTAATTAATATTACATTTTTTAGAGGGAATAAATTCCAGAAAAAAGAACTGAAGACCAAAGAAACTTGAAACTTTCAGAAGCAGCTTTGACGTGTTCTCTGTCTGACCTGATTTTATGGCCACTTTACTGATTCACTTGAATGTCTAAAGGCCCAAACGTGTGGCATCAACACAGCAAAACCCAGTCGGACCAAAGTGTGAGCGCCGCACTTTCTCTCCTCGATGTCAATGAGCAGAAAGCATCTCTGTCTCACTGTTTCCTGATAAACTCTGGAAGAGAGAAATGAAGCAGTAGCTCGATTATGATTTATTACCAAAAAGCCGCTGGGCCTCTGTTAGACCTTCATCTGGGAGCAGAACCCACATTAGAATGTAGAAGCTGGAACTCTGTGACGTCATAAAGGATGCTGCAGAGTTCTGGACAGACGACCACTTTTCACTCCATTCTGTGTGAAGACAAAGTAGAGAGCGCTGACCAACATGTCTCATCGATTGCTTTGTTGTTGTGACGTCCCTCTGGACGACTCCGACACAGAGAGGAGAGAGGAGGAAAGAGCAAATGAAAAAAAGAAGAGGAGAAGAAAGAAAAAATCTGGATGGAGGTGGATAAAGAGTGCGTGGAATACTCTTAGGAGGAAACGCAAGGTGGAGGATCTTGAATCCAGCAAAGATGATCTGGAGGATAAACTCCTCCAACATCAAGTGACGGAGGAGGAATCGGCAGAGGTCCTCGATCTGCCGATTGTTCTCGTCTCCAGCAGTCTCAGATTTCCATCTACTGAGACGCTGGAGAACGAGGACACTCCCCTCCAAGAGGCCCTACAGGGCCTCATGGACTTGATGTTGGAGGAGATAGAGGACATGAAGACAAAGCTTCTGAGTGAGTAACTTACATTTTAATATAAATCAAAGTAGATAATAAAACATTCATAATAATTACTGAGCTATTTGTAGTGAACCCTGAATAATTTAAAGCAGAAGCAAAAGGAGAGAGAAAATCTAAAATATTCAAAATTACATAATTGTTTTGTACAATATTTTTAGGCTTGAAAAAGTATTAATACAGCGGTGGCCAGTGAAAATAATAGTGTTATTACTTACACTATAATAAAATAACGATAGTTATTCCTAATATTTTTTTTCATTTTTAATAGTTTAAAATACTCTTATTTTGGTAAGGACTTTTATTGTGCCTGTATTACAGGAGCATCAGATGAGTAAAATTCTGGCATTGTGATCATTCTTTGATTTGACATATAATGCATTACAAAACACTCTGAGTCTCTGATTGGTCAACTTTGGCAAATACCTTGTCACTGATTGGTCAGTTAAGATTATAGTACAAATAATTCATAATGAATACAGAAGAGTTCATAGTAGATGCAGTGAAATTCATAGTGGAAGCAGGAAAATGAATAGAATAGTAGACACCGATAAATCATATTGATACCATTCAATGGATATTGAATCATTCATAGTGGATGCTGAATAAGTGATAGTGTTTACTATATAAAGTACAGCAGAGGCTGAATAATGCATACTGGATAATGAAAAGTACAAAGTGGATTCTGAAAGATTCATAGTGGATACTGAACAGTAGATATTAAATAATTCATAGTGGATAATAATCTATTTTCGAAATTAAATAAAACATATTAGATAGTGAATGAATTACAGGGTGTTTTATCATTCATAGCAAATATTATATATTTCCTAGTGGATATTATATAATTCATAGTGGATCATGAGGAATATAGTGGATATTGAATAATTCATGTTAGATTCAGAGTATTTTATGGTTCCTTATGAGTTTTGCATAGTACTTAATCAATAATTCATACTGGATTGTGAATAATTCCCAGTACATGCTGAATAATACACACGTTCAGGTGAGACAGTCCTGAAGTGGACAGTATGGCCTGCATGTAGCTGATCTTTATTTTTATTAAAAAAAAGTTATCAACAGTGCCCTTCAAAATTATTGGCACTCGTGAAGACAATGTTAATCCGATTGATTTAAACAAAATAGAAAATGGACATTTTTGTGGAGATCAAAGGACTGTAAGCTGTAGCCCAACTGTACAGGACTTGAAGCATCATCAGTGTGGAGAAGATAACTGCTGAAATTTATTCCTGTTTAAGGAGGACACCAGCGTCCAGCTGGAGAAGCTGAGGTCCAGCCCGCTGAGCTCAACCTGATTGGTGATGAGGCAACCATCAGCCAACCTCTGGGTAAGAAATGAAAAGAAATGTGAACTATGTTGAAGGTCAATCAGCTGAGTATCTCCATGAACTGTCACCCACCAGCAACACCTCACACTCCATAGCTTCTCCCTCTGTGTTCTCTCTCCACACAAGCACTGAACAATATCAACACATTGAATGACATTTGAATGGAAATTTGGTTCTAATTGCAGATGAGCAGTTGAGCAGTGAGGCCGAGGCCATTGCTGAAGCTGAGGCCTGGAGGACCGTCGTCCCAGAGCTCCTGGACATGCTCTTCGAGAACGTCCAGAGAGCTCTGGACCAGAGTCTGGGTGAGTACAGGACAAGCACTCGACATTAAATGGGGATTAAAGAATTCATTAATTGATTCATACACAAGATTTAAGTTGTTGAAAGTCGGGATTATCTGGTTATGGAAATGATTACTAAGGTGTTGCTACGGTGATGTAAAGATAAAAGTTTGGGCTCAGCTTCAGCAGGTCTCTCCTGCTTTCAAAAAGTAGATGGTTGCTAAGGTGTTGCTAGGCTGTTGTTGTGTCATCCTAGGTGGATAACAGGGTGTAACTTTTTGGTTGCTAAGCTGTTGCTGTGCTGTTATGTTATCCCAGGTAGCTGCTGGATAAATGGCTTGTTAAAAATCCTCTCATTTGTAATTGTACTTTACATTGTGTGCTTAGTTCTGAAAGTATCAATAATAAGTTTAAAATGATAAATCTTCATTGATGTTGTAACAGACCTCCAAATGCTGCAACCCCCTGCAGCAAAGAACGACGCAGAGGCAACAGAAGAGGTTTTGAACCTTTCAGACAGCCCTGCCACCACACCTGAGGGTGAGCAGAACCCATAAAACAAGTTTAACATTATGATGTGAGTTAGGTTGGCCAAAAACTCCATTTAATACTGATATTAAAACAGGAGATCAACTGCAGAAAGAGGCTGATTCTCCAATCGTCATTGAGCTCCTGGACATCATCCTTGAAGATGTCCAGAGAGCTCATGACCAGCGTCTGGGTGAGTAAATGACAGCAGACAGACAAATTAATATATATATTGATGGAGAAACTACTGATGTTCCATTCATATAAAAGCAGGAATTGAACTTAATCTTCATTCATTTCTCAACAATATTCCAGAAAGCAAAGCTGAGGCCTGGAGGACCGTTGTCCCAGAGCTCCTGGACGTGCTCTTCGAGGACGTCCAGAGAGCTCTTGACCAGAGTCTGGGTGAGTACAGGACAAGCACTCGACATTAAACGGATATCAGAGTATATGTGAATTGATTCAAAATTAACAAGATTTAAACTGCTGAAAGTCTGATTATCTGTTATTGCAAGTGGTTACTAACGTGTTGCTACGGAGATGTAAATGTGAAGGTTTGGACTCAGCTTCAGCAGGTCTCTCCTGCTTTCATGCTTCAGCACAAGAAGTAGATGGTTGCTAAGGTGCTGCTGTTGTGTTATGCTAGGTGGATAACAGGGTGTAACTTTTTGGTTGCTAAGGTGTTGCTATGCTGTTATGTTATTCCAGGTAGCTGCTGGGAAAATGGCTCAGTTAAAATACTCTCATTTTTAAATTAACTTTACATTGTGTTCAATTTCTAAAACGTATCAAAAATTAAAAGAAAGTTTAATGAAAATTTTTTGTTGATGTTGTAATAGAGGCCACAAAGGTGGCACCTGCTGAAGCCGCACTGACTGTGGCTGATGTGGATCATTTTACAGCCACACCTGAAGGTGAGTAGAAGACATAAAACATGTTTAACTTCATAATGTGGGTTAGGTTGCCAAGTACTTCTGTTAATACTTATATTATAACAGGAGATCAGCTACAGAAGGACTCTAAAATTGTCATTGAGCTCCTGGACATCATCCTTGAAGATGTCCAGAGAGCTCATGACCAGCATCAGGGTGAGTAAATGACAGCAGACATATACAGACAGAGAAACAGCTGATGTTCAGTTCATATAAAAGTAGGAATTGAATTTAATCTGCATTCATGTCTCCAAAAAAAAATACTACAGAAAGCGATGCAGAGGCCAGAAGGACCATCGTCTCAGAGCTCCTGGATGTACTCTTTGAGGACGTCCAGAGAGCTCTAGATCAGAGTCTGGGTGAGTAAATGATATGAAAACAGCAAGCAGCTGGATAAGCTAAGATGTTTAGGAATACTTGTTCATTTATTCAATCATTTTTCTTCATTTTACAGCAGAGTCCCAGTCACAGGCTGTCATGGAGGAGCCTGACAAGGACAACCTCGTGTCTCAGGGTGAGAAACTGTACAGTGATCAGTTTACCAATAGATACTGAGCACCCAAACTCAGCCAGGTGGTAGTTACTATTGGGTTTTACTTTTCCAAACTTCATGAGTGGACAATCACCTTCTGAAGCATAGCTGAACATCTCCTGATCTTCTCAAAATCTTTCCCAGGATCTGAGATGCAGCAGCTGCAGGAGACAGCGATTGTTAGTGGAGACCAGATGCAGTCGGTTCAGCTGGCCCACATGGACAAGTCCTGCAGCCAGTCCCTTGGTGAGTGATGGAGATGGTGTAGGAATAGAACTTAAACAACTTAGAACTTACAGTATGTGATGATGTGGAAGCAGATACATGACTGTCTGTTTCAAGATCCCATATTATGGAGAACCAGACTTACCTAATGCATTTTTCTCATCGCAGACAACGACAGTGTTACAGTGGATCCTCAGGCTCCAAGCACCACCAGGGCACCAACCCCACTGGAGACTGAGCCCTGCGATCAGCTTCAGCCTTTTGGTGAGTGAATGAAAGAACAATAAAATACAATGGTGTTAACATGATGGAGGGATAATGAAGGACAAGTGTATTATAAATCTCTAAAGACACAACAGTAACTACAGTGATCTCATTACTTTCTTCCTGTTGAAACAGATGTAGTTGATGACGACCTCCCCCTGGTACCCAAGAAGAAGACCAGAAGAGGAACCAGGGGTAGAGGTCGCAAGATCAATTACAAGCAAGAAAAGAAACCATCGATGGAGACGATATTAGATCCTCCTGAGAAAGGAGAACAGGTATGGCCCTACTTTGATTTGTTAAATTTGGAACTCTGTGAGGAGCAGTTCTTCATTTATTTATTTACTATCTATCGATGGATTTATTTAAGATCTCTCAGGAAACCAGCCCGACTGGAGGAGAACCCCATCCACCTCATGGCCAACAGAGGACGGGGAGAGTCTTTGAGAAAAAGGGAAAGAACGAGAGGAACGGAGGAAAGGTATGGAGGTTTATTTTTAGGTCCAGTCTTGGTCCCTCAATAAAAACCTTCAGTTCTAGTCATGTTCCCTCAATAACAGAACCTTCAGCTCTAGTCATGTTCCCTCTATAACAGAACCTCCAGCTCTAGTCATGGTCATTCAATAACAGAACATTTATTTCCAGTTTTGGTCTTTTGATGTCTGTAAGCAAGTTTAGACAATTCAGTTCATTCATTCGTTTACAGACAGAGAGACGACATCATGGAGGAGGAGGGAGGTGTATGAGAGAGTGGAGAGGAGAACGATTTTATTTATGGCAGCGAGATGAGAGGCTGTGAACCCTGGACCACCTGGAGACCTGGGGGCTGATTGAAACGTCTTCAACCCTCAACCAAACCTCCAAACACCCCCAACCACTCGTCCAACCACACCTCCAACCACAACCCAAACTATACCTCCAACCACACCCCCAACCTCACCCCAAACCACTCCCCCAAACACACCCCAAACCACACCCTCAATCCCATTCCCCTGATCTTTAAAAAAAAAAAAAAAAAAAAACATACACACACACACATATGTAAATATTCACACAAACACACACACACACACACACACACACATGTAAATAGTCTCGCGCACACAAAAATGTGCATTAATTAAAGCACTGCATTGAAGTTTGTCTTGTTCTTCTTGATTTCTACTGGAACACTTTCAGTCTCTTCACTGAATCCTCTGAGACTCTATTAGAGGAAGGTGTGTTTTCACTCTTACTTCATTACTGTGTTGGTGATCAGGGGTGTTTTCAGGAGATCCTTTATCACTAAAAGTCATGTGATCAGTTCTATGTCCTCTGAGCAGAAACTGAATGGAACTCCACCAACATTGGACAGTGTCTCCCAGTCCTGCTGCTGGAGACACACTGTCCTGCTCCCTGCTTTAACACCCACTACAGCCCAGAGACGCTCCTTCACCTCCTGATTACCTGGAGCAGGTGTGTAGAGAGTAGTGAGGACACTCCAACAAGACAGAGTGTGTCCAGGATCAGGGCGGGGACACTCTGGGTTACACTTCATCTAAATCAGGGTCTTTTCTTGACCTGGGAACCAGTATGGCAGGTTGCTCTGCCTCCCTTCTTTCCTAATCAAGTAGTCGAGTCAAGTAGGTGTTTTATTGTCATTTCAACCATAGTGAAATGAAACAACGTTCCTCCAGGAACCTGGTGCTCCACATGAGACGACATAAAACACAAGACACGACAGGTGCAGACAAGAGACAATCATCTGACCAGAGACAGGCAGTGTGTGCATGAATGTGGATGGAACAGAGCAGCAGTGTTGTAACTAGACTGTACAGAGCAGCAGTATAATGAGCAGCATTGTTGAAAAAGTGCAGAGTGCAAATGAAGCAGTAATAATAATAATAACAACAAAGTGAGTGCATAACCAGTAACCAGTACATAACCAGTAAGATGAACGAAGGGAGGACGTCATTGAAGTATGATTTGCAGTTCAAGAGTTTGATGTTCAGGAGGAAGACACTGCATCCCATCCTGGTAGTGGAGGTCCGTATGCTACCCCGGATGGCAGGAGGGAGAAGAGTGTGTGGGACAGGTGTGTGGAATCGTCCACAATGCTGGCTGCTTTGCGGATGCAGCAAATGGTGAAAATGTCCAGAACAGAAGGCAGAGACACACTGATGATCTGTAGGGACTTGCGGTCAGAGACGTGCAGTTCCCGTACCAGGCCGTGATGCAGCTACAAAGGATGCTCTCAGTGGTTCCTCTGTAGAACATGGTGAGAATAGGTTGAGGAAGATTTGCAGAGGATCTCCAGTCTGCAGAGGAAGTTGAGAGGCTGCTGGGCTTTCTTTGCGATGGAGCTGCTTTTGAGGGTCACGTGAGGTTGTCAATTTGTGAACACTAAGAAACTGGGACCATCTCCATGGATGAGTTGTTGATGTTCAGTGGAGAGTGGTCATGATGAGGTCTCCTGAAGTTAACAACCGTGTTTTAAGTCTTGTTGACTTTCAGAGGGAGGTTGTTGGTTCTGCACCAGTCCAACAGCTGTTGTATCTCCTCTCTGTACACGCACACACACACACACACACACACAGTTGATTCCTTCTCTTTTCTCCTGGTTCATCACGAAGCAATCCCGTGTGACTGACCTATACTCTGCTATGATCGACACTCTGTGACATACTGCCCCAATGAGCCCCGCCTACTGTGACAAATACATTATTCGTCTTTGGGATTTCAGGGCCTCCACTTCTGAACACCCGACCTTAAATTCTGCATACATACCACTGACACGCTCCTGCAGCTCTCTTCCTTTTCCATTTCGGCCTGAAGAGCAGTGCCATTGTCCTGCACCTGCTTCATCTCTGCCTTGACTTGATCCACCTCCTGCTCCAGAACCTTCTCAGCCTCCACATGCTGTGTCTTGATGTGATTCAGCCCTACCTCCTCAGTGGCCACTTTAGTCTCCAGCTTCTCCTGCAAGGCTGAAATCTCTACTCCATTCTTAGTATTCCATGCAGTTGGGTTCTCATGTTCCTCTACTTTCTTGATTGATCTGAAATTTCATGCAGCTGATTTGTTCGTCTCTCTGTCGAATTTCAGAGAGAAGTGCGCTGTCCTTCACGTTGTCCTGTTTGAGATTTTGGATACTGTTAGTGCTTTCAGTTAACAAAATAATCTGTTCACTCCTGTCTTTACTCTTTTTTTCACACTTTAGGAACTCGGCTTGCTTTTCCTCTAGATCTCTACCAAGTTGAGCTAATTCCCCTCGGAGGGAACACACTTCAGACTGGTTGTCTTCCTGAAACTCTTTATTTGTGCCTTGGAGGGAGACCACCTCATCTTCAAAAGTCACAACTTTCTCAGACAGAACAGACATTTCTTTTTGCCGTTCTTCCAATTTCTTCCACTTTGTTTCCACATCATGAAGGGCTTGTTTGAAATTAACATTCTCAATTTATTTGTCCTGAACTGTGGCTCAAATTTCCTCAGATTTGCTGCTGCTCACTAAGGCATCAAATTCTTTCTCCTTAAGCTTCTCCAAGCTTTGCTGAATAGCCAGTGTAGCCTCCCCCAATCTTTCATTCAAGTCCTCTAGATCATTTTTCAGTGCATGTACTTTACTATCTTTGGTGGCAAGTTCATTCTCCATTCCTTGGAGCTACTCAGCAAGAACGCTTTTGGCCTGCATTTCCTGATCCAGATCCGACAGACATTCTTTTTCAGACTCCTAAAGAGCTTGTTCAATTCTTTGAACTTTTGATTATTTCATCACTGGCACTAACCTGGACCTGAAGTTGCTTTGTCTCTGCCTTCTTCCTGGACTTTTTTTTTTTTGAAGGAGTCTCAGGTTTGGCATTTTAGAACATTGCAATGATCCACATATATACACTGCTCAAAAAAAATGAAGGAACACTTTTTAATCAGAGAATAGTATCAAGTCAGTATCAAGTCAATTAATCTTCTGGGATGTTGATCTGGTCAGGTCAGTATCAGAGGGGGTTGTTAATCAGTGTCGGCTGTTTTGGTGTTACTGAAATGAACAAAAGGTGCAATAAAGGGGCAACAATAAGACGACCCCAGAAACTGGAAGGGTTCTGCAGGTGGAGGTCATGGACATTTTTCCCTCCTGATTTTTTTTTTTTTTTTGACTGCTGTTAAGAATTTAATCGATTCAGTGTCACTACTGGTAGCATGAGACCCTACAGAGCTTGCACAAGCAGTCCAGCTCCACCAGGATGGCACAACAATATGAACCACTGCCAGAAGGTTTGCTGTGTCTCCCAGCACAGTCTCAAGAGCATCGATGATTCTTAACCCATCAGCAAAACTGGTATCTGCTCTGTTGTGTGAGGAGGAATAGGCTGAAAACTGCCAGAGCAGACTTCATGAGGGTGACCTGAGGGACCGACGTCCTCTAGAACACCAGAATTGGCAGGTCTGGCACTGGTGCCCTGTGCTATTAACAGAGAGGAGAGCAGGTTCCCTCTGAGCTCCTGTAACAGATGTGAAAGGTCTGGAGAAACTGCTTTGAACGTTATGCTACCTACAATGTTGTTCAGCATGATCGGTTTGGTGGAGAGTCAGTGTTGGTCTGAGGAGGCATATCTATGGAGGGACGCAAAGACCTACACAGGATAAACAATGGCACCCTGACTGCCATTAGGTATCGGGATGAAATCCTTAGACCAATCGTTAGAACCTTTCCTGGTGCAGTGGGTCCTGGGTTACTCCTGATAATGATAATGCCCAGTGGATAATGATAATGCCCAATATTCTATTTTTTCCAATTGAGAGCTGAGGTGTTCCTTTATTTTTATATATATATAAAATATAACGGGGCAGTGGTGGCCTAGTGGTTTGGGCGTCAGCCACATGATCGGAGGATCGGAGGTTTGAACCCCTTCCCAATGGGTTGCCCTGAGGTACTCTTGAGCAAGGTGCCGTCCCCGTCCCGCTCCTCCCTGCGATGGGCTGGCGACCTGTCCAGGGTGCGTCCCCGGTCCTTGCCCTGTGTCCGCTGGATTGGACACCAGCACTCCCTCGCGACCCTGTTTGGGACAAGCGGCAGAAAATGGATGGATATAAAAGATATATATATATATATATATATATATATATATACATCTTTTGGCTGCTCTCGTTTAGGGGTCACCACAGAGGATCAATTGTTTCCATTTCTTCCAGCCCAGCTCCATCTTCAACATCTTCAACTTCCAATATAATATCCTTGTCT
>JABMDN010000220.1:0-23821 GCA_017165825.1 Hepsetus odoe
CACCTGTGAGCATGTTTCCATTTCTATTTTTAATCACCCTGACCTGCCTGCCATTTTCCCCAGATCTGTCTCTCTGTCCAGTCAATCGATATAGGTCTTTTTCTCCCTCCTTACTGTCCAACCCCTCATACAATTGCCCAAAGACCTTATCTTTAGCCTTAACCACTGCTTTCTTTGCCCTGCGCTTAATCTCCTTGTACTCCTGTATACTTTCTTCAATCTGCTTCAGTCTGACCCTCATGCAAAGGATATAATCCAGCATGCATCTTCCTCCACTCTTACACGTCACCCTGGGCTCCTCCCTCTTCTTAAAATAAGTATTAACTGCAGCCATTTCCATCCTTTACACAAAATCTAAAACCTTCTGACCTTCAGCATTACTCTCCTTGACATCATACCTAGCCTTCAGCAACATTTCCATTAAAGTCTGCCCCAATCACCACTCTCTCTCCCCTGGCTACACACTCTTTCATTTGTTCTAACTCATTCCAGAATTCTTTCTCCCCCATCTTGCAACCAACTTGTGGAGCATAAGCACTAACACTAACTTCCAGCTTCAATCTCTTCACCTCCAAAACACTCTTCACATACTCTTCCTTCAGGATAACACTTACCCCACTTACCCTCCTCCAATACACCTGGTCTTACTACCCTTCCATCTAGTCTCTTGCACACACAAAATATCAGCCTTCATTCTCTCCATCATATCAGCTAATTTTCTACCTTCATCAGTCATACTGCCAACATTCAACGTCCCTACCCTTTTTGTCACTTACAAGATTGTAAGTAGTTGTGTTTTCTATCAGCAAAATATAAATACTTTGTTCTTATTCTATTCAGAAACCTGTGTGTAGATATTTTGTTTCATCTCCTTATAGACTGTCTGGCTGTAATCGTGGAGTAAAGACATGTGAAAGTCTGGGATCAGTTTTAAATCAGGACAACTCTCTGAAAGATCTGGACCTCAGTAACAATGACCTGCAGGATTCAGGAGTTGAGCTGCTCTCTGCTGGACTGAAGAGTTCACACTGTAAACTGGAGACTCTCAGGTGAGGATTCTGTGTGTTCATTCCTGAAAGGATAAATCACAGTAATCTTTGTTACTAACATCTTTTTCTTTCGACTGCTCCCATTTAGGGGTGGCCATAGCATATTAACCGTCTACATTTCTTACAGTCCTCTACATCTCTTTCCTTCAAACAAATCACCTGCATGTCCCTTCTCACCACGTTCATAAACCTCCTCTTTGGTCTTCCTCTTTTCCTCTTTCCTGGCAGCTCCATCTTCAACATCTTCCTCCCAATATAATCCTCATCTCTTCTCTGGAGATGTCCAAACGTACGCAACCTTGCTTCTCTAACTTTGTCTCCAAAATATCTGACGTGAGCTGTCCCTCTAATATCTTCTTTTTCTTTCGGCTATTCCTGTTAAGGGTCACCACAGCAGATCAACCATCTCCATTTCTTCTGGTCCTCTGCATCTTTCTTCAAACCAACCAATGTCCAAACCAACACAGCCTTGCTTCTCTAACTTTGTCTCCAAAATGTCTAACCTGAGCTGCTCCTCTAATATACTCATTTCTAATCCTGTCCATCCTTGTCACACCCAACAAAAATCTAATTATCTTTAACTCTGACACCTCCAGTTTTGCTTCCTTTCTTTTCCTCAGTGTCACTGTCTCCAACCAATACAACATAGCTGGTCTCACCACTGTCCTGTAAACCTTCCCTTTTACTCTAGCTGGTACCCATCTGTAACAAATCACTCCAGCCACTCTTCTCCACCCATTCCATCCATTCTTTATCCTCTTCATTGCTGCCCTTACTTCCATCTTGCTTATATGCTGCACTTCCTGGTTCACTATCCTCACATCATCCATCATCCATTGATCCTTGACTCTGTCCTCACGTTCCTCCTCTTCTTGACCTCCAAGGTCATCCTACAGACCACCATCCTGTGCTGTTTAGCTATACTCTCCCCTGTCACTACTTTGCAGTCTCCAACCTCCTTCAGACTGACCCTCCTGCAAAAGATATAATCTACCTGTTAGCATCTTCCTCAACTCTTATACATCACCCTGTGCTCCTCCCTCTTCTTAAAATAAGTATTAACTACAGCCATTTCCATCCATTTCACAAAATCTACAACCATCTGCCCTTCAGCATTCCTCTCCTTGATTACCTGTTTCCTTCACCAATATTTCCGTTAAAATCCGCACCAATCACCACTCTCTCTTCCCTTGGTACACTCTCTATCATTTCTCTTCCATCTCACAACCAGCTTGCGGAGCATAAGCACTAACAACATTCATTATCACACCTTCAACTTCCAGCTTCAAACTCATCACTCTCCCTGACAGCCTCTTCACCTCCAAAACACTCTCCACACGTACTCTTCCTTCAGGATAACACTCCTTCCTCCTTCTATCCACACCATGGTAAAACAATTTAAACCCTCCCCCAATACACCTGGCCTTACTACCCTTCCCCTTCTACCCTTTTTACCAACATGGTTCCTACTCTCACTTCCACTTTCCTCCCCTTCTATCTCTTCTCATTTCGCTGGACAAGCCTTCCTCCTCCTCTTCTTCTTCTCCTTTGGCCAACATTAGTCCAATTTCCACCAGCACCCTGTAGGATAAAAGTACTGGTGGTTGTCAGTAACCTAGGCCTCAACAGATGCGGTATGGAAGTCTGTATCTTTGTCTGCATATTCTTCTTCTTTTCTTCTTTTGCTTTCGGCTGCTCCCATTTAGGGGTCGCCACAGCGGATCAACTGTCTCCATTTCTTCCTGTCCTCTGCATCTTCCTACTTCAAACCGACCACCTGCATGTCCTCTCTCACCACGTCCATAAACCTCCTCTTCTCCTCTTTCCTGGCAGCTCCATCTTCAACATCCTCCTTCCAATATAACCCTCATCTCTCTTCTCTTCCAAACTCTCTCTCTCTTCCAAACCAACGCAACCTTGCTTCTCTAACTTTGTCTCCAAGACGTCTAACCTGAGCTGTCCCTCTAATATACTCATTTCTAATCCTTTCCATCCTCGTCACACCCAACGAAAATCTCAACATCTTTAACTCTGACACCTCCAGCTCCGCTTCCTGCCTTTTTGTCAGTGAAAGTGAAACAAGTGAAAGTGACAACCCTTGTCATTGCGAGGTCACGGCACAGCACACATGAACCACAACGAAATTGGACCTCTGCATTTAACCCATGCACACTCAAACCCGTGCAGCAGTGGGCAGCTATTGAAAGCGCCCGGGGAGCAGTGATGGGGACGGTACCTTGCTCAAGGGTACCTCAGGGCAACCTATTGGAAAGGGGTTTGAACCCCCGATCCTCCGATCATGCGGCTAACGCCCTAACCGCTAGGCCACCGCTGCCGTACTCATGCCGCACCGTGCCACCGTCTCCATGGGTATACAACATAGCTGGTCTCACCACTGTCCTGTAAACCTTCCCTTTTACTCTAGCTGGTACGCGTCTGTCACAAATCACTCCAGCCACTCGTCTCCACCCATTCCAACCTGCCTGCACTCTCTTCTTCACCTCTTTTCCACACTCGCCGTTACACTGAACTGTTGATCCTAAGTATTTAAACTCCTCCACCTATGTTACCTCCACTCCCTGCATCCTAACCACTCCACTTTCCTCCCTTTCATTTACACTCATGTATTCTGTCTTTGCCCTACTCACTTTCATTCCTCTCCTCTCCAGAGCATATCTCCATCTCTCCAGGTTCTCCTCAAGCTGCTCCCTACTCTCACTACAGATCACAATATCATCAGCAAACATCATCGTCCACGAAGACTCCTGTCTAACCTCGTCCATCAACCTATCCATTACTATTGCAAACAAGAATGGGCTCAGTGCTGATCCTTGATGTAATCCAACCTCTACCTTAAATGCACCTGTCACTCCCACTGCAGATCTCACCACAGTTACACTGCCATCATACATATCCTGAACTACTCTCACATACTTCTCTGTAACACCAGACTTCCTCATACAAAACCACAACTTCTCTGTAGGCACCCTGTCATATGCTTTCTCCAAATCCACAAAGGCACAGTGTAGCTCCTTCTGACCTTCTCTGTACTTCTCCATCAACACCCTCAGAGCAAACATAGCATCTGTGGTGCTCTTTCTTGGCATAAAACCATACTGCTGATCACTAATCCTCACCTCTTTTCTTAACCTAGCTTCCACTGGGGCAGCGGTGGCCTAGTGGTTAGGGCGTTGGCCACATGATCAGGGGTTCGAACCCCTTCCCAATAGGTTGCCCTGAGGTACCCTTGAGCAAGGTGCTGTCCCCATCACTGCTCCCCGGGCACTTTCAAGAGCTGCCCACTGCTGCACGTGTGTGTATGGGTTAAATGCAGAGGTCCAATTTCATTGTGGTTCACTGTGTGCTGTGCTGTGACCTCGCAATGACAAGGGTTGTCACTTTCACTTTTTCCTTCATTTTCACTACTCTTTCCCATAACTTCATGGTGTGGCTGATCAACTTTATCCCTCTATAATTACTACAGCTCTGTGCATCACCCTTTTTCTTGAAGATCAGTACCAGTACACTTCGTCTCCACTCCTCAGGCATCTTCTCACTTGCCAAGATTGTGTTAAACAAAAATCTGATTATCTTTAACTCTGACACCTCCAGTTTTGCTTCCTTTCTTTTCCTCAGTGTCACTGTCTCAAACCAATACAACATAGCTGGTCTCACCACTGTCCTGTAAACCTTCCCTTTTACTCTAGCTGGTACCCATCTGTAACAAATCACTCCAGCCACTCTTCTCCACCCATTCCATCCATTCTTTATCCTCTTCATTGCTGCCCTTACTTCCATCTTGTTTATTTGCTGCACTTCCTGGTTCACTCTTCTCACATCATCCAGTCTTCTCTCTCTCTCATTTTCTTCATTCATCAGCCCATCAAAGTATTCCTTCCATCTGCTCAACACGCTCTGTTCACCTGTGAGTACGTTTCCATTTCTATCTTTAATCGTCCTGACCTGTTGCACATCTTTCCCAGAAGAAGATCTGTCCAGATCTTCTTCTTCTGTCATCCAGATCTGTCTCTCTGTCTAGCCAATTGGTAAAGGTCCTTTTCTCCCTCTTTACTGTCCAACCTCTTATACAATTCACCAAACACCTTATCTTTGGCCTTCACCACTGCTTTCTTCGCCCTGCGGTTCATCTCCTTGTACACCTGTCTACTTTCTTCATCTCTCTGACTGTCCCATGTCTTCTTTGCCTCCCTCTTCTTTTGAATACACTCCTGGACTTCTTGGTTCCACCACCAGGTTTCCTTATCCTCCTTCTTCCGTCCAGATGTCAGATGTCACCAAGTACATTTCTAGCTGTCTGCCTTATCACTTCTGCAGTAGTTTCCCAGCAATCCGGTAGCTCTTCAACACCTCCCAGTGCCCGTGTTAACTCCTGCCCGAAATCCACCTTGCAGTCCTCCGCCTTCAGCTTCCATCACTTGATCCTCGACTCTGCCCTCACTTTCCTCCTCTTCTTGACCTCAAAGGTCATCCTACAGACCAGCATCCTATGCTGTTTAGCGACACTCTCCCCTGTCACTACTTTGCAGTCTCTGATCTTTCAGATCAGAATCTTTCAGACTGACCCTCCTGCAAAGAATATAATCCACTTGTGTGAATCTTCCTCTACTCTTATACGTCACCCTGTGCTCCTCCCTCTTCTTAAAATAAGTTTTAACTACAGCCATTTCCATCCTTTTTGCAAAGTCTACAACCATCTGACCTTCAGCATTCCTCTCCTTTACCCCATGCCTACCCATCACCTCCTCATCACCTCTATTCCCTTCACCAACATGACCATTAAAATCTGCACCAATCATCACTCTCTCTCCCCTGGGTACACTCTCTATGACTTCATCTAACTCCCTCCAGAATTTTTCCCTCTCTTCCATCTTACTACCAGCTTGTGGAGCATAAGCACTAACAACATTCATTATCACTCCTTCATCTTCCAGCTTCAAACTCATCACCCTCCCTGACACCCTCTTCACTTCCAAAACACTCTCCACATACTCTTCCTTCAGGATAACACCTCCTCCATTCCTCCTTCTATCCACACCATGGTAGAACTATTTGAACCCTCCTCCAATACACCTGGCCTTACTACCCTTCCATCTAGTCTCTTGCACACACAAAATGTCAACCTTCCTTCTCTCCATCACATCAGCTAATTCTCTACCTTTACCAGTCATGCTGCCAACATTCAAAGTCCCTCACTTCCACTCTCCTCTCCTTCTTTATCTCCTTCTCCCTCTGGACATGCCTTCCTCCTCTTCTTCTTCTTCTTTGGCCAACAGTAGTCCAATTTCCAGCAGCACCCTGTAGGCTAACAGCACTGATGGCGGTCGTTGTTAACCCGGGCCTCGACCGATCCGGTATGGAATTCTGTATCGTTGTCCGCATATTGATTTGGCAAAGTTTTACACCGGATGCCCTTCCTGACGTAACCCTCCCCATTTACCCGGGCTTGGGACTGGCACGAAGAAATACACTGGCATCCATAGTGGCTGGGTTATCTTTGTCTGCAGATTGATTTGGCAAAAGGCAAAAGGGTCTTGCTCAAGGACCCCGTGGTGGTAGTGCTAGAGCTGGGATTCGAACCGGGGACCTCTTGATCCAGAGGTCCATAACCAAGTAACCTACTACTAGACCACCGCCACCCTTGATGCTGTGTAATCACCCGGTGTCAGGTGTCACCCGGTGATTACACCTGATGCTCTTCCTGATGTAACCCTCCCCATTTATTTGGGCTTGGGACTGGTACAAACTTGTACAAATACACTGGCTTGTGCACCCCTAGTGGCTGGGTTAATTTTTGTAACTAACATAATCAGGACTTTTTTACGTTGGTTCTATAATTTAGGCACATGTTCAGGCTAGATGTTGCAAAATTCAATGTAGTCCATTTCCTAAAACCTTTTTATAAAAACACAACAAATGCATTCAGGAGTTTCAGAACTGGACAAGTTTTATTGTTAGGTTGTCTGTCATTTCTCCTCTAAATAACTTAGCAGCTGTGGTAAAGGATATCTTTCTAAATCTTTTTTAATTAAAAATAATTGAATGTGCCCAGAGGAAAAAAAAAAAAAAAAAAAAGCTAACAAGATAAAAATGGTGATGCTCAATCAGGTTTAGTGAAAGTGACTATTCTTGTCATTGCGAGGTCACAGCACAGCACAAAATTGGACTTCTGCATTTAACCCATGCAAACACCGTGCAGCAGTGGGCAGCTATGAAAGCACCCGGGGAGCAGTGATGGGGACAGTACCTTGCTCAAGAGTACCTCAGGGCAACCTACTGTGAAGGGGTTTGAATCCCCAATCTTCCGATCAAGTGGCCAATGCCCTAACCACTAGGCCACCGCTGCCTGTTTAACTCGCTGTACTCATATTTGCAATAAAAAACGAAAGAGAAAGAGAATGCGTGGCAGGCTTCAGGGTTCTTTAATCTGGTCAAAACAAACTAAAGAAACCTCAAGCAAATCTTGAGACACTAGGCAAAAAGACACACAATGGTGAACAGGTGATACTGGGTTGGCTGGCAAACCTTAAATGCCTGGCTGACCAGGATGTGGGGGATTGGATGTTATTGGGTGAATTCTCTGGCTCAGAGTTCTGGGGACTGGGACATGGCCTGGCTTCAGTGGTCACCATGACGTCTTTAAACAAAATTTTCTTATGATTTAATTTTCTCTTTGCTTTAATTCCCAGATTCATCCACAACTAAGCTGATAAAAAATAACTTTCACATATCTTTTACTCATGATTACACCCAGACAGTCTTTAAGGAGATTAAACATAAAATATCTACAGACAGGATTCTGAATAGAATAAGAACAAAGTATTTATATTTTGCTGATAGAAAACACAACTACTTACAATCTTGTAAGTGACAGAAAGAATTTAGTACTCTTTAAAAAAAATAAAAAGAAGAATTAATGGCATATAATATATTAAAAAGACAAGATCATCAAAAATTGTGAGCTGTTTTATCTTAATGTGTTTCCGCAAATAAGCAGATGTGCCATGAATGAAAGATTTAAAAGCAAAGTAGCAAGTAAAAAGCAAAGTGTAAAACTGTTAGCAGATTTGTTTGTTTGGTTTCTGATTTAGAACGAGTTTTATACTCAGGCTCACACTTCAGCTCTCCACGACAAAGTCAAAGGAATGCAGCAATCTGGTTTAATGATAGGGGCAGCAGTGGCCTAGTGGTTAGGGCGTTGGCCTGAGGATCGGGGGTTCAAACCCCTTCCCAATAGGTTGCCCTGAGGTACCCTTGAGCAAGGTGCCATCCCCGTTATGCTCCTCCCGGCGATGGGCTGGCGACCTGTCCAGGGTGCGTCCCCCGTCCTCGCCCTGTGTGTGCTGGGTTGGACACCGGCGTGACCCTGTTTGGGACAAGTGGCAGAAAATGGATGGATGGTTTAATGATGAGATCAAGTAGTTGTGGTTCAGCTGCAATTTGCTCATCGCACACTCAGACAAACAAAAGTCTGAAAACTGTCACACCGTTACTGATGGCTTCCTGCCTGATCCGCTATCAGTATTTCAAGGCTGTCGTCTTTGAGTTTTCAGGTAAAATGTAACTGTTTGCAGGTAGAGCTGCCATCTTTTGGGTTCAGATTTAGGTCAACAAACTTTGTGAAGTCAATAATGAAAGACTAAGACAAAAGTAAAGAGATTTTTACTTAATGCTCTTTCTATCTCTTACAAGATTGTTAGTAGTTGTGTTTTCTATCAACATAATATAAATATGTTGTTCTTATTCTTTTCAGAAATCTGTCTGTAGATATTTTATGTTTACTCTCTCTCTCTAGACTGTCTGGCTGTAATCTTGGAGTAAAGACTTGTGAAAGTCTGGGATCAGTTTTAAATCTGGAAAACTCCCTGAAAGATCTGGACCTCAGTAACAATGACCTGCAGGATTCAGGAGTGGAGTTGCTCTCTGCTGGACTGAAGAGTTCAGACTGTAAACTGGAGACACTCAGGTGAGGATTCTGCGTGTTCATTCCTGAAAGGATAGTAGTTACAGTTGTTGTCCCCTCTTCTCCACCTTAACGTTCCCTTAAACCTTAAAGTTACTTTGTCTAAGTCCCTGCTTGGCTTCTCTTACTTATCTCTTTTCATCCTTCACACATGCATTTACCATATTTTGACCTGCTTGTTTCTCTGCCTTACTCCAAAACTGCGATACAATTTTGAACATAATATGCTTAAGAAGGTTTGAACAAATTTTGCCTCCACATTCCCCCCTTTTGATCATTTAATCAACCTTTACACACTCTATTTCAAAAATGTAAAATGTAATATGTGAGGCAAAATATGGCAAAAACTAGAGTTTCTTACATCCTTAACAATACAAACTCAGCATGATTATTAATTAATCAATAATGATTTTTTCATTGACAATAAGCACACAGAATCTGTTTCAGCCCGATCATGATTACCTCTAACCAAAATCAGATCAGATCAATTAAATCATAGTGTTAGATCAGAATCATGATCACATCAAATCATAATTACAGAATGCTACACAAAAAATGCAATGAGCAAAGCTTAACATAAAAAGAGATTCAAAATTCGTCTTTGTCGACATCCTCAGTTGTGACACTGTCGTGTATTTGGTCTGGAACCAAGACCAAGTCCGGTCTTGGGTTCAGATTCGGAGATGGCATCCCCTCATCACATGCCTTTTACGTAAATTTTTAAAGGCCACACGGTTTAGTCCTTTGTTGTCTCTCGAGGCACAGTCATCTGCAAAAACACAAGATTAGAGTTAGGGATGGGAACTTCATGAAAATCTGTTCCACTGCTTCCACACAGCCATGAGGTTCACTGTCTTCTGGTAATGGAAGCAAATTGGAAGGGTTAAGGTTAGTGCAATGTTGAATGGTGACACTTGGCGTACATTATACCCAACGGTGGTATAATGTCTTTGCTGTGGTCCTGTAAGAGAAGAGAAACTGCATGTAGTACCAAAAGAGTTAAATCAGCATAACCAACTAGATCTCTGGAGGCCTCTATGGTCTTCTCTGCTGCAGCTACATTTCTCAAATAAGCAGGCAGACCTGCTGCCACTGGATCCAGCTTTGAAGAAAAATAGGCCACCAGCCTAAGCTTATCTCCATTTGAAAACACAACTCATGTCATGTGTCCCTCCTGCTCATAGACTGTTTGCACAAATGGTTAGGTGGGATCTGGGATGCCCAGTGTTGGAGGAGACAATAGGGCTTGTTTCAAATTGATAAAGGTCTCAAGTTGTTTCATTTCAAGTGAGTTGACAGTTATTAGACAATTTCTGAGAGGTCATCGCCCGCAGTGGTGCCTCCATCTCTAAATAGTTAGGAATTAAACTTTTGCAATAGGAACACGTTCTCAGAAAAGATGCTAACTGCTTCTTAGTGACTGATCTAGGTATAACGCGGCTGGCCCTAGTGTACTTATTTGAAAGTGATTTACTTTGTGGTGAGAAAACATGGCCCAAATATGTCACTGTTTAACAAATTAAACTTTAGACATTCTCAGCCAAATGGTTGAGTAGAGACAGTGCATATTTTCTTCACTGTGCTTGGCTGGGTGCTGCAGTCAGAAAATCATCAACATACTGCAAAAATGCAGTCCCCGGGGACTAAGGCAGCTAATGAATCGCGTAGTGCACAGCTGTAAAACTAAACAACAAAGCAAACCAAAATTGAGTCAGGGTGTACATGCACACTGAAAAATGCATTGGCCAATTCAATCACAGAGAACCACAAAGGGCATAGGACAGAATTTGCTGTCTGGTGAACGGATTTGGAAACTGGGTGCACGGGCCTATACTGCAGCAATGACTGCTTGCAAAAAATACACATATCTACAGTACTGTGCAAAGGTTTTAGGCAGGTTTGGAAAAAATGCTGTAAACCAAGAATGGTTTCAAAAATGGAAGTATTAATCATTTATTTTCATCAATCAACAAAATTCAGTGAATGAACAAAAGAGAAATCTAAATCAAATCAATATTTGGTGTGATCACCCTTTGCCTTCAAAACAGCATCAGTTCTTCTAGGTACACTTGCACACAGTTTTTGAAGGAACTCAGCTGGTAGGTCGTTCCAAACATCTTGGAGAACTGACCACAGATCTTCTGTGGATGTAGCTTCCTCACATCCTTCTGTCTCTTCATGTAATCCAGATACACTGGATGATGTTGAGATCAGGGCTCTGTGGGGGCCAGAAGAACTGATGTTGGTTTGAAGGCAAAAGGTAGTAACACCAAATATTGATTTGATTTAGATTTTTCTTTTGTTCACTCACTTTGCATTTTGTATATTGATTAAAACAAACAATCATTATTTATATTTCTGAAAGCGTTCTTTGTTTACAGCATTTTTCCACACCTGCCTAAATTTTTTGCACAGTACTGTATATATATCCATTTGGTGGGTTGACCCATGTCCTTGATTTTGGACAGGAAATAACAGCGTACGGACTGGAGAATTTGGACACAGAACAATCACCCCTGCCTTCCTCAATGCTTCAGTGGTCTAATACCCTCAGTTCCTGTTTAAGTGTTTGTGGTTGACAAGGCCTGTATGTGGATTTAGGAAATATTATTATTATTATTATTATTATTATTATTATTAACAACCGGAGGACTACTGTTTATAAACCCAACATCATTTTTATCTTTCACCCACAAGTGATCTGGAAGATTTGACAGAGCTGGGTCTTTATCCAAACTGGCCATTGTGTATGGTGGCTTAAAAAATTCAGTAATGTGCTCACAAGAGACTGTGCTCTCACAAGGGCTGGAAAAGCCTGAACTCTGTTGCTGTATAAAACAGCATGATCGCAGACAGGAACACGATCTTCTGCCTGTGTGCATACTGAAACGAATGAGCGCACGTCCTGCCAACAATAGAGAAAAATAGTTTTTGCTGTTCTGTAAACAGCACTGAAACCCCAGCAGTGTGTCCATTCCAAAACAATTTATTTAACTGAATGGTCTGGTGTGGGTGCACTCACTCTTCCACTGTCCCATTAAAACCAAGTCAGGATCAGCAGCAACACAAGCTGTAAAATGCAAATGATCTGAAGACATAAAATCACTGCCCCCTGGTCTCACCCTGTCCCAGCAGCAGAGATAAGAGCGCAGGCAATGTCTGTATCTGTGAGCCGTCACTCATGATATAACAAGGAGCTGCTTGTAAACAACTGGAAACATTTCCCCTCGGAAGTATCAATAACATCCCCTTTTCAGAACAATTCAGTTATAAACCCAAAAGACACATAAAATCCCAGCCTAATAAATTTAAGATGATGAAAAGGATGAAATTAGACATTGGTGTTGAAAAGCATGCTGGCCTAGCTCACGCTTGAGGGGTACAGAAAACGGCTCTATCATTTCGGCACTAGATGTAACTAGATGTACTAGATGTAAAATTCAGTGACCAAATGCAGTCCATTTCCTGCAACCTCATCATAAAAACACAACAAATGCATGCAGGAGTTTCAGAACTGTTTTATTAAGGATCTTATTAGAACAAACAGGCTTTTGATTTGGTGTAACAGAACATCTGAAATGTCTCTCTATTTCAACACAATCAAACTACTGGGTGTCTGTGTATCGGTCATGTTTTGGGTGAGAATGTTGTTTCGGATGATGATGTGGAGGCAGCTCCTGTAATCACTTATGTTAGATCATCAATATTGTCATTAATACACCACGTTCCAAATTATTATGCAAATGATATTTCTCTCTGATTTTCCTAAATGGTCAATGCAAGTGACAGTCAGCATCATTTTTGAGTTATCAACAATTAGAGTATGTTACTGAACATACCTCCCAATGATAACAGTATGTTTTTTCAAGAATAAAAAACTTAAAATGCACTGTTCCAAATTATTACGCACAACAGTGTTTCAACACATTTTAGAGGTTGTAAAGAACTGAAAATCGTCATTGGTTGAATTTGCAGCATTAGGAGGTCATATTAACTGAAATCAAAAGCTATTTCAATCAAAAACATCTTAACAGGTCCAGTTACAGATTAACACTGGACCCCTTATTTGATAGCAGCTTCACAATTCTTGCATCCATTGAACTTGTGAGTTTTTGGAGAGTATCTGTTTGAATTTCTTTGCAGGATGTCAGAATAGCCTCCCAGAGCTGCTGTTTGGATGTGAACTGCCTCCCACTCTCATAGATCTTTTGCTTGAGGATGCTCCAAAGGTTCTCAATAGGATTGAGGTCAGGGGAGAACAGGGGCCACACCATGAGTTTCTCTCCTTTTATGCTGATAGCAGCCAATGATGCAGAGGTATTCCTTGCAGCATGAAATGGTGCATTGTCATGCATGAAGACGTTTTGTTACGGAAAGCATGGTTCTTCTTTTTGTACCATGGAAAAAAGTGGACAGTCAGAAACTCCACAAACATGGGTTCGTGGAGATAAAGGCATATGTTGGCTCCATGTCGGCCACAAATCTCTTAACAGTATGATGATCACACTTAGGTTTTTGTTAAATATCATTGTTTTTGATATCTTGTCCAAGGCATTCAGCTATTTCATGCTTTTTGGCAGTAGTGAGATCCTTTTTCTTTCCCATAATGTTTTTCCTTGAATTAGGCTCACCTAGCAAATTAATTATTACCGGTATCCGAGATTGATTTCAGTGATACAAAGAGCCCTTTCATAGCAGGGACAGCAATCGCAGACCAGGAAGAGCTGACTTTCATGGAGGATGCATAAACCACAGTCCAGGAAACCCTGCCTTCTGTGGTGGGCACAACAACCACAGTTCAGGAGGCCCTGCCTTTGGGCACAGCAGCCACAGTCCAGGAAGAGCCACTTTCTATGGAGGGCATAAACCACAGTCCCACCTTATGTGGTGGGTGCAACAACAACAGTTCAGGAGGTCCTGCCCTCCAAGGCAGGAGCTGAATCCAGAGCAAAAGCCACATCCTCTGTGGCAAGCACAGAATCCGAAGCAAAAGCCTTGCCCTCCGAGGCAGGCACAGAATCCGGACCAGAAGCCCTGCCCTCCAAGGCACCTTCCTGAGTTAGGGCTGAAGATGGTTTCAAAGCCCTATTTCTGTGTGTTGGGGTTAAAGGAACTGGCGCAGCCTCGGCCAGTCTCAGGTGAGAAACCTGGGGCTATATGCCAGCAGGTCTAGGTATCGCCTCCATGTCTGTGAAAACCAGTGCTTGGAGGATATGGCTGTAAGAAATCAAGAATGGGGAGAAGTGGAAAAGCACAGATTGAAGAGATATGTCTTTAACTGAATTTTGAAGAGAGACTGAGAGGACATTAGGTGCAGGTTTTGCTGGAGGGAGTTACAGAGTTTGGGGCAGCAACATTAAATGATGTACCACCCATGGTAGCTAACCTGAGTTTAGTACCTGTAAGTAAACTGGTACTGGAGGAATGCAGTGAACGGGTGTGAGTGTATGAATGGAGTAATTCAGTGAGGTATGGAGCGTCAGGTACTTGAAGAATGTGAACAATATTTACGATGAGAGGTAAAGCTGGAGATAGCAGACAAACAGTTTTAGGAAGAGTAGTAGGTGCTGGATGTGACTTGCGGCCACATGTCTTGGACACTCGGGTGAAGAGAGGAGCAGAGCTGTCAACTGATCATCACCTGGTTGTGAGTTGGCTTTGTTGGTGGGGGAGGATGCTGGTCAGGCCTGGTAGACCCAAACATATTGTGAGGGTCTGCTGGGAACGTCTGGCAGAGTCCCCTGTCAGGACGAGCTTCAACTCCCACCTCTGGCAAAGCTTTAACCATGTCCCAGGGAGGTGGGGGACATTGAGTCCGAATGAACTATGTTCCGCGCCTCCATTGTCGAGGCAGCTGACCGGAGCTGTGGCCGTAAGGTGGTTGGTGCCTGTCCCAGTGGCAACCCGAGAACCCGTTTGTGGGTGAGGGAGGCCATCAAGTTGAAGAAGGAGGTCTACCGGGCCTTTTTGGCCAGTGGAGCTCTGGAGGCAGCTGATAGGTACTGGCAGGCCACATGGAATGCGGCTTTGGTGGTTGCTGAGGCAAAAACTTGGGCGTGGGAGGAGTTTGGTGAGGCCATGGAGAAAGACTTCCAGACAGCTTCGAGGAGATTCTGGTCCACCATCCGGCATCTCAGGAGGGGAAAGCAGTGCACAGTCAACACAGTGTATAGTGGGGAAGGTGTGCTGCTGACCTCGACTTGGGACGTTGTGGGTCAGTGGGGGGAATACTTCGAAGACCTCCTTAATTCCATCAACATGCCTTCTGATGAGGAAGCAGAACCTGGGGACAATAGAGGTGGACTCTTCCATCTCTGGGGCCGAGGTTGCCGAGGTGGTCAAAAAGCTCCTCGGTGGCAGGGCTCCGGGGCTCTGGATGTTATAGGACTGTCATGGCTGACACACCTCTACAACATTGCATGGACATCGGGGACGGTTCCTCTGGATAGGCAAACCGGGGTGGTGGTCCCCTTCTTTAAGAAAGGGGCCGGAGGGTGTGTTCCAACTATAGAGGGATCACACTTCTCAGCCTCCTCGGGAAAGTCTATTCAGGGGTCCTGGAAAGGAGGGTCCGTTGGATAGTTGAACCTCGGATTCAGGAAGAGCGGTGTGGTTTCCGGTCAGGTAGCGGAACAGTGGACGAGCTCTACACCCTTAGCAGGGTCCTGGAGGGTGCATGGGAGTTTGCCCAACCAGTCTGCATGTGCTTTGTGGACTTGGAGAAGGCATTCGACCGTGTCCCTTGGGGAGTCCTGTGGTGGGTGCTCCGAGAGTATGGGGTATCGGATTCCCTGTTAAGGGCTATCCAGTCCCTGTACAATCGGTGTCAGTGCTTGGTCCGCATTGCCGGCAGTAAGTCAAACCTGTTGCTGGTGAGAGTTGGATTCCACCAGGGCTGCCCTTTGTCACCGATCCTGTTCATAATTTTTATGGACAGGATTTCTAGGTGCAGCCAGGGCGTTGAGGGGATCCGGTTTGGTGGGCTCAGGATTGGGTCACTGCTTTTAGCAGATGACGTTGTCCTGTTGGCCTCATCAGGCCGCGACCTTCACTGGATCGGTTCGGTGGCTATGGTCCTCAGCAGAAAAGGGTGGAATGCCCTCTCAGGGTTGGGAGTGAGATCCTGCCTCAAGTGGAGGAGTTTAAGTATGTCGGGATCTTGTTCACGAGTGAGGGTAGAATGGAGCGGGATGTTGACAGGCGGATCGGCGCAGCGTCCACAGTGATGCGGGCTCTGCGTCGGTCCGTCATGGTGAAGAAGGAGCTGAGCCAAAAGGCAAAGCTCTCAATTTACTGGTCGATCTATGTTCCCACCCTCACCTATGAGCTGTGGGTAGTGACCGAAAGAACGAGATCGCGAATACAAGCGGCCGAAATGAGTTTCCTCCGCAGGGTGTCTGGACTCTCCCTTAGAGATAGGGTGAGAAGCTCAGTCATCCGGGAGGGGCTCAGAGTAGAGCCGCTGCTCCTCTGCATCGAGAGGAGTCAGATGAGGTGGCTCGGGCATCTGATTAGGATGCCCCCTGGACGCCTCCCTGGTGAGGTGTTCCGGGCACGCCCCACCTGAAAGAGACCCCGGGGAAGACCCAGGACACGCTGGAGAGACTATGTCTCTCGGCTGGCCTGGGAACGCCCTTGGGATCCGCCCGTAGGAGCTGGAAGAAGCGGCCGGGGAGAGGGAAGTCTGGGCATGCCTGCTGCAGCTGCTGCCCCCGCGACCCGACCTCGGATAAGTGGAGGAGAATGGATGGATGGATGAAAAATTTGAAAAGTGTAAAACGGCTGTTAGCAGATTTCTTTCTGCCTCTTACAAGATCATTTCTAGTTTTCTATCAGCATGATTTAAAAACCTTCTTATTTTTTTTTCAAAAATCTCTCTCTAGATATGTTATATTTACTCTCTTTATAGACTATCTGGCTGTAGTCTTGGGGTAAAGGCATGTGAAAGTCTGGGAACAGTTTTAAATCTGGAAAACTCCCTGAATGATATGGACCTCAGTAACAATGACCTGCAGGATTCAGGAGTGGAGCTGCTCTCCGCTGGACTGAAGAGTTCACACTGTAAACTGGAGACTCTCAGGTGAGGATTCTGTCTCTTCATCACTGAAGATAAATATTAAAATCATACTGTAAACTGGAGACATTCTGTCAGATTTCTAACAGAAAGTTGTTCTCTGTACTGATAACAGCTCTGGTTGTGAATGATTAAAAGTCTTTCACCTGCAGCAGTCTCGCTCAGAAATACTTTCTAAATGAATTAAACGGTTCTTGATTCCTCAGAATATGTTTTTATGTTTTATTTATGGGAAGATTTTTGTGTGGCTTTTATTTTAAGTTTTATTCAGTTTGATATGAAAGTGTTTATAATATTTCATACAATTTGTTTTTTGCTTGTCTTGTAAACTGGATTTGTATGTTCAGCTCTTTTTGTGAAAGGCCAATCTCTCTCTCTCTCTCTCTCTCTCCCCAGATTATCTGGTTGCATGATCACAGCTGAAGGCTGTTCTTCTCTGGATTCAGCTCTCAGTTCAAACCCCTCCCACCTGAAAGAACTGGATCTGACCTACAACCACCCAGGAGAGTCAGGAGTGAAGCTGCTCTCTGCTCGACTGGAGGATCCACACTGCTCACTCAGCTCACTCAGGTATCAATAACAGGGGTATGTGTGTGTGTGTGTACTGACCAAATGAAACACCATGGAAAATGAGAGAGAGAGAGAGAGAGAGAGAGAGAGAGATAAAGGAATCACTGAGAGGATGTACGTCTTTATTTATTTGTAGTAAAACAACATGCAGATCACAGATTTGACACTAAACTGTTTCTCTCTGAACTTTCTCTCTTTGTGAAACAATGTTCTGTCCTCCGTATTTGTTCTGAATTAAACCTGACAGTCAGATAAACACCTTTCGGACATCAAGACTCCAAAGACAGTCCAACCTTTGTCCACAGGTTTATTGATGCTACAAGAAGAGTGAAACTTAAAGCTACAAAAGACAAATAAAGACGATGTGTGTGATTTAAATCTACAAACACACAGTGTAAATATTTATCAACTTCATCCTTTCTCTACATTCAGTCTCTTCTTCTTACATTTGTATTTATTTCAATGGAGTCAATCATTCTTTATAAACAGTGTAACCAATAGCAACAGTGACAGAGTTCTAATTTCTACAAGTTCATTTCTACACCCACCATGCTGTTAAAAGACAAAAGATGTGTGTAGATGTTGTTGGATTGTAGAAAAGACAACAGACACTTAAAACAGACAACACGCAAACTCAGTTCAACAAAACAAACTCAAACTCCTTCCATTCAATCACTTTCGGTGATGCAAATGGTGTGTGTGTGTGTGTGTGTGTGTGTGTTTGTGTTTAGAGTGGAACATGGAGGGGAGATCCGAACCACACCAGGACTAAAAAAATTTAAGTTTACAAACACACACACACACACACACACACACACACACACACACAGACACACACGCGTACACACACACACACCCCCACCATACACATATACAGTGGTGCCTTTATTTACGAGTTTAATCCGTTCCATGACGGAGCTCATAACTCAAATTACTCGTATGTCAGATCAGTTTTCCCCATTGTAATGAATCAAAATTCCATTAATCCGTTCCGGACCCCCCAAAGACACAGCATTTTTTTTATTAAGTATAATGTACAGCATTGGCTTTGGAGATCTGATGACTTGAAGATGCAGATAACGGTGGAGGAGAAAGGCTGAACTGAATAACTGAATCTTATTGACTGATTTTTGCCCATTTCGCCAGGCTTTCCTCACTTTCATAGGCGGGTTTTTGATAAAAAGGTTTCAGGTGCAGATTGTAGAAGGGCTGCACTCGTACTGCTTCGTCAAGTCGACTACACGCACCTCGGTCATGTTTTTCGATCATTTCTTTCTTTAATTCAATGCACATCATCTGCTTCTTCTTCTCAGCACTGTCCTTCGCACTCACTTTCTTCGAACACATGTTTGGGAAATTAAGTTTTGCCAAATAACTGCGAGCACAACACTGACGCTTCCTCTGCGAGCTAACGGCTTAAGAGACATGGGATGCTGGGCAGATGTTGTTCACTGCACCATCTAGCGGTGGGTATCTGAAGCAGGCTCGTAACTCCAATTTTAGCTCTAAACTCAAAACAAAAAAAACGTCCGAAAGACGGCCCGTATCTTAAAAACTCATTAGTTGGGGCACTCGTGAGTCAAGGTACCACTGTGTGTGTGTGTGTGTGTGTGTGTGTGTGTATATATATATATATATGTGCTTCGAGGAGATGTGTATATATATATATATATATAGTATCTCACAAAAGTGAGTGCACCCCTCACAGTTTTTAAATATTTTATGAAATCTTTTCATGGGACAACACTGAAGATATGACACTTTGGTAAAAAGTAAAGTAGTCAGTGTGTACAGCTTGTACACCAGTGTAAATTTGCTGCCCCCTCAAAATAACTCAACACACAGCCATTAATGCCTAAACCACAGGCAACAAAAGTGAGGACACCCTTAAGTGAAAAATGTTCACATTGTGCCCAAAGTGTTAATATTTTTAGTGGCCACCCTTATTTTCCAGCACTGCCTTAACTCTCTTGGGCATGGAGTTCACTAAAGCTTCACAGGTTGCCACTGGAATCCTCTTCCACTCCTCCAAGATGACATCACGGAGCTCATGGATGTTAGAGACTTTGTGCTCCTCCACCTTCTGTTTGAGGATGCCCCACAGATGCTCAATAGGGTTTAGGTCTGGAGACATGCTTAGCCAGTGCTTTTACCCTCAGTTTCTTTAGCAAGTCAGTGGTCGTCTTGGAGGTGTGTTTGTGGTCGTTACCATGTTGGATTACTGCCCTGCTGCCCAGTTTCCGAAGGGAGGGGATCATGCTCTGCTTCAGTATGTCACAGTACATGTTGGCATTCACAGTTCCCTCACTGAACTGTAGCTCCCCAGTGCTGGCAGCACTTATGCAGCCCCAAACCATGACACTCCCACCACCATGCTTGACTGTAGCCAAGAAACACTTGTCTTTGTACTCCTCAACTGGTTGCCGCCACACAAACTTGACACCATCTGAAACAAATAAGTTCATCTTGGTCTCATCAGACCATAGAACATGGTTTGTGGGCTTTCTTGTGCATCATCTTTAGAAGAGGTTTCCTTCTGGGACGACAACCATGCAGACCAGTTTGATGCAGTGTGTGGCGTGTGGTCTGAGCACTGACAGGCTGAACTCTCCACCCCTCAACCTCTACAGCAATGCTGGCAGCACTCATATGTCTATTTTCAAAAGACAGCCTCTGGATATGACACTGTGCACTCAACCTCCTTGGTCCACCATGGTGAGGCCTGTTCTGAGTGGAACCTGTCCCGTTAAACCACTGTATGGTGTTGGCCACTGTGCTTCAGCTCAGTTTCAGAGTGTTGATCAATCTTCTTATAGCCTAGGCATCTTTATGTAGAGCAACAATTATTTTTTTCAGATCCTCAGAGAGTTTGCCATGAGGTGCCATGTTGAACTTCCAGTGACCAGTATGAGAGACGTTACACACCTGCTCCCAATTCACACCTGAGACCTTGTAACAGTAAAGAGTCACGTGACACCATGGAGGGAAAATGGCTAATTGGGCACAATATGGGTATTTTTCACTTGGGAGTGTACTCACTT
This sequence comes from Hepsetus odoe, assembly GCA_017165825.1. Classification (NCBI taxonomy): domain Eukaryota; kingdom Metazoa; phylum Chordata; class Actinopteri; order Characiformes; family Hepsetidae; genus Hepsetus; species Hepsetus odoe. Next base: position 20,716 of record JABMDN010000220.1, read on the forward strand.
TTGTTGCCAGTGGTTTAGACATTAATGCCTGTGTGCCTGTGAGTTATTTTGAGGGGACAGCAAATTTACACTGTTATACAAGCTGTACACTGACTACTTTACATTGTATCAAGGTGTCATATCTTCAGTGTTGTCCCATGAAAATATATAATCAAATATTTACAAAAATCTGAGGAGTGTCCTCAGATTACTTAGATACTGTATGTGTGTGTGTGTGTGTGTGTGTGTGTGTGTGTGTGTGTGTGTGTATATATATATATATATGATAAAGATAAAAACACACACATGGCGTTGTCTTTCTAATGTCTTGTTTGGTGTTGTTTTTCCTAATGTCTCTTCTTGTGTGCAGATGGCTGTGAGTTCACACTGGATCCAAACTCAGCACACACACTCCTCTCTCTCTCTGAGGAGAACAGGAAGGTGGAGCGTGTAGAAGAACAGTCGTATCCTGATCATCCAGACAGATTTGATGAGTGTGAGCAGGTTGTGTGTAGAGAGAGTGTGAGTGGACGCTGTTACTGGGAGGTCCAGTGGAGCGGTGATGGTGGTGTTGGAATATCAGTGACTCATAAATCAATCAGGAGGAAAGGAGAGAGTGGAGACTGTGGGTTTGGATGGAATAAAAAGTCCTGGAGTCTGAACTGTTTTTATAACAGTTTCTCTGTTCTTCACAATAATAACATAACTGCTGTCCCTCCTCCTCCCTCCAGATCTAACAGAGTAGGAGTGTATGTGGACTGTCCCGCCGGAACTCTGTCCTTCTACAGTGTCTCCTCTGATACACACACACTCACACACTTACACACACTCAACACCACTTTCACTGAACCGCTCTGTGCAGGATTTGGGGTTTATTACAGTCACTCCTCAGTGTGTCTATGTAAGACAGACTAATCTGCTGTGTGTGTGTGTGTGTGTGTGTGTGTAGTTAGTGTGTGTAGTTATGATTTCCTCCATAAACACGAAGTTTATTACGTTGGTGATTTGATGATTACGTTGTTTGTTTGATGTCAGTATTTGATCATGAATAAATGTTTTATTATAATAATTATAAAGTGTATTTTGTCTGAATTTGAATCAGATTTCTGTTTTTTTGTCTGGATTTTGATTTTAAAAACACAAGTTAAAAAAGGTGTGTTTGGGTTCCATAGTGCTGTTTGACCAACGCAGAGACTCAAGAGGGCAGAATGTTGGGAAGATCAGAAAAATGTACAATCAACGACATGATCCAGTGTTTATCGCTCCAACACCTGTATTTATTCACTGTTCATTAAAATGCAATCATTTCAAGGGCAGTTGAAGAGATTTTTCATCATTATTCCATAGTTCAGTCACAGAGATGGAAGTAAAGTGCTTTAGAGCTTTAAGTGGAAAAAAAAAAAAAGTGAAAGTGACAACCCTTGTCATTGCGAGGTCACAGCATACGTGAACCACAATGAAATTGGACCTCTGCTTTTAACCCATGCATACAAACACCGTGCAGCAGTGGGCAGCTATTGAAAGCGCCCGGGGAGCAGTGATGGGGACGGTACCTTGCTCAGGGGTACCTCAGGGCAACCTACTGGTGGGGAATTGAACCCACAATCTTCCGATGCAGGGCCAACTCCCTGACCACCGCTGCCCCGGTGCTTACTGACTCTGATTTTCTTTACAGTGGAACCAGGGCATCTCAATAACGAACATTTTATTTCTGTTCAAAATGACCAATAAACCTACACACATTGTTATTCCACTGATGATCTGAAATAGTGTTACACTGGAAGACTAAACAGCAGATGAGGGCAATGCTGGTGATGAAGCTGATGATGAAGGATGGATGTGTATAAGAAAAGTATTCCAGTAGATGCAGGATTAACAGATTATCATTGTTATTCATTTAATCTCACTTTGCACTTGTACTTTACTGCTGATGACAATAAAGGAATCTTGAAGCTTGATAGTTGATGTATCTGTAGATTGTCTATAAGGGACTATTAAAACCAGTTTGTTTCCCTGACATCCAGAGCACTCTGGATGTTTTTCTTTTTTTTCTGTATAGAATTCAGATTTAGTGTCGGTGAGATGTTCAGTGATAAGGACAGAAGAACCTGCAGTCATTGTGATTAGTGCAGAATTTTGCAATGAATATAGAGTTCTTTATTTTATCGAACTCTTCTGGTGTTGGGTGTGACTCCTCCAGTCAGGATGAAGATATCACTGATGATGCTGGAAAACAAGGTGAAGAGTGGTTCATCTCTGGATCGGTCCTCTACTTATAAACTGGGGAAAGAAGCTTTTTTTTTTTTGTAGGCTGCATATGTTCTGCACTTCCAATAACAATAAATGCCGTGTTTCTGAAAGAGTTTAATTTTTCTCATCAGACCCACAAATGTTTGTCCTCATGCTCACAGACTCCACTGAATACTGTCAGAAAAAACCCCAAACAGACTGACTTCCATCAAACTGCTCTACTGTTGGATGGGAGGTTACTAAGATCATCATTCTGCTTCTTGGTTCTGCTGTCTCTGCAGAGGTCTTGTGAAGCTCTGTTAGTGAGCATTCAGGTTCTCCCCCCTGACCAAGGTGCTTCTTGTCTGGATGCTCAGTATTTCCACATAGCCGATGCTAAGTAGAGTCTGGATAGTTCCAAATTTCTTCCATTTCACAATGATAGAGGCTGCTGTGCTCCTGGAAACACTCACTTTTAGAAATGGGTTTAAAAATACAGTATGTTTAGTTTTTGTGTGTAGCTTGATGGACAATATTTGAATTAAATGCACAACAAAATGTGCAGAAAGAGTATCAGTGATTTGTGAAGTGCCCTTGATTTTTCATATTTTTTTTTGCCACAGTTTGGTTCATATCTCTTTTTCTTTTTTTTATTATCTTTTTATGTTTATTTGGGTTCAGGGCTTTTGAAACACAACTGATCTACACTCTGTGTCCTTCAATGTCTCACACCATAGATGACCTGCCCCTCAACGCAGTGCACCAGAACGTCTTCTGACAAAGAGCTCAAGCCACCCGGACATGATTTCAGTAAATGTCAGATTTCTGGAATATTGTTTCACCTTTGCGCGCTTCAGGGAGATGCTGTTAATATGTGTGAGACTTCACAGCAAGAGAC
>JABMDN010000222.1:0-10162 GCA_017165825.1 Hepsetus odoe
TCTTTTACTCTTATTCCATTTGCTCTTTTTCTCTCTCTTTCTGTTTGGGTCTGGGATTCAAACATAAAAAGATGAAATTTAATGTTTGTAAACTCTCTGCTTTTGATGAAGATGATGATTAATTTTTATGTTGATACAGTTCCAAATTCTATTTATGGCCATGTTTATTCATGCTTTTATTTCTTTAAATGCAATTTAAATGCCATCTTTACAGTTTTTCTTATTTCTACATATTTATTTCTATATTAAATCTCAACATCACAGAAACAGACCGTGATATTTGTCATTCAAATCATCATAACATCCAAAAACTACTTCAAATATACGAAGACAGTGAAGACTACATCTTATGTTCACTCAGTACTGTGCTTTAGCTGTTTTCCTCATTACAGCTTACATTTACAAAACATTTAAAGTAAAGTTTACAAAACATTTACTGATCTGCAAAGTGTCACATGAAAAGCTCTTCAGATTCGTAGTATTTAAACTATTTGTCTCTGACAGAGTCCAGTGCTTATGCTAATGTGAATTTCATGGACTTCACAGCTCACTCCCTTTGCGTCCCTTTCCATAATGGAGAGACTCACCATTATGGGTCCGTATGACGGATTGTAGGTTGATTTTACTCATTTATTTCTGTTATTTTATTCAAATATATTTCTCTGTCCTTCATCCTTCTCCCCACAATAATTCCTCCATGGCCCTATTCCTGTAGTCCGATCATTCCTATCTCCTTACATCCCTGAACTCCTCTAGTGGCCCAATGCCCTTTCACCCCCGTCACCCTAAATCCCTTCCCTAGGCAGTATTCATGTCCCTGTCACCTTTAACCTCTATATTATTAACTGCATCTCTATTTTTCTATGTTCTCTTCTGAGAACGCTTTCTTTGCACGTCAAAATCAGCCAAACAAGGTCATAGTCTTAGATTAGGTGTCTCCACTGGAGGCCTTGGAGCTCTCGGGGGATAGATAAAAAGGCACACTCTGAACTGTGCAGGTGAGAGAAAGGATTCACACAGAGAGGAACACTGACCGGTTTCTGGAACATCTTGTAAGAACTTTGTTACTTTTCTGTTAATAAACGTTGCTATAGCTTAAAACCCTCTTTGCCTCATCACTGACTCCTCAAACCTCGGTTCTCAATCGGAGAATCCAACACCTACCCTGGATGAACAGTATCATGGATCTGGGACTGTTTCTTCTCAAATCCAAAATTTCTCCTAACCACCAAGAACAGCTGTCATTTCTGTTAATCTCCTCTCCAGACTCACCTGTCATCTTGGTCCATGGAAATTCTTAATTGATCTCCTTCTTGCCATTGAAGTTGTCTCCTCGCCTTCTCCACCATGGGTGAGAGAGCCCACCAGTCTCTTATCTTTCATTGCCAGAAGAAAAGGTCATGGGCTGTTACCTTTAAGAGGTTTGCTCTAATGGCTTTTTTTCTGTCCCTCCAACTCTCCTGCTGGAGCAGGGTTCTTCTTGGTGGACAAGAAAGATGAGGAACATGTCCAGTATGTTAGGCCAGGTCAGCAACAATCATCTTGGCAGATGTCTGGGGCTCCTTGCTGACATCTCTGACTATTTCCCTCTCCAGAGTTCTTGAAATCTTGCGCTTACGGCCACAGCCAAGGGTGTTTCTTACAGAATTTGTCTCCTTGTACTTGGCAATGATGCAACGTACAGCAGTTCTAGACACTGTGAATCGCTTAGAAATGGAAGTGTAGCCTTCCCCCTTATCATGAGCCTCTACTATCCTCTTTCTGAGCTCCAGACTGATTTCCATTGTCTTTGGCATGGTGAGTAACTGGAGTCCCTCTCATGTGTTCAAGTGCCCTGTTCCCTGGGAGTCATTTTATGCTGAATGAATGAATGTTGGTTGGAAGCCTGTTGACTGCAGGTGTTGTTAGGAAGCCATTTGACTGCACGGGTGTGGTTTCGAACTTAATTAATGCATTACTATGCATCTCTGGGTCAAGACCTTTAAGAGTATTCGCACTCTCTGAACTAGTCATTTTACAATAAGCTTATAATTCATTCCAACATATCATATCCACAGTTACTCCAATGATTTATGCTAGCTGCAGACTCTGGGTTTGTTAGCCTGCTTCCTACCTTACTGACAATAGTACAGTATGTGTCCTTAATTGGCTTCTGCGTCTCGTTAGCTCCACTCCCTTACAGTCCCTTAGAATCTGTCCTTGGACCCTTATTCTTTCTGATTTTTATTTCACCCCTAGAGCAGGTAATGGGCTACAGTTTCATTGCTGTGCAAATGATCAAGTCAAGTCAAGTAGGTTTTTATTGTCATTTCAGCCATATACACAGTACATAGTGAAACGACATAACGTTCCTCCAGGACCCTGGTACTACACACAAGGCAGCATCAGACACAACATAAGACACAAGGCAACATAAGACAGCATCAGACACAACATAAAACACAAGACAACATAAGACGAGGCAACAAGTGGAGACAACAGACAGCACAACAGACAACACTTTCATCCGTAAGAGGGCGGCAGTATTATGGACCAAAGCAGCCCAGGTTGTTGGGCAGTGTAACAAGTGTAACAGAGGAACAAAGTGTAGCAGAGCAGCGTTATGAGTAAAGTGAAAAGTGCAAGAAAAAAAAAGATAATAGATAGATATAGATGAATAAAAGCGTGAAGACATAGCAGTTTAAAAGTCTGATGGCCAGGGAGAAGAGGTTATTTTCCATCCTGGAAGTGGAGGCCCGTATGCTGCGGAACATTTTCCTGGATGGCAGGAGGGAGAAGAGAGTGTGGGACGGGTGGGAGGGATCATCCACAATGCTGGTTGCTTTGTGGATGCAGCGAGTGGTGAAGATGTCCTGTACAGAGGGCAGAGAGACCCCGATGATCTTCTCAGCTGTTCTCACTACCCGTTGTAGGGACTTTTAGTGTTGTGGCTCCCAGACCTTTAGTGTTGCGGCTCCTTCTCCCCAGGCACTATAAATAGCTGCCCCTTGCTGCATGTGTGTGTGTAGGTTGTGATGTGTTTCACAATGACAAAAATAGTCACTCTTTTAGTTTTCACTTGGGTTTAAGAAAGGCACATTATAAATATAAAACATGTTATTAGGAGTAGTAGTATTATTGATTTCTTTTAAATGTGCTCTGGGAATAAAGAAGACTTGACTAAAAAAATGCAAAGCAAGCCCGCGACTATAGAAAACAATTTGTGCTGGTCTCTTTCACAAATTTTAGATTTGTTTTCTCACAGAGAAAATTTACAGAAAAAATCAGCATAGGTTAGTCTATTATCAGATTTAGCACCACTGTATCCAGTTACAGCACAGTCCTCATCTTTATCAGAATAATTTGGTTCCCGACTCCGCATTTACATCCAGTCCAACCCACAACACCTATATGTTCAGACTGAGATCAAGAGTGAAAAGCAGGAGTTCAGTTCAGTGATCTCTTCAGTGCTGAACCGTCCACCCATTTCCAGACTCCCTCTTCATCACTGTCCATCAGACCGATCCAGGCTTCACTGCTGCCAAAATGATTACTGATTAACTTAATTATTTGATAAAGAATTTTTGTGCATTTCATTTTTTTTCATTGAATTGATTAGCATTTTCTCCACAGTGTTTCATAGGATAAATGTTGGGCACTCTGGACATTCACCTTCATTACATTTCTAAAGAATTTTAGAAGTGTCTGCAACTCCAGTGTGGACAAAATTCTTTTTCTCTCACCTGTTCTTCTCTGCTGTTTATGATCACCAGCTCTGCTCCTCTTTGTCTGCAATCCTCTATTCTCTCACTCCAGCTCTTCTTCTCAGTAGAGATGTAGTAAATACTAGAATTGAAATTTCTCCATCCCTGTTTGATGAAATCCTCTTTTAATAGAAGAAGAAAATAATGCAGATGTTTATAAACCAGTTATTACTGGTTTGCATGCGTGTGTCTGTTCAAGCTGTGTGTTATGGGTTTGTAAAAATAAGAGGGAGAGCTGTACTGGGAGATACTGGGACTCTGCCAGTTTCTACAGTAAGTCAAGTTCAGGGCTAGACTGTCAGAGCATCCTCACCACTAGAGGGAAACAAAGGACCTTGCTTAGGAAATGAGTCGCATCCAGATACACCTGTTCACTACCTGATTAATAAGAACAGTGGTGCTAAAACGTATTTCTCTGTGTTGCTGTATGTTTTGCACTTTGGCTGGATGGCAGCTCTTTCTGTCACCTAGTAGTTCACAGGGCACAGAATTTTAACATGGATTTAATTAATATTTTTGGCATCAGTTTACAGAAAAGCACACGCCATGATTTCCAGCTGTGTGTCAGGAGGAAACATGGTGGTGCCAGCACAAGCTGTGAGGATGATTTAAAAGGAAAGATGGATTCAGAAAAAATAAACTGTAATGGTGGCGGGGTGCAGGGAGGACGCCAATGCAGAGCCAGGAGTTCGGATAGTTTTATCCATAGTTACAAAAACAAGAATCAAGGATTACAGTTCTAATCAAAAACCAAGAACCGAGGAACTGCAGTCTAAACCAAGTTACCAGAGTACCAATACTAAAACCACAACCAAAACCACCATTGCACGTAGGCTAAGCCTAACGAATGAGCCGCGCTCTGTTCTGACTCATCGGGGCTTAAATAGTCAGCCCCATTGAGGCACACCTGCGCCTTCATGAGCTCAGGTGTGCTCAGTCAGAACAGAGCGCCCTCTAGCGTGCCCAAAACACCTCATACGTGACAGAACCCCCCCCCCCCCCCCCCAAAAGGTGCGGCTCCCGAAGCGCGAAAACATAGCCAAAACTCTGGGGGGAGGCCAAGAACAAAAAATATTTTACAAAAAAGTCCCTTTTTGGGGCATACGGTCAGGTCCACAAAACACTTTAACACAAAAGGACCTCTGACCAGTCATGTCTCGGGCTGTTGGCGGCGGAGATGGGTAGCCCAGAGTTTCAGTCCATATCCTTATAACCAAGTCCCCTTGGTACTTGTGTTTAGCTGTGCATTCCCTCTGTGTCTTTCTGCTGTCCCGTGTTTTCTCTGTCTCCCGTCTCTCTGACTCCGTACTGGGACCTCTGGGGGACGCAGCTGATTGGCTCGGGAGCCTTGTCTGGTCATCACCTGAAAAAGAGCTACATACAAGAGACTCTCTGTGGTTAGAAGGGGAAGAGTTCGTTACCCTGTGTGTGCTCCGCTTCCGGTCTCTGGCCTTTTCGCTTTCCATGACTTTCGTTTCATAATCCAAGGTGGGGAGTTTTTCTTCTCTTTCATACAAATGTTGTACAGGCCACAAGTTCTGAGGACACTGATAGCAGGGACGTGTTATGGGTACGGTGTTGGGAAGCAGTGCAACTGGCAAGGCGTGTCTCTGCTCTGGAACTTTCAGGAGCTGATTGGAACCTAGTTGTAGTGTTGTGCCAACTGGGATGATGTTCACGTGAGCATTTAGCAGGAGGTTTGGGGGAAGAACAGCTGGTGTGAAGACTCTTTTGGGTGCCTTGAAAGCAATAAAGGAAAGGTATCCCTCCACTGCTGCAGTGAACGCTGTTGCTCTCCTCTGGCACTGCTGGCCTCTGGGAGGCCGGGGTAACTGTATGCTTCCATCTTTGAGAGGCATGATAACTTGTACTTGGCTTGTACTGACCTTACCCATGGCAACCTGGGTTGCTCCTGTCCTCTGAGTAGGAGGGGGTTTGACTAATTCTGGAGCCTCTGATATCTGTGGATCCTCCACAGGCACATCAGGTTGGGCTGCTGGATTGTCACCATCAGTAGCTTCCACAATGCCTCTGGAGCACTCCTCTGAAAGGCTAAGGTCAAGGGAATTGAGTACCTCTGAGGAACTAGACTCAATTTCTGGGACTTGACTTACTGAATGCACTGAAACAAGGGAAGAGATCCAAGAAGGGCAGTCTGTTCCAGAGATGATGCCTGAAGTGATAGATGGAAGTGGTTTCTGATGAACCAGACTGGGAGTCAAATTCCTTGGTGTGGTTGTCTGGTTCTGTAACTTTGACTGTGAGGAGGGTACATCTACAGTGTCAGTTTCAGCGTTATGTACGGGTATGTTCAGAACAGATTCACTAAAAAGTCCTTGCCTAGTTGGCCGACAGGTTTCAGCAGAGGTCAGGGGAGTCTGAATAGTCCTAGCTTCCCTTCTCCATATGGGGAATGTGGACGGGAAATAATCCTGAAACCTGCTTTCTTGGTCTTCTCTGTGGTGATACAAGTTCATAACCTCACCTGAAGTATCTGGGGACAGGATCTCCTCCAGCGGCCTTCTCTGCCAGTGCTCTAAAGCAGTAATCAATGCGGGTGATTATAGAAGAGACCTAATTGTGACGGGTACCTCTACCAAGGAGTTGGCTGTAAGGAAACACCCTGTTCTCCCTGACTCACCACGGGGTTCCCTTGAGGAATGGTCCGACTCACTGGGAAGCCTTGGCCTGAAAGAGTCTGCAAGAGAGCTAAACACAGATGAATCTTTGTGGTTCCTAGAAGAGTTCCTCTTGGCCCTGTGATACTCTACTCCATTTACCGGCATTGTTGCTTTGCACCTGCTTCAGCTCCTTTTTGCGTCCACTGACTTCTACTCAAAGCTCACCGTTGTCTTGAGCTAAGACCCCTCTCTCCCTTTCCATGGTGTCAAGGTCACTCTGCCAAAGAGACAAGAGTCCTTTGGTGTCCTCAAGCTGAGAATGCAGAGTGGTGAGCTCCTCTTCGTGTTTCAGTCTTTCATGGGTGGCTGAGCTGGTTATCTGCAGAACAGAGGTCTTGCTCTCTGCCAGCTGTTGGTTGAGCCTCGTCAGCAATTCCTCTGTTTGATCTGATCATCTCATCTCGTAGGTGAATGTCTGCGAGAAGTGCACTGTGCTTCAAGTTGGCCTGTCTGAGCCTTTCTGACTCAGTCCTGAAGTCCTCCTGGGTGCGGTTCAAGTTTTTGGTTAGCCAAAGTATCTGTTCAATGAGATCTTTACCGACTTGCTCACGCTCTAGGTACCTAGCCTGCTTTTCCTGAAGTTCCCCATTTACTGTAGCTAGTTCCTCCTGAAGGGAATGTACTTGACACCGGTGGCTCACCTGCAGCTGGTGTTTCACAACCCGAAGAGAGGCGTTTTCCTCCTCCAATACCTTACACTTTGTTTTCAGGGCGTCTAGATCATTGTTCCGAGTACAAATTACTTGATCCTTGGTTTGGAGCTCAGCCTCCATTTCTTGGAGCTGCTCGATTAAAATATTTTTGGTCCGTCGTTCTGCACCCAGAACAGACAGCCAGACTTTCTGAGATTCCTGTAGTCCATGTTCTAATTCCTGAATTCTCAAAGTTAATTCTCTTACCTGAAACGGCTCCTCTGTTGCCCTCCGCTCAGCAGACGGGTTTGAGGAGTTGGGGTTGTGTACCATGCCAGGTTTCTTGCCCTTTTTGCTTTGCTTCCGCGGCGTATCCGCCATTTTCTCACCGCGTTTCATATAGGGCGGGGTCTCCGTGGACGGGGCGCTGTGATTGGAGCACGGCGCTGTCTCCGCGGATGGGGTGCTGTGATTGGGGCACGGCGCTGTCTCCGTGGACGGGGCGCTGTGATTGGAGCACGGCGCTGTCTCCACGGACGGGGCGCTGTGATTGGAGCACTGCGCTGTCTCCGCGAACGGGGCACTGTGATTGGAGCACGGCACTGTCTCCGCGGACGGGGCGCTGTGAGTGGCGAAGGAGGCGGGTTCCACCGACTTCCGGCATTGTGGTTGGTGGAGAGCGGGAGCCGGTAAAGAAAGAGGTAAAGAAAGGGGCGCGAACGAAGCCTCTTCCTCGAGGGGCCGCCCCTTTTTTCTTTGTTTTCGCTGGGTATCCACCATTTTCTCACCATGTTTCGCATAGGGCGGAGTCTCCGCGGACGGACCACTGTGATTGGTGCACAGCGCTGTCTCCGCTGACGGACCGCTGTGATTGGTGAAGGAGGCGGGTTCAATTCAATTCAATTCAATTTATTCTTGTATAGCGCCTTTTACAACAAAGTTGCCCCAAGGCACTTTACATTGATAACAGGTTACAGTAATAGATGTTTAAGATGTTTAAGCCGGACGACTACGGAGGAGAGGAACCAAAACTCCAATATGTGGAGAAAAAAACCTCTGAGGGTCCAAGGTCAACCGGCTACCCAACCCCCTTGGGTATACTAACAGTACAGAGTTAGTTTGGTTTTAAACTCCAGGATCAGTGAGGAGTCCTAAGTTGCTTCCAGGTACCGATGAGCCGCCAGGGTCCCTTGGCGCATCAGATGCATCACACAGACCAGATGGTAGCTCGGCATTGGACTCAGGTGATGACCACAGCGGGCCCCCCCGGACATGTGGGGAGAGAAATGGAATGAGGGGGTCAGTAATGAGCAGGATCCAGTAGTGACAGACACAGAAATGAAACAGTGCGATGGCATGTACAGCAGCACCAGCGACATTAGTAGTAGTGCACTATGGTGATTGGTGCGGGTAAGATAAACTAAAGAAGTAAGTCTTCAGCCGTGATTTAAAGACCGAGACTGAATCGGCATCCCGTACAGAAGCAGGCAAGCTGTACCACAATCTAGGGGCCCTGTAACATAAAGCTCATGCTCCTATACATTTATTTATGCGAGGGACAATTAGGAGATCTTTATTCTGGGATCTAAGTGGGCGGTTAGGTGTATAGGTATTAAGCAGTTTGGTTAGGTATATTGGGGCAAGACCTTTAAGTGCCTTGTAGGTTAAGAGGAGGACCTTGAAGTCAGCCCTGTACCTAACAGGAAGCCAGTGAAGCGAGGACAGTATGGGAGTTATATGGTCGTACTTCCTGCTCCTGCTAACAATCCTAGCGGCTGTGTTCTGAATGCGCTGTAGGGTGCTTAATGTGCCCTGAGAGCTTCCAGAAAGTAGGGCATTACAGTAATCTAATCTACTGTATACAAATGCATGTACTACTTTCGCCGTGTCTTCCATTGACAGAAAACACCGTAGTTTGGCAATGTTCCGAAGGTGCAGGAAGCATGTCTTCGCAACTGCATTAACATGGGGATTAAATGAAAGATTTGAATCGAAAATAACACCAAGATTACGTGCCAGAGTACTAACTGAAAACTTCAACCCTGCATCCCGGATATGCGAAATGAAGTTGGCCCTGTCTACATCGCTACTACAAAACAAGAGCAGCTCAGTTTTTTCGGGGTTTAGTGAGAGGAAGTTGTTATTCATCCAATCCCTAATATCACTGAGGCAGCTAATTAAAGTGCCGGTTGATGCTTTATCACATGATTTAAAAGATAAGTATAGCTGAGTGTCATCAGCGTAAGAGTGGTAACTAACATTATGCTTCCGTATAATAGTGCTTAGTGGGAGCATGTAGAGGGAGAAGAGCACTGGGCCCAACACCGACCCCTGTGGGACTCCATAGTTAACTAGTGACATAGGTGAGGGGGTGCCATAATCATCCATTTGGATGAAGTAGTAACGGTTTGTGAGATAGGAGTTGAACCATTTAAGGGCTGTTCCGGTAATGCCGACAGTGGAGTGAAGCCTATTTACTAAAATGGAGTGATCTACCATGTCGAACGCAGCACTAAGATCTAACAGAACAAGAACAGTGATGTTTCCTGCATCACTCGAGACCATTATATCATTCACCACTCTAGTTAGAGCAGTTTCTGTGCTGTGGCCAAGCCGGAAACCTGATTGGAATTTATCTAAGAGGTTATGCGTGTCTAGATATGACTGCAGTTGTCTCGCAACTAGTTTTTCTAGAATCTTAGAGAGAAACGGGACATTAGAGATGGTCTATAATTACTTGGTGAGCGAGGGTCCAAGTTAGGTTTTTTAAGCTGTGGTCTAACCACTGCTGTTTTAAACTGATTGGGGACTACACCTGAGGTCAAGGATGCATTCATGATATCAAGTATAGGTGTTGATAGTATTGCTAAGGATTCCTTCAGGAGCTTGGTTGGAATGGGATCTAACCGACAGGTCGTGGAGTTTGCTTTGGCTATAACAGAAATTAGCTCAGAGTTATCAATGAGATTAAAATCACTAAAATATTGTGAGCACTGTTCAGCTAATGGATTAATTTGAGGGCTAATAGGGCACATTTGGAGCCTAATGTTGTTAATTTTATCATTAAAAAACTGAAGAACCCTCTCGTTAGTAATACTACATGCTG
>JABMDN010000223.1:0-87500 GCA_017165825.1 Hepsetus odoe
TGTCTGGTGTCTTATGCAGTCTCATGAGTTCCCAGAAATCATCCAGCAGCAAACAGATATGTTTCTAAACTGAACAATAGTGCTCATAGACGGCCAGGAGCGAACAGTTGCATTTCTAATCGAGCTGCTGCACTCAGAACTGGGAACCTGGATGGGAAGGAACCTTGAAATGTTAGTGGTGGATAAGACATGGAGCCATCAGTGAAGAGACCTTTGTCTAATGTTGGTGAGGTGGCAAAGGTGGGGGAACTGAGGTTTTAATCATGACAGCTTTGAATATTATTGGTGGAAAACTGTTAATGGGATGGATTTATGTAAATTTGAACGTGATGGAAATGTATTTAAAGTCCGAAGTTGGGATGAGCTTTTTTGGAGCTGCTCCCACTGGACCACGCCTGCTGATAGTCTTCAGTAAATTGGTTGTGCTGCATCTCTCTGACTTCGCTTAATTTTTTTAAAATTTGATTTCTGACTTGGAAAAAGTTTCAGACTTGGGATTACACTTCAATTTTCCACGACAGCAGCAAGTCTGCCTGTTTGTTTGAAAAACATAGCTGCAGCAGAGAAGACCATAGAGGCCTCCAGAGATCGAGTTGGTTATGCTGATTAAACTCTTTTTGTACCACATGCAGTCTCTCTTCTCTTACAGGACCACAGCTCAGCCCACCTGTTAGCTGCTAGATGTTTGAAATATAATGTATGTCAAGTGTCACCATTAAACATTGCACTAACCTTAACCCTTCCACTTTTCTTCCATTACCAGAAGACAGTGAACTTCATGACTATGTGGCAGCAGTGGAGCAGATTTACAGGAAGTTCCCATCTCTAACTCTAATCTTGTGTTTTTGCAGATGGCTCTGCCTCGAGAGATAACAAAGGACTAAACTGTGTGGGCCTTGCAGTTTGCTCCGAAAGCGGCTCTCTCCACAGCGGCACCCTTCCTCGTTCTGTCTGCTCAAGTAGCAGAATTTGTAGCTTTGACTGAAGTATAAATTGACGCACAGTAAAGACTATGGGTCAAAGGGGGGATGATGGATATGAAATTTAGTGGTTTACTAAAAGATTCTCAGCTGTGGGAAGGAAAAATAATAATAATAATATTGCCAGTCATGCTCAATTTGCCTAGAGAGTAACTCAGGCGAGCCAGAATGAATTTGAGCCCATTTGCAATTTTGTTTGGTGAACCTATGAACCTTGGCATGGGACCGCCCGGAGGTAAAGCAGCAGGTGCAAGTTTAACAACACTGTGATGATGAAATGGTGCAATATTGTTGTTCTTTGTTTGTTTTCCACTCTGTCCACCAGCAGGTTAAAGAATTGTTGCTGAGGACAGCAGAGGGTCCTCTACATGACCTGAGACCGGATGACCCGATCCTGGTAAAGGAGTTCAGATGGAAGCACTGGAAGTCCAGGCGCTGGACGGGAACGTATCAAGTGTTGCTGACAACACCTACCGCCATGAAGCAGAGAGAGCTACGTTGATCCACGTATTACACTGTAAGCGCGTGAGGGTGGAAACAGGTGACAGGGTGAGGGTAAAGGGTGTGACGGAGTCTCGGTGAAGTGGGACGAGGGCGTAATGGGTATATCTTGCCCTCCGAGCACAGACCTGTGAAGAAAGACAAAGGCTCACCTGAACACTCACCAGAATCCTGACCTGTTTGAAATATTTTGATGGTAACTGTTATCATCTTACTAAAGATGGTGGCAGGAAGTGCACCAGTGGCAAACAAGGGAAGGACCAAATCACTGCGATAATGCAAAGATAAATAATGCAAAGGATACTAGTCCCAGTGCAGAGTGCAGCACTTGTACGGTACACTGGACAACTTTGAGTATGATTACTGTGTTAGAGATAGTCAGGAACACAGAGCAGCTTCCACCTGCTGCTAATCTGACTCGTGTGAGCTCTTTGGAAAAATAATGTTGTTGGGTTTAACTGTAGTCCTCTACCGTGGAGGGCCTGGCTGAAACATGACTCTTATCTGCCTGAGCGAATGGGGGAACAGAATTAGGTTGGTCAGACTGTAAAAGTGTAATGTTGGTCAGTTGGTTTAAAGATACTACGGGGGCAGATGATCTAACCCAGTCCAGCTGTTCGGTTTACGATAGTTCGGGACAGGAGCGTCAGTTTAAATGACCTTTTACAGCACTATGGGCAAATGATGTAGTAATGTGGGCTGTGGCCTGAGAGCCTGTACATAATCACCAGAGTCAAAATGGAGAGGTTGTTGTTACCCTGCAATTGTATTTCCAGGGCAGTTTAACCATGATCCATTTCAAGGCAAGCTAGTACATTCACTTTTCCTGGGGGGTGGTACAACCGCAGCACTCAATAAGATAACTGGACTTGCATATCGCTTGTATATCACTACACTGGTGAATGAATGAACTAAGTAATGATCAAATGGAAAATGTGAGACAAGGCGTCATAGAAAATTACAGATCTAACAGACCACATGGGAAATGTTATTGTTATTCCATAAAGATGGATTATAGCTGGTACAGTTCAATCTACACTTTGATGGGACCATTTTGGCATCTGCTACGATGATGGTGACCATTGCTGTTGTTTTCTTGTATCTTTTTGTGTGCACCTTGTTTGTTGCAGTGTTGCATGATGATGGTCCAGCAGCTCATCACATCCTCACAAGCACAGTTTCAAATGTTACACACGGAAGAAAAATGTACGCAAGGACAGGTGAAGATGGGACGCCATCTCCAGATCTAACCCAAGACCAGACTGGGTTCAAGACCAAATAAATGACAGTTTCACAAGAGATGAAGTCAACAAAGAAGAATTTTGAATCTCTTTTTATGTTTAACATTGCTCCTTGCATTTCTGTGATTCAGTTATGATTTGATTTGATTTGATGGGATTATGATTTTGATCTAAAATGATTTAATTGATTGGATTTGATTTTGGTTATAGTCAATCATGATCGAGCTGAAACAGATTCTGTGCTAATTGTCAATGAAGAGAAAAAATGATTAATGATTAATTAATAATCCTGATGATGTTACAAGCAATGAAGATGATGAGGAGTTTTGACATTTTTATGCTTTGATTTGCAGTTTTTGATTTTGATTTGATTCAATGTGTGTGATCGAGATGTTGACATAACATGATTTAGTGCTTTTGATTTGATCTTAAAAGTGAGTAATAATGATTAATGTTTAAATGTCAATGAAGAAAACAATCAATCACTGAATAAGTTACTGAAGTATGGACTGGTAATGAATAAAGAAATCTAGTGTTGCCATGTTTTGCCTCGCTATAGTTAGATTAAAAGTTGATTAAATAATCAAAAAGGGGGAATGTGGAGGCAAAATTTGTTCTAACCTTGATTTAGTATCATGTTTTCCAACGTGCTGTTGTTTTCGACATAAAGCAGAAAGATAAATTGGACAGAATGTCCCGGACAGGTCTCATGCTACTGCAAAAGACGTAAACAGATAAGGGAAAAGAGCTAAGAAGGGACTTAGACAAAGCAACTTTCAGGCTTACTGGGACTTGAAGGTCAAGGGGAGGTGGGCCTGGGGCCCAAAATGTGTATAAGAACCTCTGTTTTAATGTACTCGGGGCTTCCTCTTGTATTCTCGGCAGAGTGTGAGAGGAATCCTCACTGCAGTGATTATTAAACTCTTTGGTAGACTAAAGGTGCCTCTGACTTGTTCCTTGGGTATATATTTTTTCCACAACAATGGTATATAGAAACTATAGAGACTCTATGTTGCAGAGACCTGGACTATTTTAATAAAATGACAGCAATGTTTAGAAGACTGAATCAGTTCTTCTTCTCAGTGTTTTCATTTTAAACTCTGTAGTGTCGTGTGTTTATCAGGGATTATTTCACTCTGACAGTAAACTCATGATCCTACACTGAGGGTCTCACCATCCTGTCTGTGTTTATATGAAGGTTCACAGGGAGCAGCCCAGCGCTGTGAATATAAACTCTATGATGGAGCTAACTCAAATTTACAGATGTGAGTTAGCCAATCAGTGAGCCTGAACCGGCTGTGTTTTTAGAATTGTATTTAATTTAAGGGATTTAAATGAATAAATAAGAAAATAATAATAATATCCAAGAGAGATTATGTAGGACTTAATCAGATCTTCTCTCAGCACCAACACAAAAAGTGTAGAATAGTATTTTTTTTATGTTAAGCACCGACACAAAGATATTTTCAGTTTTTATCAGTGTGGTTTTGTGAATCCCAACCCATGACATACTGTAATTCTTCCATCTTGGAGGTCAAGAAGAGAGAAAATTGAGGGCAGAGTCGAGGATCAAATGGTAGAAGCTGAAGAAGGAAAACTGCAAGGTGGAATTCAGGCAGGAGTTCAGACGGGCACTGGGAGATACAGAAGAATTATGAGGTTGCTGGGAAACTACTGCAGAAGTGAGAATGTAAGTAAGATCTTCATAAAGGAAGTTGGAGGAAGCTGAAGGTATGATACTGATTGTTGTTTGTTCTTCTGCCCCACAAGTTGGTTGTAAGAGAAGAGAAAGAAGAATTTTGGAGTGAGTTAGATGAAGTGATAGAGAGTATTACCAGGGGAGAGAGTGGTGATTGGTGCAGAATGTAATGGACATGTTGGTGAAGGAACAGAGGAGGTGATGGGTAGATATGGGGTCAGGAATCCAGAATGTCAGAGAGCCTCTTCACTTGGGTGCTAAGATATATTATATAAGTTATATTATAAATAAAACGTAATATAAAAATATTAATAAATGAAAGTGACTATTCTTGCCATTGTGAGGTCACAACACAGCACAGCACAGAGTGGACCACAATGAAATTGGACGTCTGCATTTAACCCATGCAAACACCTTGCAGCAGTGGGCAGCTATGAAATGCCCAGTGACAGGGACGGTACCTTGCTCAAGGGTACCTCAGGGCAACCTACTAGTAAGGGAACTGAACCCACAATCTTCTTATCCAGGGCCAACTCCCTCACCACTAGGCCTCCACTGTCCCTAGAAAATGAGTCATTATTACTGTGTTCAGATTGTTTCATTCACAAGAAAAGTCCTCCAGAGAGCTGGCCTGTAACACCTCACAATATTAAATCAGTGCTAGACTACACAAAGACACCAGCAAACTTTTCAGTGACGTTTATGTGACATATCTGACCCTAGTTTGTAGAGCTAGTAGGATGTACCTGAGGAGGTTTGATACTGAGACAATCTTTAACTGATTTATAATGATTATACATTTGACGCTGTGTGAAATCAGGCTGAATTATTGGTGTCTGTGTTTAAAACCCAGCAAACTTTTTAATGATGCTTATTTGATACATCTGACACTAGTTTCTATTAAGTTATTGTAAATTGAATATATTTAAATAGGTTAGTTTCTTTTATAGATTTTTTAAAAGCTAGTTAAACTGTAGAGAATGTATATAAACCAGATAAAAATATTTTCTTCCTGTTTTATTTAATAATACATTTATTAATCAATAAATATGAAAATGGCATTGATGTCATTGTAATATACCATAATATTTAATATTCCTGTATGTAAATGAACTGAAATATAAAAATAAATTGAGCAACCGGACTTTTATTTTGATATACTGAAGAGAAATCGCTATCGGAATTTTCCCTCATAGCTTTAGAAATTTTGTACCACCATGCCAATTAGTGTGGAACTTTGATCTTGAAAAACGCATTTTCGCGAATGTAACAACAGAAGTACTTCCGGTTCATTATTCTCGCTAGGTCCGTGCTGATAACTAGAACACGGAGACAGTTTGGGGACAAAACTTCACATCCACAGTGAACAAGACTCTCAGAAAGCAGTTTAGTGATTGTTGTTGTTTTAGTCTCAGTTTTCTCCACACTCCTCCACTGTGTTCTCTCAGACAGAACTAGCCTGCTAGCTGCTTCATCCAATAAAAACATGCCCCCAGAAAATAATCCAACTCATCATCTGGAGAACTTCCTCTTTTATTCTGCACATCCGTGTTGCTTGTTGAGCACCTTTGACCCTCACACACCCCTGTGTAAGAACCCGTCCCGCCGGGCCGCTAGGGGGAGTCAGTGCGCTTTAGAGACTCCGGGGAGTGAATTCCGGTAAAGAGGAAGTTTCCCTAATAAGGATCCTTCAGTTTCCTCTCGGGTCTTCTCTCTCGGCGTGTTGGAGTCTGAATAAACCCTACAGAACTTCCTCCTTGTGTTTACTGTTCAGAGAGAGAGAGGGGGAAAAGAAAGAAAGAAAGAGAAACGTACTCACAGAAGCACACACACCTCAGATTAAAGTCCACTTTCCTTTAATGTTCAGAGACTTGTTGGAGTTTTTCTCTTCTCTTTACAGACCGCCAATCTGGTCTCCGGACAGCTTCTGTCTCCACCCAGTTTGTGGCTCAGAGAGCTTCATGTCCCAGGACAAAAGAAACAGACAGAAATGAAAGTTTCATTCAGACATTTAGACTCAGTCCTGGGGGGGGACAGTCCTCAGGTCTTTTCCTGTAGGACAGGTTTGATGTTTGGGTTGAGATTGCTGTAAGAACTTATAAAAACAGGCTTTGCTAAAAGACACCTCAGGCTGTGGAGTCTGTCCTAAATGAGGACGCTGAGTCTGCAGGATTGTTGAATCATCTGAATGGAGGTGTGGGAAGATACAGCAGCCATCTTTAGAAAAGAGCAAGTTCAATAAAATCATTGAAGAACCAGTTTAAGAAGAGTGATGTGATGTGAGCTGGAACAAATTAAGCTCCAGAACTGAGACATTAACTTGATCATTCTCTCAGAAGTGTTTATTAATAAAATGAAAACTTGGACACTGCAACACAAACGGACATTACTGGATATTACTGAAGTTGAACTTTATTGTACTTGTAATTCACATTTTAACTGAATTTAACCTTCAAAATAGAGAAACAGTCCAGAGTTACGAGTTTTAAAACTAGAAAGTAATAAATATATCTAATAAAAACTGAGGATGAACTAATTCAGGATAAAAGTGAAAGAATAAACTGTAGATTATAAAAGAGATAAAACCCTTTAAACACAATCTCTCAGACAGTGTAAATCACTGTTTACAGACCTGAAAATCACAAAGTCTATTTTTACAACTCTCAGAAAACTGACTGATTGAAAAATACTGATTTATAATAGATAATATATATTATTAAGAACTCTATTTAAACAATATATTTACATATAATTTCTTTTCCTTCATGAAAACAGTCATGAACTGCACTCGACTCCTCAAACTGGGGAGTGTGATGGACAGGACGATGGAGGTGAGACCATTGGGGAGTGATGTCTCACACACACACACACACACACACACACACAGTTCCCATGGAGAATTACACACTGTGTGTGTTTGTTCTAGACCTCATCCTGTCCTCCAGTGTGTGAGAGACTCCAGGTCAGGTGTGTGTTCAGATACTGTTGGGACAGAAAACAGGACAGAGTGATGATACATGAAGACACATGGACATTAGTCACTGTTTATTAAGGAGAAATGGGACGGAGACAGTAATTGTCTTCTTTCTGGTGAAGACTGGAACAGTGTGTCTCCAACACGGTGGAAGACAAGTTCTCTTGTGTGGAGAAAAGTTTGCTGGAAGAGTTAAAGATCATTTTGAGGATCATCAGAAGGACTTTAGAAATAGTGTGTGTGGACTCTTGTAGGAGGAGAAAGATGGATATCACACTCATATGATTTGGTCTTAACTTGTACTGAGCTCTTCCTGAAAGAACATCCTTCAGATTCTTGAGGAGGAATCCAGAACCATCATGGCTTTTAAAGCTGATGTTTTATATTTATGGAATAAAGAGAGGATCCTGACCATAATTCTACAAGCTGTGCGTAAAAAAGCCAAAACACACACATGATTGAAACCACGATGATTGAAGACAGGATGGACACGGTTTATCAAAAATATTAAAGACAGAAATGAACAGAATCCCTTAGAATATTTAAAAAAATAACACTAAATTTTCCAAGATGTGGTCCAGATGGATCGTCTTTATTCAACACTGAAGAGAAGATCTAATCTGAGAGAGATCTCCAAACTGGATCAACACTGTCCACCCTTTACTTTTTACTTTTTTTCATTCTCTATATATTTCAGTCTGTTGGTGCAGAAACCAGGATGTGAGGTTTTGGTCAATTAGGACTCGATACTTTTTAGTTTTTCACTTTAATTCATTTGTTGGTGTGAATTCTTCCCAGCTTTAATCGGAGGAGACGTGAAGAACATTATCTCTAATGATGTTTTATAAATCATCTGGTCTCCAATAAAAACTTGTTGTGTTGTGTTTGTAAAATTGACTGTAGTTTCTCCAGTGTGTGTGTGTGTGTAACTCACTGTAGTTTCTCCAGTTTACAGTGTGGATCCTCCAGTAGATCAGAGAGCTCCTTCACTCCTGACTCTCCTGGTTGATTGTCTCTCAGGTTCAGTTCTGTCAGGTGTGAGGGGTTTGATTTCAGAGCTGAAACCAGAGCAGCACAGCCTTTCTTTCTTACACTGCACTTAGAGAGACTGTAGAGAGAAGAATAAACATCTTTATTTACAGACAAACACACTTTACACACTAAACAATAAACACACTCAAATAAACGACACCGAATGAAGACACACTGAAACACAACGGTTTATATAAGGGACAAGACGAGGGACAGGGACACGCCCGGGCGAGGGAGGAGACAGTAATGAAACAGACTGGTTACACTTACAAGGTGTGGAGTTAAGAGTGTTTAGACCTAAACTAACAGAATCACACGGCAAACATAAAGACACACTGGGGTTCTTCACAAAGCAGGATTTCTCTCTTTAACTGGACACCTGAAGACCAGAGTCCACCCTGTCCAGGAGGAAGAAGCTGAGAGACATTTATGTTGGACATCCCTTCATTTTAGAACTAACTCAGAAATCCTGCTTCATAAAATAACACAAAGAATAAAAACACTAAACAGGACAGAGCGTGTGTGTGTGTGTGTGATACAGTGATGATCTTCAAGTCAAGTAAGTCAAGAAGGATTTTAATTGTTATTTCAGCCATATACACAGTACATAGTGAAACGAAATAACGTTCCTCCAGGACCCTGGTGCTACACACAAGACAACAACAGACACAACATAGGACACAAGATACAATATAAGACAAGACAAGACAAGGCAACAAGTGCAGACAGCACAACAGACGGTACATTCATCACACAGTACCTTCATCTTCAGGGGGCTGCAGTGTTGTGGAACAAAGCAGCCCAGGTTGTTGGGCAGTGTGACAGATACTTACTCCAGTATCTCCAGTGTACAGTGTGGATTCTCCAGTCCAGCAGAGAGCAGCTCCACTCCTGAATCCTGCAGGTTATTCTTACTCAGGTTCAGTTCTCTCAGACTGGAGGAGTTTGAACTGAGAACTGAGGACAGAGCTGAACAGATCTTCTCTGATAGATTACACCTACACAACCTGGAGAGAAATTAAGATCCATCAGAAACACTGTCATCACACACACACAGACAAACACACAAACACACACACACACAAACACACACACACATATATATAATATCTTCTTGAACTTCAGAGAGAACATAGTGACATTGAGATGAACTGCACTCACAGAACTCTGGGGTGACAGAGAGCACCTTACCTGTTTTGTGTCTCACTCTTAAATCCTCATCCTGTGTGGTCCACTGAGTTTCAGGTAGGACACACCTCTACAGCACAAATGAAAGATCCTTTTGCTTGTTAGTATTTCTTAAAACATATCTCTTTCTTCTTCTTTTAATTTCAGCTGTTCCCATTTAGGCATCGCCACAGTGGATCATTCATTTCAGTTTTTTCTGATCTTTTACATCCTCCTCCTTCAAACCCATCACCTGTATGTTCTCTCTCAACAGGTCCATAAACCTCCTCTTTGGTCTTCCTCTTCTCTTTCCTGGCAGCTCCATCTTCAACATTTTATCCTCCCGATTAAAATCCCTGTCTCTCCTCTGGACATGTCCAAACCAACACAACCTTGCCTCTCTAACTTTGTCTTCAAAATTTCTAACCTGAGCTGTCCCTCTAATATACTAATTTCTCATTCTTGTCACACCCAGTGAAAATCTCAGCATCTTTAACTCTGACACCAGAGTCTCCAACTGGTACAACATAGCTGGTCTCACTACTGTCCTGAAAATCTTACCTTTTGCTCTGTCAAAAATCACTCCTGCCACTCTTTTCCACCCATTCCAACCTGCCTGCTCTCTCTTCACCTCTCTTCCACACTCGCCATTACACTGAACTGTTGATCCCAAGTATTTAAACCTTCCGTTTTACTCTCGCTGGTACCCGTCTGTCACAAATCACTCCAGCCACTCTTCTCCACCCATTCCAACCTGTTGATTCAAAGTATTTAAACTCCTCCACCTTCACCACCTCTACTCCCACCATCCTCACTACTCCACTTTCATTCACACTCATGTATTCTGTCTTTGCCCTACTCACTTTCATTCCTCTCCTCTCTATAGCAGATCTCCGTCTCTCCAGGGTTCTCCTCAAGCTGCTCCCTACTCTCACTACATATCACAATATCATCAGCAAACATCATCCACAAAGACTCCTGTCTAACCTCATCCGTCAATCTTTCCATTACTGTTGCAAACAAGAAAGGGCTCAGCGCTGATCCTTGATGTAATCCAACCTCTACCTTAAATGCATGACTGCAGAGGTGCTCAGAGAACCCAGGACAAGGCCTTCAAGTCAGGGGACGAGGCTGCCCTAAGAAAAGCGAGGGGAAACCTGTCTTGGTGGGATATCAGGGCAGCCAAGCGAGCTCACGCACAGAGCATCCATGGGCACTTCAAAAACACTGGTGACACACGGGGCATGTGGCAGGGCATCCAGGCCCTCACCAACTACAGGACATCTCCACCTGCCAGTGACGGTGACCCCTCCCTCCCAGATGCGCTGAACCGCTTCTATGCACGGTTTGATGTGGAGACCACAAACTGTGATGAGGAAGACCACCCCTCCTCCGAACGACCAGATTCTCTGTCTGACCACAGCCGAGGTGAGAAGATCTATTGAGAGACAATACCATGGAAAGCTGCTGCTCCAGACAACATTCAAGGTCGTGTGCTCAGAGGATGTGCAGAACAGCTAGCAGATGTTCTCACTGACATCTTCAACATCTCTCTGAGCACCACTGTTATTCCTAGGTGTTTCAAGACCACCAGCATCTTCCCAATGCCAAAGAAATCATCTGTCTCCAGCCTCAATGACTATCTTCCCGTCGCACTCACACCCATCATCATGAAGTGCTTCGAGAGGCTGGTTATGAGGCAAATCAAGTCTCAGATCCCTTCATCACTGGACCCCCTGCAGTTTGCGTATCGTCCCAACCGCTCAACGGATGATGCAATCTCCACCACCCTCCATCTGGCCCTTTCTCATCTGGACAGAAAGGACAGTTATGTCAGAATGCTGTTCATCGACTACAGTTCAGGATTCAACACCATCATCCCTCAGCACCTGAGTGAGAAGCTGAGGCTGCTGGGCCTGAACACCTCCCTCTGTAACTGGATCCTGGACTTCCTGACTGGGAGACCCCAGTCAGTCAGGATCAGTAGCAGCACCTCCAACACCATCACACTGAGCACAGGAGCCCCCCAGGGCTGTGTGCTCAGCCCACTGCTGTTCACACTGATGACCCATGACTGTGCAGCCAAGCACAGCTCGAACCACATCATCAAATTCGCTGATGATACAACCGTGGTGGGTCTGATCAGCGGTGGAGACGAGGCGGCATTAAGAGAGGAGAAAGATAGATAGGAGATAGAAAAGGTTCCACACCATACGAGGCTCCACTTCCAGTTTGAGAAACAGTTTCTTCCCCCTGGCCATCAGACTTTTGAACTGATAATCACATGACCACTGCAATACTTATTACTTATGACTTAGCATTTATTTTATGCACTTTAACCAAAACACTGCTGCTTCATCTCACTGCCAACAAAATGTGCTACTTTGTTCTGTAACACTGCAGCTATCCGTCAGATGAATGTACTGAATGTACTGTCTAGTGTTCGGTCTGTTGTTGTCTGCTTGTCTTGTCTGGTGTCTTATGTCTTCTTATGTGTAGCACCAGAGTCCTGGAGGAACATTATTTTGTTTCACTCTGTACTGTGTATGTGGTTGAAATGACAATTCAAAACATACTTGAATTTACATTTACGGCATTTAGCAGACGCTCTTATCCAGAGTGACTTCCATGTCCTAATTACTTGAACCTGGGACCTCTTGAACCATAGGTCTGTAGGCAAGTACCCTACCACTAGACCAGCACCACCTCTACTTGATACATCACTCCTACTGTTACATCTCACCACTGTTACACTGCCATCTTACATATCCTGAACTACTCTCACATACATTTCTGTAACACCAGACTTCCTCATACAAAACCACAGCTCCTCTCTAGGCACCCTGTCACATGCTTTCTCCAAGTCCACAAAGGCACAGTGTAACTTCCGACCTTCTCTTTACTCCATCAACACCCTCAGAGCAAACATAGTATCTGTAGTGCTATTTCTCGGCCTGAAAGTATACTTCGTTTCACTGATCATCAACTCCTTTCTTAACCTGCTTCCACGACTCTTTCCCAGAACTTCATGGTGTGGCTGATTAACTTTAATCCTCTATAGTTACTACAGCTCTGTTCATCTCCCTCATTCTTGAAAATCAGTACCAGTACACTCTTTCTCCACTCCTCAGGCTCCTCTCACTTTCCAAGATTTTGTTGCACTTGACCTGCTGCACATCTTTCCCTGCTCTGTCTCTCTGTTTAGCCAAGTAAAGGTCCTTTTCTCCCTCTTTACTGTCCAACCTCTCATACAATTCACCAAACACCTTATCTTTAGCCTTCTCAACTGCTTTCTTTGCCCTGCAGTTCATCTTCTTGTATACCTGTCTACTTTCTTCAGCTCTCTGACTGTCCAACTTCTTCTTTGCCTCCCTCTTCTTCAATACACAGTACTGTGCAAAAGTTTTAGGCAGGTGTGGAAAAAATTATATAAAACAAAGAATGCTTTCAGAAATATAAATAATGATTTTATATTTTTATCAATTTATAAAATGCAAAGTGAGCGAACAAAAGAAAAATCTAAATCAAACCAATATTTGGTGTTACTACCTTTTGCCTTCAAACCAGCATCAGTTCTTTTGGCCCCCTCAGAGCCCTGATCTCAACATCATCCAGTGTGTCTGGGATTAGATGAAGAGACAGAAGGTGTGAGGAAGCCTACATCCACAGAAGATCCGTGTTAGTTCTCCAAGGTGTTTGGAACAACCTACCAGCCGAGTTCCTTCAAAAACTGTGTGCAAGTGTACCTAGAAGAATTGATGCTGTTTTGAAAGCAATGGGTGGTCACACCAAATATTGATTTAGATTTAAATTTTGATTTAGATTTCTCTTTTGTTCATTCACGGCATTTTGTTGATTGATGAAAATAAATTATTAACACTTCCATTTCTGAAATCATTCTGTGTTTACAGCATTTTTCCACACCTGCCAAAAACTTTTGCACGGTACTGTACACTCCTGGACTTCTGGGTTCCACCACCAGGTTTCCTTATCCTCTTTCTTCCTTCCAGATGTCACACTAAGGACGTTTGAAGCTATTTGCCTCATGACTTCTGCAGTAGTTTCCCAGCAATCCGGTAGCTCTTCAACACCTCCCAGTGTCCGTGTTAACTCCTGCCTTAATTCCACCATGCAGTCTTCCTTATTCAGCTTCCACCACTTGATCCTCAACTCTGCCCTCACTTTTCTCTTCTTCTTGACCTCCAAGGTCATCCTACAGACCACCATCCTATGCTGTTTAGCTTACACTCTCCCCTGTCACTACTTTGAAGTCTCCAATCACTTTCAGACTGACCCTCCTGCAAAGGATATAATCCACCTGTGAGCATCTTCCTCCACTCTTATGTCACCCTGTGCTCCTCCCACTTCTTAAAATAAGTATTAAGTATAGCCATTTCCATACTTTAGTGGGGATGGTACGCTGCTGACCTCGACTCGGGACGTTGTGGGTCAGTGGGGGGAGTACTTCGAAGACCTCCTTAATTCCACCAACATGCCTTCCGAGGAGGAAGCAGAGCCTGGGGACATAGAGGTGGACTCTTCCATCTCTGGGGTCGAGGTTGCCAAGGTGGTCAAAAAGCTCCTTGGTGGCAGGGCTCCGGGAGTGGATGAGATCCGCCCAGAGTTCCTCAAGGCTCTGGATGTTGTAGGACTGTCATGGCTGGCACGCCTCTGCAACATCGCATGGACATCGGGGACGGTGCCTCTGGAATGGCAAACCGGGGTGGTGGTCCCCCTCTTTAAGAAAGGGGACCGGAGGGTGTGTTCCAATTATTGAGGGATCACACTTCTCAGCCTCCCGGGGAACGTCTATTCAGGGGTCCTAGGGTTAGGACCCTAACCCTAACCCAGCTTCTGCAGTGATGCGGGCTCTGCATCGGTCCGTCATGGTGAAGAAGGACCTGAGCCAGAAGGCAAAGCTCTCAATTTACCAGTCGATCTACGTTCCCACCCTCACCTATGGTCACGAGCTGTGGGTAGTGACCGAAAGAACAAGATCGCGAATACAAGCGGCCGAAATAAGTTTCCTCCGCAGGGTGTCTGGACTCTCCCTTAGAGATAGGGTGAGAAGCTCAGCCATCCGGGAGAGGCTCAAAGTAGAGCCGCTGCTCCTCCGCATCGAGAGGAGTCAGATGAGGTGGCTCGGGCATCTGATTAGGATCCCCCCTGGACGCCTCCCTGGTGAGGTGTTCTGGGCACGTCCCACCGGAAAGAGACCCCGGGGAAGACCCAGGACACACTGGAGAGACTATGTCTCTCGGCTGGCCTGGGAACGCCTTGGGATCCGCCCGGAGGAGCTGGAAGAAGTGGCCGGAGAGAGGGAAGTCTGGGCATCCCTGCTGGAGCTGCTGCCCCCGCGACCCGACCTCGGATAAGCGGAAGAAAATGGAAATGGATTTCCATACTTTTCACAAAATCTACAACCATCTGACCCTCAGCATTCCTCTCCGTGATACCATATCTACCCATCACCTCCTCATCATCTCTGTTCCCTTCACCAACATGTCCATTAAAGTCTGCACCAATCAACACTCTCTCTCCCCTGGGTACACTTTCCATCACTTCATTTAACTCACTCCAGAATTCTTATTTCTCTTCCATCTCACAACCAACTTGTGGAGCATAAGCACATTTCATTCATCATCACACCTTCAACTTCCAGTTTCAAACTCACCACCCTCCCTGACACCCTCTTCACCTCCAAAACACTCCACATACTCTTCCTTCAAGGTAACACCTCCCCCATTCCTCCTTCCATCCACACCATGGCAGAACCGTTTAAACCCTCCTCCAGTAAACCTGGTCTTATTACCCTTCCATCTAGTCTCTCACACACAGAAGATCAACCTTCCTTCTCTCCATCATATCAGCTAAATCTCTACCTTTACCAGTCATCCTGCCAACATTCAAAGTTCCTTCTCTCACTTCCACTCTCCTCCCATTCTTTCTCTCCTTCTCCATCTGGACATGCCTTCCTCCTCTTCTTCTTCTTCTTTTCCTTTGGCCAACAGTAATCCAGTGTCCACCAGCAACCTGTAGGCTAACAGCACTGGTGGCAGTCATTGTTAATCCGGGCCTCGACCAATCCAGTATGGAATTCTGTATCGTTGTCTGCATATTGATTTGGCAAAAGTTTTACAGCGCTGACAGCACTCATGCAGCCCCAAACCATGACACTCCCACCACCATGCTTGACTGTAGGCAAGACACACTTGTCTTTGTACTCCTCACCTGGTTGCCAACACACACACTTGACACAATCTGAACCAAATATGTTCATCTTGGTCTCATCAGACCACAGGACATGGTTCCAGTAATCCATGTCCTTAGTCTGCTTAGAAGAGAGACTAAGAAGAGACTTCCTTCTGGGACGAAGGCCATGCAGACAAGTTTGATACAGTGTGCGGCATCTAGTCTGAGCACTGGTAGGCTGACCCACCCCTTAAACCTCTGCAGCAATGCTGGCAGCACTCATATGTTTATTTTCAAAAGACAACCTCTGGATATGAAGCTGAGCCAGTGCACTCATCTTCTTTGGTGGACCATGGCGAGGCCTCTTCTGAGTGGAACCTGTCCTGTTAAACTGCTGTATGGTCTTGGCCACCGCGCTGCAGTTCAGTTTCAGGGTGTTCGTCTTCTTATAGCCTAGGCCATCTTTATGTAGAGCAACCAATCTTTTTTTTCAGATCCTCAGAGAGATCTTTGCAATGAGGTGCCATGTTGACCAGAGAGAGAGTGTGCGAGTGATAACATCAAATTTAACCCACCTGCTCCCCATTCACACCTCAGATCTTGTGACACTAATGAGTCACATGGCACAGAGGAAGGAAAATGGCTAATTGGGCACAATATGGATATTTTTCATTTGGGGTGTACTCACTTTTGTTGCCAGTGGTTTAGACATTAATGGCTGTGTGTTGAGTTATTTTGAGGGGACAGTAAATTTACACTGTTCTACAAGCTGTACACAAGGACTACTTTACATTGTATCAGAGTTTCATATCTTCAGTGTTGTCCCATCAAAAGATTTAATAACATATTTACACAAATGTGATGGGTGTACTCACTTTTGTGAGATACTGTATATTTAAAGTGTGTGTGTGTGTGTGATAAAGTGATGATCTTACCCCAGTTTCTCCAGTGTACAGTGTGGATTCTCCAGTCCAGCAGAGAGCAGCTCCACTCCTGAATCCTGCAGTTTATTGTAACTCAGGTTCAATTCTCTCAGACTTGAGGAGTTTGAACTGAGAACTGAGGACAGAACTGAACAGATCTTCTCTGATAGATTACAGCCACACAACCTGGAGAGAAATGAAGATTCATAAGAACCACTGTCTCCACACACACACACACACACACACACACACACACACACTTTCATTCAGCAGATAAAATAAAGAGAAACTTGCACAATAAACCGAGATGTTTTATCTTCTTGTGACTTTTGTGTGAACACAGCACAGTGTTGCTGAAGAACCTGTAGAAGCTCCACCACAGGATAGATGTGATGAGATGTTTATGTAGTTTATTGATTTACAGAACAAACCTTCTTACATTAAAGTGTTTATTTAGAAACTGAAGTGATGATTTTCATGTAAGAAGTGAGTGTGTGTGTGCGTGTGTGTGTCTTTGTTCGGTTTGAAGGAGGAAGATGCAGAAGATAGGAAAAAATTTAAACAGATGATCCACTATGGCGACCACTAAACGGAAGCAGCTGAAAGAAGAAAAGAGTGTATGTGTGTGTGTTTGTGTGATATAGTGATGATCTTACCCCAGTATCTCCAGTTTACAGTGTGGATTCTCCAGTCCAGCAGAGAGCAGCTCCACTCCTGAATCCTGCAGTTTATTGTTCCTCAGGTTCAGTTCTTTCAGACTGGAGGAGTTTGAACTGAGAACTGAGGACAGAGCTGAACAGCTTCTCTCTGTTAGTTTACAGTTCCACAGCCTGGAGAGAAATGAAGATCCATCAACTTAGTTTCTATTGTACAGCAGAGGACACGCATATCCCGCATTGGAGTGTTAAAACCTCCCATTACAAGTGTATTCAACCAAGCACCTGACCATTCAGTCAGGTTTACTGATTGTTTGTGAACGGAACGTTCTAACACCTTCACAGCAACAACGAGAACGGAGAAGAGAGTTTCACAGCTTTGGGTCTGAAACCCTGATTGCCTTGAAGCCCATCGTGGACAGTCTGAATGTAGGGACAGACAGCAGGTTGGAAGAAGAAGATCTGATACTGCAGGTGGGAGAACCTGGCTGCAGTATTTCTGAGAGATGATGAGCAGCGAGGTCATGAAGGGCTTTAAAAAGAGAAGTATTTTAAACTGAATCTGGTTTTGAACAGGGAGCCGGTGAAGGTTATGGAGAACAGGCATGAAGTATTTAGTGTGGGTAAGAAATCCAGCAACCAGATGTTGGATAAACTGGAGTAGAGTGATGATCTTAACTGGAAGACCAACGAATAAACCACTGCAAAATTCGAGTCATGAAGTAATAAAGACATGAAGGAGTGTTTCTGCATCCTTTGTGCTGAGAGCAGGATGGAGACATGCAGTATTACAGAGGGAACAAAGTCTATCAGTACTAAGAGCCCTGATATAGATTTGGGAATCATTCAAAGGGCATCATGTAAATGTAAGGAGAGGAGCCATCCTAGAACTGATCCCTGAGGAACACCGCAACTAACAAAACCAGAGAATTTATACTCAGAAATGGAGATGAACTGCTGTCTCTCTGAGCGAAATACACTTAAGAGAATACAGAACTGGAAACAGCAAGTGAGTCTGGAGAGAAGAAGTTCATGGTAGAGAGGATCAGAAGCACAGCTGAGGTCCAGGAAGAGAAGAATGTTAAGAGTTCCAGTATCAGCACATGAAAGGAGGTCATTAACTATCTTCAGAAGTGCTGACTCAGTACTTTGAGAAGGGAAAAACCAGGCTGAAAATTTCATTAAACATGTTTAGTGGCCACATGGGACTGCAGCTGGGAAACCATTTCAATTAGTTCTGTGATATCTGTCAGGGTTGAGATGATCTACAGTTACTAAGATCTGATGGATGGAGAGCAGATTTTTTTTATCACTGGAGTGACTGCTGCAGTTTAACACCAGCTGGAACAAAGCCAGAGGTTAGAGATCTGTTAATAACATGAGAGATGGATTCAGCAGGAACAGGTAATAGTGAGGAAGGAGGGACTGTGAACGGGGTCTAAACGACAATAAGAGGAGTTGATGAAGGAAAACCTTACAGAAATCTGCAGAAATCACTCTTGGAACTGATGGCTGGAAACTTTAGTAAATGAAAGAGAAAAGACATTTTAGACTGCAGGTAGTGTTAGAAGAAGTGGAGGACAGGTATGGTGCTCAAGAAGCATTAAAGGCAGATTTGTATTTCTGAATATTTCTGGACAGTAAGACCACTCAGTTGTTCATTTTCTTAGCCACTGGTCCTAATTCAGGTTTCAGCATTGTCAAATGATTGTTCTCAATAACAGAACTAAACTGAGTTCTTCTTCCAGTTAGATATCAACTGTTTAATGAGGCAAATTAGTGGAAACTGCCTGAAAGATTTCCAAAGTTGTTGGACAGTTTTCCAAAGTTGTTGGACATCCATGGTTCCAAAGTTTCCAAAGTTGTTGTCAGTTTTCCAAAGTTTTTGGACATCCATGGTTTCCATGGTGACCCTACTAGAATCAGAGTACCGTGAGCTGTTCAGCCTAGAAGGCCAGATAGAAGGTATAGCAGACATATAGCACAGGTTCCAGGAGCATCTAGATGAGCTACCTGGTACATGGAAGTTACACTGTGCAAAACCAAACCAAGCTAATCCCACTAGCACTTCAGCCATAGCATGATAATCAGAGCTCAGGTTTAACCTGATGCTGACTCAGTGAATGAGAGATAGCAGAGTGAACTGGCGTGTGGCCATAAACCACCAAGAATCAACCAGTAAATGAGTGGAGTCAACCATTAAGAAGTACAAATAATTTTGGAGAGCTCTGTGTGTTTGTGTGTGTGTGTGTGTGTGTATGTGTGTGTGTTAAAGTGATGATCTTACTCCAGTTTCTCCAGTTTACAGTGTGGATTCTCCAGTCCAGCAAAGAGCAGCTCCACTCCTGAATCCTGCAGTTTATTCCCACTCAGGTTCAGTTCTCTCAGATTGGAGGAGTTTGAACTGAGAACTGAGGACAGAACTGAACAGCTCTTCTCTGATAGATTACAGTTACACAACCTGGAGAGAAATTAAGATCCATCAGAAACACTGTCATCACACACCAGATCAAAACACAAACAAAAAGCATAAACAATGTATGAAAGTGAAAGTGACTAATTGCTCATTGTAAGCACACAGCACTCCGTGAAACACAATGAAATGTGTTTTCTGTGTTAAAACCACACACACACACACACACACACACACACACACACACACACACACACCGTGCAGAGGACGCCCATATCCAGCACTGGAGTGTTTGTGAAAAGAACAAGTCGTTCTAAAGAGTTCTGGAAATTCAGTCTCATTCTGCCACCTTCACAGCAACAAAGACAAAAGTCTGATATTATTTTGCTCTACAAATCCAAGACTTGGGTTTACATCAAAGAGAGAAATCTAATCAGGAAACAGAAGAGGAGAAGTAGAGGAGAGAGAAGTGATAGATCTCTATTTGAGTTTTGGGAGAGAGACGTGCTTTCAGGAAGAGAGTTTCACAGCTTTGGGTCTGAAACCCTGATTGCCCTGAAGACCTTAGTGGACAGTCTGAATTTAGGGACAGGCAGGAGGATGGAAAAAGAAGATCTGAGGTTGCAGGTGGGAGAACCTGGCTGCAGTAATTCTGAGAGATGATGAGCAGCGAGGTCATGAAGGGCTTTAAAAAGAGGAGTGTTTTAAACTGAATCTGGTCTTGAACAGGGAGCCGGTGAAGGTTATGGAGAACAGGAATGAAGTATTTAGTGTGGGTGGGAACTCCAGTAGCCAGATGTCGGATAAACTGGAGTAGAGTGATGATCTTAACTGGAAGACCAAAGAATAAAGCGCTGCAATAATGGAGTCATGAAGTAATAAAGACATGAAGGAGTGTTTCTGCATCCTTTGTGCTGAGAGCAGGATGGAGACATGCAGTATTACAGTTAAAATTGAAAATGTGTAATTCACACAACTGCCTTTAAGTGTGTGTGTGTGTGTTTGATAAATCTGTGTGTGTGTGTGTGCTTGATGATCTTACCCCAGTATCTCCAGTGTACAGGGTGGATTCTCCAGTCCAGCAGAGAGCAGCTCCACTCCTGAATCCTGCAGATTATTGTAACTCAGGTTCAGTTCTCTCAGACTGGAGGAGTTTGAACTGAGAACTGAGGACAGAACTGAACAGATCTTCTCTGATAGATTGCAGTCCATAAACCTGGAGAGAAATGAAGATCCATCAGAAACACTGTCATCACACACACACACACACACACACACACACACACACACACACACTCTGCAGATAAAATAAAGACATGAAACACTCCACACAACTGGGAATTATCAGACGTCCCTCACTACACACTCTCTCTTCTCTCTGTGTTCATGTCGGAACTCTTGAGATAAAAGAGTTTATGTTTCTCTTTGATCAGTTCTTTGTGTAAAATATTTGAATCAATAATCCAGCCATCCATTTTCTGCCGCTTGTCCCAAACAGGGTCACGGGGGAGTGCTCCAACCCAGCACACACAGGGCGAGGACGGGGGACGCACCCTGGACAGGTCGCCAGCCCATCACAGGGAGGAGCATGACGGGGACGGCACCTTGCTCAAGGGTACCTCAGGGCAACCTACTGGGAATGGGTTCAAACCACCGATTCTCCGACCTGTGGCCAACGCCCTAACCACTAGGCCACCACTGCTCCTTGAATCAATAATCCTCTTTTACATACAGACTCAGCTGGATTAGTGATGGATTATAAAGATGTGTGTAAACATGATAAACAGGATTAAATGATTCAATTATGATTTATTCTGATTGTCTGCTACAATGTACCTTATTTTGGAAAGCTATATGTGTCTGTTTAAGTAGAGTTTGAAGGAGGACTCATGAGCTCATTTTTAGTGAAACTACAAGAAGTACAGTAAAATACTTATGAAGACACTCACTCAGCTTTTCTGGAAGCTTTGACCACTGGCAGCAGCCTCAGAAGACACTCCTCTGATGGATCATATTTCTTCAGGTCAAACTCATCCAGCTCTTCTTCTGAGTTCAGCAACACAAACGCCACAGCTGACCACTGGGCAGGAGAGATGACTCTCTGGAGATCACTGGAAGCTCCTCTGTTCAGGAATGTTTCACTTTCTCCAGAGAGTGATCGTTCAGTTCATTCAGACAGTGGAACAGATTGATGGTTTTCTGGAGAGAGGTTCTCCTGATCTTCTCCTCTTTGATGTACTGACTGTTTCCACAGGTGTTTGAGCTGTTTCCTGTCTGTATCACTAACCTCAGTAAAAGAGTCTGATTGGACCTGGTGAGAGACCCAGAAGGAATCGGAGAAAAAGGTCCAGATGTCCATTCTTGCTCTCCAAGGTCTTGTTAACAGCCCTCTTGAGGATATCAGACATTGTACACTTTGGTCGGAAGAAACCAAAAAATCCAGGTGACATCACATTTCTGTTGTTGGAGATGAAGGAAATAAATGTATATAAAGAAGCAGCAAGAAACCCTGAACACCTGTGGGTGCACAAAGCTGAAGACCTTCTCCCCAGGTGCAGCCCCAAACTCTCCCCTGAAGATCTGGGTACAAACTCCCTGAGTACACTGACACCTCTCTGACATCAATGCCACTTGTCAGGTCTTTCATAGAAGATCAGGTTTCCTTTTCTCAAGCTGTTGGAAAGCCAGTTTTCCCCAGAGCCAGAATACTCTCTCTCTGCTCTTCTGGAGGATCAGTGTGTCAAGTTCTCATATACTTTGGTTCTTGTGTTTGGATCTGAAAGATTAGGAAGTGAATGAAATATTTGAGTCAGAGTCTTGTGGATCTCTCCACCTTCTGCTTCACCCAATATTCTCTCCAGAACAGTGGCTGAAATCCAGCAGAAGACTGGGATGTGGCACATGATGTAGAGGCTTCTTGAGGACTTCTGTATGAGATGATCTTATCGGCCAGGCTCTGATCACTGATCCTCTTCCTGAAGTATTCCTCCTTCTGAGGGTCACTGAACCCTCGTACCTCTGTTACCTGGTCAACACATTCAGGAGGGATCTGATTGGCTGCTGCTGGTCGAGAGGTTATCCAGAGCAGAGCAGATGGTAGAAGATTCCCCTTGATGAGGTTCATCAACAGCATGTCCACTGAGGCCGACTGTGTTACATCCCTCAAGTTTTCATTCTTCTGGAAATCTAAAGGAAGTCGACACTCATCCAGACCATCAAAGATGAACATCACCTTGTAGTGATTTAAGTCTTTTGATTTTAATTCTTTTGTGTCTGGAAAACTGATGAAGAAGATCCACCAGGCTGAGTTTTTTCTCCTTCATCAAGTTCAGCTCTCTAAAAGGAAGTGGAAATATGAAGAGGACATCCTGGTTAGCTTGTCCTTCAGCCCAGTCCAGGATGAACTTCTGCACAGAGACTGTTTTTCCAATTCCAGCCACTCCTTTAGTCAGCACAGTTCTGATGGACGTGTCTTTAAAGAGGTCACTGCATTTGATGGGTGTCTCCTGTGTTGCTGGTCTCCTGGATGCTGCTTCAATCTGTCTGACCTCATGTTCAGTATTGACCTCTCCACTCCCTCCCTCTGTGATGTACAGCTCTGTGTAGATCTCCTTCAAGAGGTTCAAGGTTCCAGAATCTGAGATCCCTTCAGTTATCTTCTGAAATGTATTCCTCAGTGTGGATTTCAGTTTAAAATGACAAGAAGGAGCCAGTTCTAATAAAAGGACCAAAAATAATAATAACAATAAATAAACAGGATGATGTTCAGCTTTTACCACAAACACAACTCAACACAGTAAAATGTTCTGATAGAAGAACGTGTTCAGACCTAAAAGTAACACTTCTTCAGTTGTAATGAAGGAGTATCACACTGCCAGTCTGATGAACAAAGGGCTTTTCTGCTCTGGTATCTCTTTACTCCAATTACTGGGCTCTTTAGAGACCTGATTAACCAGAGTTTGCAGCACCAGCTGCTCTGTCCTCTGTCTTTGTTTCTAGCACTTCACCTCATATCACTGGAAGTGACAGGACATAGAAAATGCTTTTTCAGCTCAGATGGTGCTTCACCCCTTTCTCTTGTTCACATCACTTATCAATCAATTCCGCCAGTCACAGTAACTCATCCTTCTGGACTCCACATCAAATTATCGAAGCTGTCCCTGCTTCTAATTTGCAATATTTCTGCTTTTCTAGAGGACTAGAAATGTTCTACCAGAACCTCCTGGCTTCACCTGTCAGCTTTGGTATCACCAGCTCTGAAGGATTTCCATGGTCCCTGTTATAGAGATGACACGCATCTAATCTTCTCATTTCCTCCTAACAACCCTCACATCTTGGCCTGGATATCTACATCTCTGACCAGTGTTTCCACTTGAATGATCATTTTAAACTCAAAAAGGAGCTCTTGTTAATTTCTTCGCACAACTTGACCCGGCCCTCACTTTTAAGAATGCGGCCATCATTGGGTCAAACACTCAAAACATGAAATTCAGGTTTACTTCTCAATGAGAACTTTTCCTTCTGATCCCACATTACTAACCTTTACCAAACATGCAGGTACCGTCTCTACAACATATGACTCCAAACATCTCTTCCTCACCACTGATGTTCTCAGATACTCATCCAGTTCACAGATTTATTTTTTTGTGCCTTTCCAGTGAACAATCACACAACCCTGAACTCTTACTGGACTGTAGTGTGTTGGCGAGGTCTGTCTCCTTCATGTTCCTGAGGACATGCAGAGTGATCTTCAGTGCCCCCTCTCTGACACCGTCCTTATCATCCTCATTCACCACCTCTCTCTCAGAGCATTCTGGGTAATCTGCACTGTGGAGCCTGGCAAAGCTCTTCAGCTGGATTCTTCACCACAGAGATGACTTTATGCTCCAGATCCTGATAAGAATGACATGGTTTCAGAACAAGGTCACCAGTGTGTGGTTCTAATACTATTACAGTCCTACAGACACAGATGGTGGATTTACTGATTAAACTAAAACTAAAACAATGATTTGAAGCTAATAATGAAACTTAACAGCTGTAAAGAAGAATCATCACTTCATCAATACATTCAAACTGAAATGATCAAAATCAACCTGCTCCAAACAGAACAACTGAGAAGTGAACTACAGCTGTCAACATGTGCTCTTAAAACACAAACACACAAATAACACACACACACACACACACACACACAACACACACACCTTAAAATATGTGGACATTCTTCCTCCTGGTTGTTTCTGGTTTCTTCTTTGAGCTTCTGCTGGTGAAAAGAACAGAATAATGAAGAAGCTGAACTGAACATTAAATACACTCTCGTTATAAACACACTTTCATTTCACACATAAAGAAAACACATAATAAATATCTTTTTCTTCTTCCACTTCTGGTTGCTCCTGTTCAGGGTTGAGGGGACTCCACTGCAAATCATCTGTCTTCATGTCATCCTGTCCTCCTGTCCTCTGCATCTTCCCATTTGACTATGAATGTCCTCCCTCATTGATAAACCTGCTCCTTGTCCTTCGTCTTCTATTGCCTGGCAACTCAATTCTCATCATCCATCTTTCGATACCTGTCTCTCCTCTGTACATGTCCAGACCTACCTGTCTTTCCTGTGTAATTGTCCAGACCTACCTGTCTCTCCTCTGTGCATGTCCAGACCTACCTGTCTCTCCTCTGTCTGTATCTCAGCATCTTTAACTCTACCATCTAGACCTGGGCATGTTGACAGTTGTTTTGGAGATCCTCCACTTTGAAACACTTCCTTCTCCAACCCATATAACATAACTGGTCTCACTACCTTCCTGTGAACCTTCCTTTTTCACTCTCATTGCAATTCGCCTGTCAAGCAAATCACTCCAGCCACTCTTCTCCACTCATTTCAAACTGTCTGCACTCTCTTCTTCACCTCTCGTCCACTGGACTCTTATCCATACTTGTCCAAATACTTCTTTGTAATCCCCGACTTCCTCATACAAAACCACAGTTCCTCTCTAGGCACCCTGTTATCTGCTTTCTCCAAGTCCACAAAGGCACAATGCAACTCCTTCTGCAACACCTTCTCTGTACTTCTCCATCAACACCCTCAGAGCAAATATTGTATCTGTAGTGCTGCTTCCACCAGTATTTCATCCGTACCACCAGCCTTTCCGATCTTCCTCCTTTTCATCACTATCCTGACATCTTCTCTCTCTCTCTCTCTCTCTCTCTCTCTCTCTCTCTCTCTCTCTCTCTCTCCATACATCAGCCCCTGAAATAATTCCCTCCATCTGCTCAACATGCGGCTCATTTGTGATTCATTTGTTCCGTCCATATTCTGTTCCATCTCTTTCCTTTATGGCTTTGACCCGCTGCACATTCCCAGCTCTTTACTATCTTTTGTAGCATAAGCACTAACAACATTCATTTTCACACCTTCAACTTCCAGCCTAAACTCATCACCCTCCCTGACACCCTTCTCTTCACCCCGAAAACACTCTCTTCACATTCTTCCTTCAGGATAACTCCTCCCCCATTC
The DNA here is from genome assembly GCA_017165825.1 of Hepsetus odoe. Lineage (NCBI taxonomy): Eukaryota > Metazoa > Chordata > Actinopteri > Characiformes > Hepsetidae > Hepsetus > Hepsetus odoe. Next base: position 26,296 of record JABMDN010000223.1, read on the forward strand.
ATCCTTCTATTCACACCATGGTAGAACAGTTTAAACACTCCTCCAATACATTTACATTCATCAGTCTCAAAAAAAGAGAGAGAAAACAGACGGATTAATATGTATATGTTTGAGTGTCCCCGTCCTCGCCCTGTGTGTGCTGGGTTGGACACCAGCACTCCCCCACGACACCGTTTGGGACAAGTGGCAGAAAATGGATGGATGGATGGATGTTTGAGTGCATGGTTTAAATGCAGAGCTGCAGTTTGGTTGTGGTTCACTGTGCTGTGTTTCACAATTACAGGAATAGTCACTTTCACTTAGTGGGCATCATACAGAGTGCCAGACCAGACTGTCCAAATTATGAACAGCCAGGATAAAATTCACTAAACCACAAAAGCACAGAGCTTCAGTTTAAGTTATCATGTAGATGGGGGAGACACCTGAGGGAACATGTGTCCTACAATAACGTTCACTATCCTTCACAAAACATGTTCTCGACTCTCAGTCCTGGAGAACCACAGCGCTGCAGATCTTAGTGTTTTACCTCAAACACCTGCTGAGATTAATCAGGTGAGGTTGGAAAGAAGAACATTTCACAACACAGTTCTTAAACTGTCTTTACCTCACATCAGCAGAACGGTCCTCCTGTCTGAAGTTCCTTACAGGATCCATTGATTCATCACTCTTCAGGGACACATGACTGGGATCAGGGGAGTCTGGTCTCTTTCTCTGATTCACACTAAAATGTACAAATGAAGAGTCATAACCACAGAAAACGAGTGTAAAGTGTTTGATTTAAATGTGCACCAAGAGCTGTTCCTCCAGGTTAATTTTACAATATAATATATAAAATGAAAATATAATATTATTGTGGAAAAACTTTACCAAAGAACACATCAGAGACCCTGTTAGTCCCACAAAGAGTTTTTAATAATCACTGTAGCGAGGATTCCTCCTTCACCCTGCTGAGGTACAAGAGGAAGCCCCGAATATTAAAGATCAGAGGTTCTTATGCACATATCTTCCTGTCCTTCATCCCATAAACCTTAAAGTTGCTTTGTCTAGGTCTCTGCCTGGCTCTTCACTTACTCTGAATCTGCATTAAAAGTTTGCTAAAAAAGGTTTGAACAAATTTTGCCTCCACAAAAATGTATTTATAATATTTATTATTCACAATGATCAGAGTAAATATGAGTTACTGTAATGTCTGTAATGTTCAACCACTGTGACAAGTTCACATTAACCAGAGCTTTCTTGGTGCTGGTCCCAGTACCAGATAGATAAATGGGGTGGGTTACGTCAGGAAGTGCATCCAGTGAAAAACATTTGCCAAATCTATATGCAGACAAAGAGACTTCCATACTGTTCCAGGATTAGTGCAGACTTGACTTGAGCTTATTAAACATGTTGGTTAAGGAACAGAGGAGATGGGTAGGTATGGTGTCAAGGAGACGAATGTTGTCAAATGGTTGTAGATTTCGTGAAAAGGTGAGGTGAAGTGAATCAGGTGAGATTGGAAAGAGGAACATTTCACAACACAGTTCTTAAACTGTCTTCACCTTCACATCAGCAGAACTGTCCTCCTGTCTGAAGTTTATTGGAGGATCCATTGACCAATCACTTCAGGACACATGACTGGGATCAGGAGTCTGGTCTCTTTCTGATTCACACTAAAATGCACAGATGAAGAAAATGGAAGAGTACAACCAGAAAACGAGTGTAAAGTGTTTGATTTAAATGTAAAATTCAGGAGCTGTTCCTCCAGGTTAATGTTCTCTATTGATAATAATAATCAATAATAATGATCAGAGGAACATCAGTTACTGTCTGTAATGTTCAGTTACTGAACAAGCAGGACTTTACAGGATGTTCAGTGAAGAACTGCACGGAGGAAAGACTTTTCTTGACATTTCTCAGTTTTCCATCATCCTCACCTGAGCTCAGCTGAACTGTCCTCCTCTCTGAAGATCAGCTGATGTCCCACTGAGTGGACACTCTTCAGGGACACACAGCTGGGTTCAGGTGGGTCAGATCTCTTACCCTGAATGAGTCTAGAACACAGACAGTATCAGACATGATGTACAGACGTTCCTGTAGGCTGGTGTAGAGAAACACTCGCCATAATCAACCACACCCTGCCTTCTCACTCTCAGTGTCCTGTGTGTCCTGTCCCTCACAGAGACTCATTCTGGACATCATGAGTCCTCCTTCAGATTAAACCTAATCACACACACACACACACACACACACACACACACACACACACACACACACACACACACACACACACACACACACACACTTTCTGTGAACAGTTCAGTTTCAGGTGTCTGAAATTCTTCTCTTAATTCAGTAAAAAAAGTTTTGAATGTATAATTGTTAATATATGTGTGAAAAGCTCGTTTCTGCACACAGTTGTCTACCATGTGTCAAATTATCTGACACGTCAGTAAACTTTGAAAGGGTCACATAAAAACTGCAAATCGCCATTTATTTGCAATCAGAAACTCGGAGCCCTCATGTGGCTGAAAGTAGAACTGGATGATCTGTTTTTTGTAATTTACAGAAAAAAAATCTGGTCTGAAATTCTGAAATGTTCCAGAGTCACATTATATATATATATATATATATATATATATATATATATATATATATATATATATATATATATAAACTGATTCAGTGTTGTTTTATATTTTATAGTAAATAAACAGTAAACCACTCTTACAAAGTCCTTCTGAACTTGTGATTTTGTTCTGTAGTTTGCTGTAGTTTGATTTCTGTCTGGTCAGACTGAGAAACAGGATTATTATGGTGGATTATTTCTTTACCGTGTAATCCAGCAGAGATTGAAGGTGACGTCTGAAGAGAGGAGGCAGGCTGTGGAGCCTCCACTGTGAATGTAGGAGAAAAGCTGAGCCTCAGACACTGTTTCTTCATAAACACAGGTATTTCAGACCTGATCATAAAGACAGTGAAGTAAACTGTGAGGATCAACCAGAGTTACCTTTTCTGTCTTTTTTTCTTCACTGCCATTTATCTTTCTCCTTCTCTCTGCTTTACAGTTTCACTTTTACTTAAACCAGTTTGATCACCGGAGGAGGAAGTGCTGGTGGAATGTTGACAGGTAGAAGAGGGTGGAGTTAAAATTCTTTAAACACCTGCACAGTCCCAGTATGGCAGGGCAGCTGCTCCACTATTCTGAAGTGACCAGTGACATCCTTCAGAGTCTGATTTACACACATATGAACCCCAAAGAGTTTAATATAAGAGTTTCTTCACTGTTGAACTGCAGCAGCACCACATTGACTCTGGATCATTATTCTCACACTCACAGGTGAAGTCTAGTTTTGAATGTTACATTTATATTTATTATCACTTCCTGTTTTGAATAAAAGTCCAGTTTTGAGACCCTTTTAATCTTATCATTTTGGCAGTCAGTGGGAACAGTAAATAAATATAATTGGACCTGGACCAAACACCTGTTGGACTCACATGCATATACTGGAGACATGCAGCAAGACACGGGGACAGGCACACTTTAACTACAGGCATGAATCCTGTGTGTGAGGGACAATGCAGACAATGCAGACAATTTCCTCTTTCCAACAGGACATGAATCTGCTTCAGCTGGAAGGTGAAGGAACGATGCGGCTCTTCAGCTGCAGATGGAAGTTAAAACTTCCCATCTGAAGATGCAGAGCAACGAATCAGGCTCGGTTCTCAGGTCTCTGTTCCTTCACACGCAGAGCTTCTGGAGGGCATCCTGGGATGGAGGTGACTGTTCGTGACATTTTGAGAAAAGAGCAAGTCCACTAAAATCATTAAGAGTCGATTTTAGAAGAGTGATGTAATGTGAGCTGTAAAAATAAAGCTGCAGCTCCAGAAAGGAGAATAACTGGGTGATTCCTCCGAATGATTTACTGAAGCGCGAACACTCAGCACCGATTCTTGGAGCTCAGAGTTTCACAGTTTGGGGTACCAAACGGAACTGAAACAAAACAGTGGAGAGTTCAGAGTTTAACCTTCAGTGTTTTAGAAGAGAAAGTAAAAAATAAAACACAACGATACAGAACCACACAAACTCAGGATGAAGTGATTCAGGCTGAAAGGGGGTGAGACACTAAAGAGTGAATTCTAAAAGAGATCACCCTGTTAAACACAAGCTCTCACACTGTGACTCGTTCATTACACTCTTCTCTTTCATTCACATTCTGGAACAAAGAGCCTGTAAATAATGAAGCCTGTTTGAACCCAGATCAGAAAAGAGGATCGTTATATAGTACTGTGCAAGCCAGGCAGGTGTGAAAAATGCTGTAAACAAAGAACACTTTCAGAAATATAAATAATGATTGTTTATTTTAGACCAATTTACAAAATGCAAGTGAAATAACAGAGTACTTCCATCAGATCAATATCTGAAGCTTTACCTTTGCTTCAGAGCAGCATCAGTTCTTCTGGCCCCACAGAGCCCTGATCTCCACATCATCCAGTGTGTCTGGATCACACGAAGAGACAGAAGGATGTGAGGAAGCTACATCCACAGAAGATCTGTGCCTGGTCCTCCAAGATGTTTGGAACGACCATCGCCGAAGCCCTTCAGAAACTGTGTGCGAGTACCAGAAGAACTGATGCTGTTTCTTTGAAGGCAAAGGGTGGCCGCACCGTATTGATTTGATTTAGATTCTCTTTGTTCATTCACTGCATTTTGTTGATTGATGAAATAAATGATCAACACTTCCATTTCTGAAAGCGTTCTGTTTACAGCATTTCCACACCTGCCTCAAACTTTTGCACAGGACTTTAAATACATAGATGATGACATCATAACAGCATTTTTAATGTTAAACAAACCTAAGGATAAAGACATCGGTTGAAACAACATCAGAAAACTATTTACATAGAATGTCTTTTCTCCATGAAAATGGACACATATAATAATAATAAACATCATCATCATAATTTTTATTTATATAGCACCTTTCTCAAACCCAAGGTCACTTTACAGAGCAAGGTAGCCAGTGAAGTTTGTGGAGAATGAGGGTGATATGTTCAGAATTTTTGGAGAATGTGAGAACACGAGCTGCAGAGTTCCGCACGTACTGGAGACTGGCTAATGTTCTAGTTGTTAGTTCTAGTTCATATTTACACTCTTGTCCCAATAAAATATGCAATATTGCAATATTGTCCACTTGTGTAGAGAAGATGTTTCAGTCCTAAAATCCAGAAACTTTCTTACATAGAAAAAAATACTGAAAGGAAACACTAAAACTGAAGAAGAACACAAAGGGCCGTGGAGACACTCTTCTGTCCACAGAAGGACGTTGTGTATTTCACATTTATTAATGATCAGAAACGATGAAGGACGTCGTCAATAGACTAATTCTCTTCATCATGTCCTGCCATGTTGTCCACTTTCTTCCTCTCCTCAGAAAGCCCAGTAGGTGTGAGACTCAGGTCAGTGTGTGTGTTCAGAAACTCAAGGAGACACATACACACACACACACACACACACACACACACACACACACACACACACACACACTGGTGATGGGGTGTATAAAGAAAGTTGTGGTGTTGGTCCTGTCACACAGATTTTCTCAGACTTTTTCTGGTGCAGCACTGTGGTCACGTTCTTGGAGATACTGATCCACACTCATTCCTGGTGTTTCACACTCTGCAGCCTGATAAGACCACACAGGCTCCCCTTCACTCCCTTACTGCACCTTTAAATCCTGTCTCTGTAAATCCGGACTGGAAAAACCTCCCACTGCCATCATACTGGGGGGGAGAGACCTTCCAGACAGGATCTTCTACCATGATCTCCTAGTTCACTCCATTTACCCAGCTCACCATCAGGTGGTGATCAGCTGACTGGTCTGTCCATCTCTTCATCCCAGTGACCACAATATAAAGACATCAATCTGATAATAAAGCTGATCATAAAACACTGATAATAAGATCTGGAACCAAGAACACTCACCATCTACCTGATGTTCACCATGATGGAGATGATGGAGTCTGAAGATGATTCCCTTTCCAGGACTCTCTTCAGTTCCCCTTTGGTACATTAATTACTCTGAACTGCTGTCAGGTGTTCGTGCTGTCAGGATAGTCAGAACACAGTTGCTGAAAACCAAATTTATTTGTATTTGTAATGTTTATTTGACTCATTTATTTTATGAATGTTTGATGTTTTTGTTATTGTTTTGGATGGTTTAATCAGGACTTTGGTACCTTCTTTTTTATTATTTTTTTTACAATACATTAATGAACTAATGAAACAAAGAATGGTTTCAGAAATATAAATAATGATTGTTTATTTTGATAAATTTACAAAATGCAAAGTGAGCAAACAAAAGAAAAATCTAAATCATATCAATATTTGGTGTTACTAACTTTTGCCTTCAAAGCAGCATCAGTTCTTCAGGCCCCACAGAGCCCTGATCTCAACATCTTCCAGTGTGTCTGGATCATGAAGAGACAGAAGGATGTGAGGAGCTACATCCACAGAAGATCTATGCTCAGTTCTCCAAGATGTTTGGAACGACCTACCGGCCGAGTTCCTTTAAAAACTGTGCGAGTGTACCTAGAAGAATTGATGCTATTTTGAAGGCAAAGGGTGGTCACACCAAATATTGATTTGATTTAGATTCTCTTTTGTTCATTCACTGCATTTTGTTGATTGATGAAAATAAATGATCAACACTTCATTTCTGAAAGCGTCTGTTTACAGCATTTTTTCACACCTGCCTAAAACCTTTGCACAGTGCTGTATTTTTTTTCTCAACATCTCAACAGCTGATCTAAGGATTGCTAACATGTGTGTAGTGTCTTCTTAATTTTATTGTTAAAAGACAATAAAAGAGTGGAGATGTTTTGATGAAAGCTGTTGATTTTATTGAGATTAATAATCAGTTTATTCTACCAGTTGAAGAAAATCAAACTCCTCCAGTAAACAGTGAGAGACTGGAGTTCTTCAGGCTGAAAGTCTTTATTGTGAGGATCAGATGGAGATCAGAGCTTTATGCAGAGCCATGTTTGAGTGACTGAAGATTAAGAGAAGCTCTAGCAGCTCCAACAACAAACACAACAGACCAACACGTCACATCAAGTCTGAAGAAACAAACTCTTCAATAAAACGATCAGAACATGACAGGAACCTGGTGTAAAAGAGATCAAGAGGAGAGTACAGAGCACAAGAGCTCAGCGCTAGACATTAGAAGAAGCTACATTCAGTAAAGTCTCAGGTCTGTCTAACAGGAAGTGAGGTTTTTGTAAGCGTCACTAGAACAGCAGCGTTAACTTGCCAAGAATACAAGGGAGACTTCCGGTTTCAATTTCTCTTTGGTGTTTCAAATTTCGAAAAATTTCATTAAGTCCGATTTGCTCACTCGATTTTTTGTGCGTTTACTTGAAGAAACAATAAATATTGCCATAAAATATTTCAACAGCATCAACGTAATTATGATATTTACTGATTAATACATGTATAAAAAAAATCCAAAACAGGAAGAAAATGAATTTAATTTCTGGTTTTATTACATTTTACACACTTTACTTAGTTCTTAAAAATCTTTAAAATAAAAAACCTAATTCAATACATTTTACTAACCCTACCTTAATAGAAACAGATGTCTGATACTATTAGAAAAATGGTTGCTGGGCAACCTACTGGTCTGAGATTCAAACCCATGATCTTCCAATCCTGGGGTGAACTCCTTTACCACTAGGCCACTGCTGCCCCATTAATGGTTATAGTTTGATAGATAGATTTTTATTTTTTTATTTTTGTGATTTACAAGCACTGTTCAGTTGCAGCAGAAGACAAAGGTTTGTTAGCAACATGCCTTTTGAAAGTGTCTGTCTCTACAGCTATTGGTTCATTGGAAATTTTCGGAAACTAAAAACTAGAATGTGTCTCATTTACTAGCCTAGATGTTTGAGCACATATAGTATTATTTATTGTTTCTAATATTTTGTGAATTTCATTTCTGTTTTCATTCCATGTGTTAAACTATCCACACAGTACATCCAAAACCCATAATCCATCTCAGCTAAACTAATTAAATAAGTCTAATCTAACTGATCTAATTGATCTAATTAGCTGAACATTGCATTAGTAATATCTTCAGTTAAGAAGACAAATATATAGAAAGAGATGGATTATGGGTTTTGATTGATGCTGCTGAATTTTGTCTTGGCCGTTTAGTTGCCCAGAAGCAGTCAAATGTACTGTGAAGATAATTTGAGACATGAAATGAAAACAGAAATGATATTCACAAATATAATTCACAAATAATTAATAGTACTTTATGCACTCAAACATATAGGCTACTAAACAAGTAAATAAATGCTGTGTTTCACAATGGCAGATGTCACTTTCACTTAATTCTAATTTGTCTATTCAAATCAACCTTGCCTGGCATGATACACTCTTCTTCTTCTTTTTCTTTTCGGCTGCTCCCGTTTAGGGGTCACCACAGCGGATCAACTGTCTCCATTTCTTCCTGTCCTCTGTATCTTCCTGCTTCAAACCGACCACCTGCATGTCCTCTCTCACCACGTCCATGAACCTCCTCTTTGGTCTTCCCCTTCTCTTCTTTCCTGGCAGCTCTTTTCCTCCTCCCAGTATAATCCTCATCTCTTCTCTGGACATGTCCAAACGAAAGGAACCTTGCTTCTCTAACCTTGTCTCCAATATGTCTAACCTGAGCTGTCCCTCTAATATACTCATTACTAATCCTGTCCATCCTCGTCACACCCAACGAACATCTCAGCATCTTTAACTCTGACACCTTCAGCTCCGTCTCCTGTCTTTTCATCAGTGCCACCATCTCCAACCCATACAACATAGCTGGGCTCACTACTGTCCTGTAAACCTTCCCTTTTACTCTAGCTGGTACCTGCCTGTCACAAATCACTCCAGCCACTCTTTCCCACCCATTTGAACCTGCATGCACTCTCTTCTTCACCTCTCTTCCACACTAGCTGTTACTCTTTTTTCCCTGCATCCTCACCACTCCACTGTCCTCCCTTTCATTCACACTCATGTATTCTGTCCATACTCACTTTCATTCCTCTCCTCTCTAGAGCAGATCTCCATCTCTCCAGGTTCTCCTCAAGCTGCTTACTACTCTCACTACAGATCACAATATCATCAGCAAACATCATCGTCCACGGAGACTCCTGTCTAACCTCGTCCGTCAACCTGTCCATTACTATTGCAAACAAGAATGAGCTCAGCGCTGATCCTTGATGTAATCCAACCTCTACCTTAAATGCATCCATCACTCCTACTGCAGATCTCACCACTGTCAAACTGCCATCATACATATCCTGAACTACTCCCACATACTTCTCTGTAACACCAGACTTCCTCATACAAAACCACAACTCCTCTCTAGGCACCCTGTCATATGCTTTCTCCAAATCCACAAAGGCACAATGCAGCTCCTTCTGACCTTCTCTGTACTTCTCCATCAACACCCTCAGAGCAAACATTGCATCTGTAGTGCTCTTTCTCAGCATGAAACCACACTGCTGTTCACTAATCCTCACCTCTTTTCTTAACCTTGCTTCCACGACTCTTTCCCATAACTTCATGGTGTGGCTGATCAACTTTATCCCTCTATAGTCACTACAGCTCTGTGCATCACCCTTATTCTTGAAGATTGGTACCAGTACACTTCGTCTCCACTGCTCAGGCATCCTCTCACTTTTCAAGATTGTGTTAAACAATCTGGTCAGAAACTCAATTGCCATCTCCCGTTAACATCTCCATGCTTCAACTGGTATGTCGTCCGGTCCAACAGCCTTTCCGTTTTTCATCCTCTTCATCGCTGTCCCTTACTTCCATCTTGCTTATTTGCTGCACTTCCTGGTTCACTGGTTGACTGGCCTGTAACACCTTTGATGTTAAATCAGTGCTAGACTACATAATGACCCCAGCAAACTTTTTAGAGTAGAGTAGAGTAGAGTGATCTTTTATTATCCCACGAATGGGAAATTTGGGCGTTACAGGGCTCCTATAAAAAAGACAGGTGTACAGAAAGAAAAGAAAACATATATAAAGATATAGAGAGAGAACAGGAACAAGTACAGGAGAAAAGTAGAGGAGCTATAAATAAATAATAATAAACTATCTATCTATATATATCTATATATATATATACATATACATATCTACAAGAGTAATATACATGGTAATAAATAAGTTTTGAATGAATTATACATATAAATAACAAGTAGCAAAATATAAATATAGCAAAAATATGAATATAAATGTAATAATAAATAACAAATGTAATAATAATAAATGTAATAATAATAATAAAAAAGATGCTTATTTGATATATCTGACACTAGTTTCTATTAAGTTAGAGTTAGTAGAATATACTGAAATAGGTTTGTTTCTTTTATAGATTTTTTAGCAGTACGTGGTGGTGGTTTAGTGGTAGGGTACTTGCCCATAGACCAATGGCTAAAGAGGTCCCAGGTTTGAATCCTACCTCAAGCACTACCACCACTGGGTCCCTGAGCAAGACCCTTAACCCTGAATTGCTCCAGGGGGGACTGTCCCTGTAATTAGGACATGGAAGTCTCTCTGGATAAGAGCTTTTGCAAAATGCCATAAATGTAAATGTAGGTAAAGTGTGGAGAATGTATATAAACCAGATGATAAATATATTTTCTTCCTGTTTTTTTAACAATAAATATAATTACATTGATTACAATTACAATTACATTGTGATATATCATGGCAATATTTATTATTCCTGCATTTAAATGCACTGAAATTTAAAAATCGATTGAGCAACCCTTACTTTTATTTTGGAATACTAAAGAGTAATCGCTACTGGACGTTTCCCTCATATCTTTAGAAATTTCATACTACTATGGCAAGTAGGTTAGAACTTTACATTTGAAAAACACATCTTCGTAACCATTACAACAGAAGTACTTCTGGTTCATTGTTCTCGCTAGGTTCACTCTACTCTAAAGCACACACTTCTCTCTTCTCCATCTTCTTCTCCTTCTCCTCCTCCTTCTTCTTCTTCTTCTCCGCTTTATTTACTTTTGGTTTCGCCTCAAGTTGCGTCACTCTTTGTCTACATGCTATGGACTCTCGGCATTACTTTTAGGAATATAAACCATAAAAAATAATAGTGTAATAAACAATTATTAATAAAATGAATTAAATTAATATCAGTAAAAAAATCAACACCCGCGCAGAGACTCTTAGTTTGGAGACGAGGGCTTTTATTTTGACAGCCGGAGCAGCGCGTTAACAGTCTCGCGATACTTCACGGAACTCTCGTTGGTTCTGGTTGGCTGCAGCGCTGGAAGAGCTGGACGTTAGTTTGGTGTGTTCGAGGACCAAAACAGTAGATGATGGTTTTACTGTGAAGCTGTTTCTGAATCCAAAAGTATTTGGACATTCAGTTCCGCTTTAATCAGCTCTGCAGGAACAGACACAGCTTCCTGAAGAAGAAGAAGAAGAATTAATTAATTGTTAAAATAAGAATGGAAGAGTTTTTCAGTCTGTGTTTGATAAAAAAAAAAATATCATTCAGAATGATTTTTTTTATAAAATAAGAAAAGAAACCTGATTAAATCATCCAAAAATAAAAAAAGTTATTAAAACTCATCTTTGTTATTAAATAGTTTAATAAAAATGAAAAAAGAAACAAAAGAGTAAATTTAATCACACTTAAATTAAATATTGAAAAATGTATGTAGACTGATTAAAAATAAGATTTTAAACAATATCAAAAATGTGATAACAGTCCTTAAATAGATTTAATCATTAATGAATGAATGAAAGAAATGGTTGAAATAAACAATAAATAAATAAATAAATAATGAAATGAATGAATTCCTAATAGATCTTTATCCCTGACTGTCGGTGGCTGTGTTTTGGTGTGTCGTGTGTTTGAAGGTGGAAGGTTCTGACGATCCTGACAGCATGAACACCTGACAGCAGTTCAGAGTAATTAATGTACCAAAGGGGAACTGAGGAGAGTCCTGGAAAGGGAATCATCTTCAGACACCATTATCTCCATCATGGTGAACATCAGGTAGATGGTGAGTGTTCTTGGTTCCAGATCTTATTATCAGTGTTTTATGATCAGCTTTATCATCAGATTGATGTCTTTATATTGTGGTCACTGGGATGAAGAGATGGACAGACCTGTCAGCTGATCAACACCTGATGGTGAGCTGGGTAACAGGAGTGAACTAGGAGATGATGATAGAAGATCCTGTCTGGAAGGTCTCACACCTCCAGTATGATGGCAGTGGGAGGTTTTTCCAGTCCTGATTTACAGAGACAGGATTTAAAGGAACATCAGGTAGATGGTGAGTGTTCTTGGTTCCAGATCTCATGAAAGTGAAAACAAGGTCACTGCACAGTACACATGAAACACAACGAAATTGGACCTCTGCATTTAACCCATGCACTCAAACACCATGCAGCAGTGGGCAGCTATTGAAAGCGCCTGGGGAGCAGTGACGAGGACGGTACCTTGCTCAAGGGCAACCTACTTGTGAGGGAATCGAACCCAGAATCTTCCGATGCGGGGACAACTCACTAACCACTAGGCCACCGCTGCCTTATTATCAGTGTTTTATCATCAGATTGATGTATTTATATTGTGGTCGATGAACAGATGGACAGACCAGTCAGCTGATCACCACCTGATAGTCAGCTGGGTAGCAGGAGTGAACTAGGAGATCATGGTAGAAGATCCTCTCAGGAAGGTCTTCATCTCACACCTCCAGGTATATTGGCAGTGGGAGGCGTGTCCATGTTTTTCAAGCTCATTCTCAGTGAGGGACTCCACCAGGGCTGTTCCTCGTCTTCAGCCCTGTTTTACAGAGACAGGAATTAAAGGTGCAGTAAGGGAGTGAAGGGGAGCCTGTGTGGTCTTATCAGGCTGCAGAGTGTGAAACACCAGGGATGAGTGTGGATCAATATCTCCAAGAACGTGAACACATTTCTAATTAAAGTTTCTCTGAAGACCATCAGCTCACTCTGGATCAGAGAGAACAGCTCCACTGAGAAATGACTCCTCCCTCTTCACAGCACTGGGTTCTCCTCCTGCACTGCTGAATGCAGGAGGTTCTACCTTTGACTGGTCACTCTTCACACAGCTGGGTTCTGCACCTCCTCTGCTAATTTCAGAAGTGTTCTTCAAAGGCAAGGACATATGAGACACACTGCTAGCTCCTGGAGATCCTGAGTGCTTTAACCTGAGAGAAGATAATCCAAAATGAGACTAAAGTGTTTTTATGACTAAAGTGTCACTTTGCAAATTTAATACCAGCCTGAACTTCATCAACAATCGTTATTTCCTTTTCTCAGGTTAAGAGCTGAAGTTACTCACTTTGGTTCAGAGGTTCCTCCTCCACTGCTGGCCTGATGGAGCTCCATCACAGAGTTTATATTCACAGCGCTGGGCTGCTCCCTGTGAACCTTCATATAAAGAACACAGACAGGATGGTGAGACCCTCAGTGTAGGATCATGAGTTTACTGTCAGAGTGAAATAATCCCTGATAAACACACGACACTACAGAGTTTAAAATGAAAACACTGAGAAGAAGAACTGATTCAGTCTTCTGAACATTGCTGTGATTTTATTAAAATAGTCCAGGTCTCTGCAGCATAGAGTTTCTATATTTTCTATATACCGTCCCCATCACTGCTCCCTGGGTGCTGGATGTGTGTCTGCTCACTGCTGAACTGTGTGTCTGTGTAATAATAATGTAGAATAAAGCACCTCGATCTGGTTCACTGTACTGTCTGCTCAAAATGAATTTATGAAACTCGCCTTAAAGCCTGAACTTCACAGTGAACACTGCCCTCTGCTGACCAGACTGTGATACTGCAGCAGTGTTTACTGTGCTCTTCAAACCTGAAATCAGCTTCAGTCTCAAGAACACTTATATTAGTCCATTATAGAACATTTTATGAGCAGGACAGAGCGCGGTTCCTGCTCGGAGTCCATCTTTTCAGGATTCCTCTACAGTTGGAGCTGCTCAGACCCTCCTTTGATTAACCATTTTGAAGGAAGTTGTCCTGCCCGTCATGTCCCCGTCAGTAAACAGAGCTGGTTATTCTTCTGCTCTTAAGGACATTTTATCTGTAGAAAATATCTGAGTGTGTTTAATATGTAACATTGTTATTGGTGTCTGTGGGTGGATCTGTCTCTCTCTGTCTGTGCAGCTGTAACATCAGCGATTGGTCTCAGAATCAACAAGGTTTTGTGTTTCTGATGAAGGAATAAAGTACAAAAGAGTGTAAAATACAGAGATCACACACACTGGGTTTCCTCAAACTCCCTGCACTCCTCCTTCCTGATCCCTCCATCTCAGAAGAGCAGGACTGGTCAGTAATGGGTCTGAATAATGTAAACCCTCAGGGTTAGTCTATCAGTGTCACACCAATGGGAGGGTTTACAACCAGTCAGAAGAACCCAGATCTACACCAGCTTACCCCAAAATCACAGCTTCATAAAAGGATGAGTAGAACAGGAGTGTAGGGTTCGATAGTTTGGGGTGGAGTTTGATACTTTGAAGGGCAGGACTTGATTAGGGGTGGAGTTTGATATTTTAGGGTGGAGTTTGATATTTTAGGGTGGAGTTTAATATTTTAGGGTGGGGTTTGGTATTTCAGGGTGGAGTATATTTTAGGGTGGGGTTTGGTATATCAGGGTGGAGTATATTTTAGGGTGGGGTTTGGTATTTTAGGGTGGAGTTTGGTATTTTAGGGTGGAGTTTGGTATATGTATATATGTGTGTTATTGGACTGTTTGTGATAAAGACAGTCTGTGTTGGGACAAAGCTGGGAGAGGCTACATTTAGCATTAGCCTGTTCTTCACTAATCAGAATAATAAAAAGGTCTGAATAAGCTGCAATAAGATCCACTCTGTCCCTGTCTGGTCCAGCCTGTGTCCACTCTGTCCCTGTCTGGTCCAGCTTGTTTCCACTCTGTCCCTGTCTGGTCCAGCTTGTGTCCTCTCTGTCCCTGTCTTAAAAAGAGCTCTTAAAAGAGCTTGGTTAAAGAGCTCTTAACTCTGCCCTCTTCTAGCTGTAAACACTCCACCAGCACTACTGATCCAGTTCAATCTGGTTTAAATAAAAGTGAAACTGTAGATCAGAGAGAAGAAGAAGATAAACAGAGTGTGAAGAAAAGACAGAAAAGGTAAATAATTAATACGGTTTTATCTTCCACAGTTTACTTCCTGACTTTAGGATCAAGTCTGAAATACCTGTGTTTATGAAGAAAATGTTTGAGTCAGAAACTTTTTCAAAGTCAGAAATCATCCGAAGTCAAAGAAATCAAAACCACTTTAATGGTGAGTACCAGCAGAAGTGGTCTAGTGGGAGCAACTCCAATTTGCTCATCCTAACTTCAGACTTTAAGTACACTTAAAACTCGTTTCTTCTCCATTTACATTAACATTATTCCAGCCCACTGTGGTTTTCCACCAATAATTCCTAATGCCATTTCCATCCTTTTTGCAAAATCTACAACCATCTGACCTTCAGCATTCCTCTCCTTGACACCATGCCTACCCATCACCTTCTCATCACCTCTGTTCCCTTCACCAACATGACCATTAAAATCTGCATCAATCATCACTCTCTCTCCCCTGGGTACACTCTCTATCACTTCATCTAACTCACTCCACAACTCTTCTTTCTCCTCAATCTCACAACCAACTTGTGGACCATAAGCACTAACAACATTCATTATCACACCTTCAACTTCCAGCTTCAAACTCATCACCCTCCCTGACACCCTCTTCACTTCCAAAACACTCTCCACATACTCTTCCTTCAGGATAACACCTACTCCATTCCTCCTTCTATCCACACCATGGTAGAACAGTTTAAACCCCCCTCCAATACACCTGGCCTTACTACCCTTCCATCTAGTCTCTTGCACACAGAAGATCAACCTTCCTTCTCTCCATCACATCAGCTGATTCTCTACCTTTACCAGTCATGCTGCCAACATTCAAAGTCCCTACCCTCACTTCCACTCTCCTCTCCTTCTTTCTCTCCTTCTCCATCTGGACATGCCTTCCTCCTCGTCTTCTTCTTCTTCTCCTTTGTCCAACAGTAGTCCAGTTTCCACCAGCACCCTGTAGGCTAACAGCACTGATGGCGGTCATTGTTAACCCGGGCCTCGACCGATCCGGTATGGAATTCTGTATCGTTGTCCGCATATTGATTTGGCAAAGTTTTACACCAGATGCCCTTTCTGATGTAACCCTCTCCAATTATCTGATACTGGAACCAGCACCAAAAAATACACTGGCTTGTGCATTCCTAGTGGCTGGTTATACAGTATATTATATTAGTATTAGTTTAAATTACATAATTGATTTATCATATTTTAATCCTTTCAATTTTTTCAAAACAGCATTTTGTTCACTGTAAAAGTTGGTGTTTGTGCATGAATTCATTGAATTATTTAATATTTATATTTATTTATTTATTGATTTATTTTTATTTTTTTATTCTCTAATATATTTTATTTCATTCATCGCTCAATTAGGTCCATAAATATTTTGTGAGTTATTTAATATTTGGTTTTAGACTTTTAGTTTTAATTCTGTGGGTTGAACAAAAAGATTACATAAAAACGTGAGGAACTAGAGCATTTTTTATTAACACAATCTATTGATTTCAGGGGCTCAAAAGTAATTGGACAAATTAAATAACTTAAAATGAAATTTCATTTTATTTTCATTCTAATACTTGTTTGAATAATCTGTTCAAAATTATAAATTCATTTCTAATACTTGTTTGAAAACCCTTTGCTGGGACTGACCTGAAGTCTTGAACTTGTGGACGTCACCAGATGCTGGTTTCTTCCTTTTTAATGTTCTGCCAGGTCTTCACTGCAGCGGGTCTCAGTTGCTGTTTGTTTGAGGGCCTTTCTGTCCGAAGTTTAGTCAACAAGTGAGATGTTTCTCAACTGGGTTCGGATCAGGGGACTGACTTGGTCATTCAAGAGTCGTCCACTTCTGTGCTTTAATGAACTCCTGGGTTGCTTTGGCTGGATGTTTTGGATCATCGTCCATCTGTATTATGAAATGCCATCCAATCAGTTAAATTGCATTGAGCTGGATTTGAGCAGACAGTGTGTGAACAAGAATTAATTCGGGTGCTTCTGTCCTGCGTCTCATCATCGATGGACACTAGTTTCCCAGTGCCACTGGCAGTCTTGCACGCCCAATTCATCACACTGCCTCCGCTGTGCTTTACAGATGATGTGATGCTTTGGCTCATGAGGTATTCCAAGCCTTCTCCATATTATTTTCTTGCCATCATTCTGGTAGAGGTTGATCTTGGTTTCATTTGTCTTCTCAGCCTTCTCAGTCTTCTCTTAATGGTAGACCCAAATATCGATACGCTGTCCTCCTGGAGAGTGTTGTTCACTTGGTTGGCTGTTGTGAAGGGGTTTCTGTTCACCATGGAAAGGATTCTGCAATCATCATTGTATAACAGTGTAAATTTGCTGTCCCCTCAAAATAATTCAATAAGCAGCTATTAATGTCTAAACCACTGGCGACAAAAGTGAGTTCACCCCTAAGTGGAAAATGTCCACGCTGTGCCCAATTAACCATTTTTCCTCTCCGATGTCATGTTACTCATTAGTGTTACAAGGTCTCAGGTGTGAATGTAGAGCAGGTGTGTTAAATTTGGTGTTTTCATTCTCACACTCTCTCTGGTCACTAGAAGTTCAACATGGCATCTCATGACAAAGAACTCTCTGAGGATCTGAAAAAAAAGATTTGCTGCTCTACATAAAGATGGCCTAGTCTATAAGAAGATTGCCAAAAAACATTTAGCTGAAGACACGCAAACTAAGGACATGGATTACTGGAACCATGTCCTGTAGACTGATGAGACCAAAATTAACTTATTTGATTCAGATGGTGTCATGCATGTGTGGTGGAAACCAGGAGAGGAATACAAAGACAAGTGTGTCTTGCCTACAGTCAAGCATGGTGGTGGGAGTGTGATGGTTTGGTGCTGCATGAGTGCTGTCTGCACTGGGGAGCTACAGTTCATTGAGGGAACCATGAATGCCAACATGTACTGTGACAGGCTGAAGCAGAGCCTGATACCCTCCCTTCAGAAACTGGGCCACAGGGCAGTATTTCAACATGATAACGACCCCAAACACCTTCAAGACGACCACTATCTCGCTAAAGAAACTGAGGGTGAAGGTGCTGGACTGGCTCCAGACCTAAACCCTATTGAGCATCTGTGGCGCTTCCTTAAATGGAAAGTGGAGGGGTGCAAGGTCTCTAACATCCACCAGCTCTGTGATGTCATCATGGAGGAGTGGAAGAGGATTCCAGTGGCGACCTGTGAAGCTCTAGTGAACTTCATGCCCAAGAGAGTTCAGGCAGTGCTGGAAAATAATGGTGGACACTTTGGGCACAATGTGGACATTTTTCACTCAGGGGTGAACTTACTTTTGTTGTCAGTGGTTTAGACTTTAATGACTGTGAGTTGAGTTATTTTGAGGCGACAGCAAATTCACACTGTTATACAAGCTGTACACATGGACTACTTTACATTGTATCATCAAGTGTCTTATCTTCAGTGTTGTCCCATCAAAAGATATAAGAGATCAAACCCTCCTAATACAAACCTTCCCTTTGATCTTTAGAGGGAAATTCTTAAACCATGATCTCACACTAGAGCAAGTCATAGTAGGAAACTGGATGAGACAGAACTCCCAGAAACCTTTTTTTTTTTCCCTTAAGGGCCTCTAGGATGGATGTCCGTCTTCTTTTCCTGCTACTGTCTTTTATTACTGGTGAGTGTTTTTTTATTCTCATTTGATCGTGTCAGAGATGAAGAGTATAAATAGTGACAAATGTGCTTATCTAACCCGTCTGCAGGTGTGTGCAAATCCAATAAAACATATCTGTCAAGAGTTGGTGAGCGAGTAGTCCTGCATTGTACAATACCAAATGATTTAATCCGGGACATGCTGACCTTCCGTTGGCGAAATGGATTTGGAATAATTTGTGAAATAAGTGAAGACCATGTCCACATGTATGAGTCCTTTAATGGACATGCAGAGGTTTCCAGAGACAGACTTCTCCAAGGGGACTGCTCACTCATCCTATATAACGTCACAGAGACTGACAGTGGAAAGTATGGATTTTACCAAGTGGAAGCAAATGAAAAACAAATGCTGTTGGTGGATCTCAAGGTTCGAGGTAAGGACAGATTTGTTTTTCAGCTTGTAGCTCATATCACACAGCGTGAGTGAAGTCCCTACAAATAAAACCACTGTCAGCACAGGATGAGGATGATGATGATGATGATGATGATGATTATTATTTTGTAAGCTAGTTTCTGGAGCAAGACAACAGCTGAAGGTTTAAATCTAAGATGTTTCAGTTCATTCACTACAAACACTGGTAGTGTGACATTGATCCTACTGTAAACCATTCATTTTCCAGTATGAATTATTCAGCATCTACTGTAAGCCGTCCATTTTCCAGTCTGAATTATTGTTCAGTACCTCTATCTTCTAACTATGAAGTAATGATTGATTAATCTAATGTCCAGCTTCTACTCTGAATGATTGAGTTTCTACTGTAAATGATTCCACCTTCACTATGAACTGTTGAACTAACAAAATATCATATATAATATTATTGTAATATAATTAATCTGTGTAACCATGACAGCTACGCTGAGATTCATGGTGGTTAACACATGTCTTTAATATCTCACATCTTTCTTACAGCAGTGGTGGAGGGTGAGAGTTGTACCACACCAGCTCTGCCAGCTCTCAGTCCACCACCAACCAGTGGAAACCCACGTCCAGCTGAGGGACAAAGTCAAAGCCCAGATTTACTCAGTAAATACTGACATCCTTTCAAACTTTCTTTCTAAACAATATCACTGTTTTCATTTAAGATAAAATATTATACCGGTGTCGTAGTGGTTCGGGCGTTGGCCACATGATCGGAGGATCGGGGGTTCGAACCCCTTCCCGATAGGTTGCCCTGAGGTACCCTTGAGCAAGGTGCTGTCCCCGTCTCGCTCCTCCCGGCGATGGGCTGGCGACCTGTCCAGGGTGTGTGACAATATATATATATATACCGTCCTATACCTTCCTACCGTCCAAAGACCTGCACGTCAGGTGGACTGGAGATGATACTTCGTTCCCCTAGGTATTCGTGTATGACTGGCATGTTTGCGATGACTGGCAACCTGTCCAGAGTGTCCCTGACTTTCATCCTGTGAGAGCTGGATAGACTCCCAGACACAACACCAATCAGGACAAGCTATTGAGAAAATGAGTGCGAGAGTGAATCAAAAAACAGCAATATTTTTTTTTTTATATTTTGTGACTTCAACTATGATTTTCCAGCTGGTTTAGGCATGGCAGGGAGATGGATCTAAGAGGATTATTCAGTGTGTTTTTGTCTTTGTAAAAAAAAAAAAAAAATGACCACATTTTGGCAGAGTTCTCTTTTCTGAGCACATTGTGTTGTCAGTTCTAAATGAAACACAGACCGGTTGAATGTTTCATTATTGAAAACAGTTTAATCAGGTCTGGACTGAATTCAGTGTGTAACACATCTCATATCACACTACCTTTTTGATAGCATTTGTAAATGTGGCACTTTTTTATTCCAAATTTCAGAAAAAGGAAATTCTGTCGAGATTGTTGTATCACCCACACCTGGTGGTCTTCTGAAATCAAAAACACATTTTTTCAATGTATTTCAATGTATTGGGTCAGCAGAGATAAAGTTAGCAAAAACTGATTGTTATCTAGAACCATGGACTGAAGTTTAAAGATTCTACTGCTACTAGAAGAAGCGTATCCTCTGTATGGAACACACATCAGCAGCAGATTGCTGTAACACTTGCACCTGGGGGGCAGTAATGGGGTATGAGTGTTTTGTCCCAAGGACACTTCAGCCATGGATGCAGGAGTGGGAAATTGTTCACCCCCCACGGCCTACATTAGTCCTGCCTGTCCTGGGGTTCGAAGCCCCACCCTGTGGTTAAAACATTCTTCTCTAAACATTAGGACATGGCTACTGCTGTCGGGAAAAACTCATACTTTAAAAATGGCAAAAGAGTATGTGGCCACAAAAGAGTCAACCTTTTGCCCTGTCTTTTTGCGATGTATTTCTCTGATCACCTGCTTTTTTGTATAATAGTGAAGGAGCAACAGTGGCTCAGCTCTGAGTGGCCACATACTTTTGGCAAATAGTGTCCATCATTCATATAAACAGTAAAACATTCAACAGCCAGACAGCACTGGGAGGGAGGACAGGATGCCAGACTCAGAAGAGCCCATTTTAATGAAGATTATAGCAGTATTTTATTTACAGAATTCTTTTAACTAAACTAAAAAAAAAATTAGTAAAAATCAATATTTTGATTTTTTTTAACAGTTTCAAAGATTTTTGGAGGAATTGGAGGTGCCATACTGCTCAGTGTTATACTTTGTCTCCTTAAATGGAAAGGGATAATAAGGTGAGTAAAACGAGCAGATTAAAACTGCCAATATCTGTTTAATCACAAATTATATACACTGTATACTATATAAACTGTCTCTATATACACTATATATAAACTGTACTATATACACTATACGCTATATAAACTGTACTATATACACTGTGTACTATATAAACTGTACTATATACACTATATACTATATAAACTGTACTATATACACTGTGTACTATATAAACTGTACTATATACACTATATACTATATAAACTGTACTATATACACTGTATACTATATAAACTGTATTATATACACTGTATACTATATAAACTGTACTATATACACTATATAAACTGTACTATATACACTATATACTATATAAACTTTCTCTATATACACTATACACTATATATTATATATATTTAATGTCCATAATTAACAGCCCATCGCTTCATCCTTTTAGCTTTGAATTCCTTACAAGCCTGTTGGGAAAGACAACAAAAACTAAGGAAGAAGTGCAAAATCCAAGCATTGCTGCTGGATCTGAAGAGATTGCAGTCTTTCTTGAAGGAACTGGATCAACAGGAAGTGAAGACACATCTAAAACAGAATAGGTGGTGTGTGAACTGGAGGCTAAACTTCAGGAAACATCCCTTGACATAGAGAAAGGCTCTTCCTTGCATCATGAGAGTGGGATGTAATGACAAAATGTCTGTGATATTTAATGTGTTGAGCCACTGAATTGCAGCAGGACCTTGAAACAAGTGAAAGTGACTATTCTTGTCATTGTGAGGTCACAGCACAGCACACAGTGAACCACAACGAAATTGGACCTCTGCATTTAACCCATCCAAACACCGTGCACTAGTGGGCAGCTATTGAAAGTGCCCGGGGAGCAGTGACAGGGACGGTACCTTGCTCAAGGGTACCTCAGGGCAACCTACTTGGGAGGGAATGCCTGAACACTGTTCTATCTCTGTCAATCTGTAGATTAATGAAAGAAACTGGAATAAATGGTTAGTGCGACAGGTTTCAAAGTGTCCTACAGATAGAAGGTTCTAGATGAAGGGCTTCCATGCACTCAGTGTTTGGTTCCAAGCACTCAGTATAGCATCAGCAGTAAACCAATCTTTGTCTTGATCATCTGGAATGGAATGAATGGAAGCTGCAAAGCCAGTTAGCAACTAACTCATATGAGCCGTTTCAGTCCATTCCTCAGTACAGAGACTCTTCTACCAACAACCTTCTACTCAATGCCAACTCTTCTCTCCTTCTATTGGATCAAAGCTCTGCTTTTAATCCTCATATTCTTCTTTCCCGTCTTTCAGCCATTCGGCTCTCTGTACTTTCAGGGTTCACATCTTATCTCATTGATAGACAGCAATTCATCTCCATCCATAACAACAGATCACCTCCTGCTCCAGTTAAACAGGGTGTTCCTCAGGGATCTGTTCTTGGTCCTCTGTTATTTATAATTTATACTCTTCCTCTTGGTCATATTTTTAAACACCTTGGCCTCAGTTTTCATTGCTGTGCTGATGATGCCCAAATTTACTTTACTCCTCCACTTCAGCTGCCCCGCCCCAGCCTGCCCCGTTCCCTTATAGCTCGTATTCATGACTTAAAACTATGTCTCACTTGTCAAACTATGAGAAAGTTTAACTATGTCAAACTTTCTGTTTCTGAAACTTTTATTAATTAGCTCCAAGGTTCTCATTACTAAACTCCAAAATTTTAGTTTATCCATTGACAATGTACTCCCTTACCCGCTGTCCAGAATTTGATTCCTGTTATTTGACTCTCACATAAACACATTTGCAGCATTTATCAGACGCTCTTATCCAGAGTGTCTTCCATGTCCTGATTACAGGGACAGTCCCCCCTGGAGACACTCAGGGTTAAGGGTCTTGCTCAGGGACCCAATGGTGGTAGTGCTAGAGGTGGGATTCGAACCTGGGACCTCTTGAGCCATAGGGCTATAGGCAAGTACCCTACCGCCACCCGTGGTAAATGCAGTTGTCTTAAATACAGTCTTTAACCTCCAAAGCATCTCACGTTTCTGCTTGTTACTTTCATTGAAGGACGCAGAAACACTCATTCACTTATAATACACTTATAATAAACTTAGAAGTCTGTGCTGAGTTCTTTAAATTTGTATCCTACAATTGCTGAAATTCTGATTTAAAGCTGTTGCAGACAGAACTACAGACACTTTGAGGAACATCCGTACTAGCCAAAGCTCTGAAATCCTTTCCAAATTCTTCTAATTTTTCCTGAGGGATCTTTTCGAATTCCTCAAAAGAATGTGTAGAAGCTGGACACACTGTTAAAAATTCATTTATTCGACCAATAAAGGGTTTAAAATTTTTTTTGGAAATGTTTTCTTTAATATTATTGATGTATTCTGTGATTTTAAACTTTGATGACTTTTTCATGAGAAATCTTGACTGAAGATCCTTTTCCTTGATTATCCTACAGATTAATTCAGATTCTATTTTTGGACTAAAACTTTTGGTCTGTGTAAATTCAGGAGTATTTAAACGGGTTCTGCAATTTTCTAAGATGGTTCTATAATCATAATGAAGTAAAGACTTAAGGTAAGGACTTAAGGTGCCTGTAGCCCCATAATATTTAGAGAAACCGATACAAGTCTTTATCCCATACCATTTTCCCAACAAATCTGATAAACGGATGAACTGAATCATGCAGGGCTCTGTATTTTTTCTCCCCATACAAGGACTGTTCAGCGTGTAGATCCACAGCTCACTGTACTCAGTGATAGTGTTGTGTTCTAGCAAAATCTTGATTTCATCAATTATATGATCTTCACTGTGAACAGAACCTTTATTTTGGGGCAAAATGAAAGTGAACCTTTCAAGGTTCACTTTGTGTACCTTTCAAGATGGCGGTGCGGTAACACGCAGCGGCCGCTCCGGTGTCCAAACTTTGGTGATAAAGTCTGTAAAAAGTCTTTCATCCGACTACTTTTCACCATAAGACTTGCACATGAGCGTCACATCTGTGAATGCTCTTAAATTTAACCGCCAAACACTGCTGGAGCTCAGGAATCAGCCAGGATTCAGTCTTCCAGCGACTCTCCGAACAACGCTACGGGAGCTCGGCGTGCTGAGAAGACCAGGCCTTCAGTCCACGAGATCGCCTGCTGAACCTGGCCGACTGAGAGGACATAGGAAGCGGTGTGAGAGGAAACAGAAACGCGGCAAGCGTGCTGGGGTCCGGGCTCAGCTCAAGGCTAACGCTAGCCGACCGGCTATCCCGTCCGTCCTCCTCGCCAATGTCCGCTCCCTGGATAATAAACTGGACTGTATACGACTCCAGCTGAACACCCAGCGTGAGTATAGAGACTGCTGTGTTTTTGTTTTTACGGAGACATGGCTCAGCGACAGCGTTCCGGACACCGCCATCCAGCTCGCCGGACTCTCCGCGTTTCGCGCGGACAGAAACTCCGCTCTGTCCGGAAAGACTCGCGGAGGGGGGCTCTGTGTTTACGTAAACACACAATGGTGTACAAACGCTGTGCTGGTCTCAGTACACTGCTCAACACTGCTGGAGGTGATAACAGTCAGGTGCAGACCGTTTTATTTACCCAGGGAGTTCTCTACAGTGTTTATTTCGGCGGTATACATCCCACCCAGCGCTAGTGCTAACAGCGCTAATGCTAACAGCGCGCTGGCTGAACTTTATGGAATTATCAGCGGACTCCAAAACTATCACCCAGACGGATTATTTATTGTTGCCGGAGATTTCAACCATGCAAATCTCAGGTCAGTTCTCCCTAAATTCCATCAACATGTGAACTTTGCGACGAGGGGGGAAAACACGCTGGACTGTGTTTACACAAACATGGCCGGCGCGTACAGAGCGGAGCCCCGCCCCCACCTCGGACACTCAGACCACATCTCTGTGCTGCTGATCCCAGCGTACAGACCCATCGTCAGGCGCGTGAGACCCACCCTGAAGCAAGTAAAGACCTGGCCCACAGGAGCCATCTCTGCTCTTCAGGACTGCTTCGAACGCACCGACTGGGACAGGTTTAGGGAGGCTGCAACCTACGGTGACTCCATCGACCTGGAGGAGTACACAGCTTCAGTGACTGGCTACATCAGCAAGTGCATTGAGGATGTTACTGTCTCCAAGTTCATCATAACACGACCCAACCAAAAGCCATGGATGACCGCGGAGCTGCGCAGACTCCTGAGAACCCGGGACAAGGCCTTCAAGTCAGGGGACGAGGCCGCCCTATGAAAAGCGAGGGCAAACCTGTCTCGGGCCATCAGAGCGTCGAAACGAGCTCACGCAGAGAGAATCCATGGCCACTTCAAGAACACTGGTGACACACGGCGCATGTGGCAGGGCATCCAGGCCCTCACCAACTACAGGACATCTCCACCTGCCTGTGACGGTGACCCCTCCCTCCCAGATGCGCTGAACCACTTCTACGCACGGTTTGATGCAGCGAACGACACAAGAATGAGGAAGACCACCCCTCCTCCGAACGACCAGATTCTCCGTCTGACCACAGCCGAGGTGAGAAGATCTCTTCTCAGAGTCAACCCACGGAAAGCTGCCGGTCCAGACAATATTCAAGGTTGTGTGCTCAGAGGATGTGCAGAACAGCTGGCAGTTGTTCTCACTGACATCTTCAACACCTCTCTGAGCACCACTGTTGTTCCAAGGTGCTTCAAGACCACCAGCATCATTCCAGTGCCTAAGAAACCATCCATCTCCTGCCTCAACGACTATCGTCCAGTCGCACTCACACCCATCATCATGAAGTGCTTCGAGAAGCTGGTCATGAGGCACATCAAGTCCCAGATCCCCTCCTCACTAGACCCCCTGCAGTTTGCGTATCGTCCCAACCGTTCAACGGACGATGCATTCTCCACCACCCTCCATCTGGCCCTTTCTCACCTTGACAGAAAGGACAGTTACGTCAGAATGCTGTTCATTGACTACAGTTCAGCATTCAACACCATCATCCCTCAGCACCTGAGTGAGAAGCTGAGGCTGCTGGGCCTGAACACCTCCCTCTGTAACTGGATCTTGGACTTCCTGACTGGGAGACCCCAGTCAGTCAGGATCAGTAGCAGCACCTCCAACACCATCACACTGAGCATAGGAGCCCCCCAGGGCTGTGTGCTCAGCCCACTGCTGTTCACACTGATGACCCACGACTGTGCGGCCAAGCACAGCTCGAACCACATCATCAAATTCGCTGATGATACAACCGTGGTGGGTCTGATCAGCGGTGGAGACGAGGCAGCTTACAGAGAGGAGATACAAGAGCTGACGGACTGGTGCAGAACCAACAACCTGTCTCTGAACGTCGACAAGACTAAAGAGATGGTTGTTGACTTCAGGAGATCACGTTGGGACCACACTCCACTTATCATCAACACCTCACCTGTGGAGTTGGTCCAGAGCACCAAGTTTCTTGGTGTTCACATCACCGACAACCTCACGTGGTCCCTCAACACCAGCTCCATCACAAAGAAAGCCCAGCAGCGCCTCTACTTCCTGCGCAGACTGAGGAAAGCCCATCTCCCACCTTCCATCCTCACCATCTTCTACAGAAGAACCATCGAGAGCATCCTGAGCGGCTGCATTACTGCCTGGTACGGGAATTGCAACGTCTTAGACCGCAAGTCCCTACAACGGGTAGTGAGAACAGCTGAGAAGATCATCGGGATCTCTCTGCCCTCTGTACAGGACATTTTCACCGCTCGCTGCATCCGCAAAGCAACCAGCATTGTGGATGATCCCTCCCACCCTTCCCACACTCTCTTCTCCCTCCTGCCATCCGGGAAAAGGTTCCGCAGCATACGGGCCTCCACTTCCAGGATGGGAAATAGTTTCTTCCCCCTGGCCATCAGACTGTTGAACTCTGGAACCACCAATATCATGGACTCTTAAAACCCACCAATAGCTTGAACTCTTAAACCCACCACTTCACCCACCACTTCCTCCACTTTTCATTCTGTATTTATTTATTTATCTCGTGTTGCACTCTTGCACTTTAAATACAGTAACACCGCTCCACCACACTGCTACACCATAATGTGCCTGGGCTGCTTTGTTCCACAACAATGCAGCCTTCCACAGATGAATGTACTGTCTGTCGTGCCGTCTGTTGTTGTCTGTCTTGTCTGTCTTGTCCGCACTTGTTGCCCCGTGTTGTGTCTTATGTTGTCTTGTGTTTGTCTTGTCTTGTGTGTAGCACCAGGGTCCTGGAGGAACGTTATTTCGTTTCACTGTGTACTGTGTATATGGCTGAAATGACAATAAAATCCTTGACTTGACTTGACTTGAAAAGTGAAAGTGACAACCCTTGTCATTGGGTTGGACAAAATGGACCAAATAGTTCATAATATTTTTTTTCTTTTTTAAAAATAAAAAAGCATGCTGTTTATTTTCCTTCTTGACCTGACATGACTTGAGCAGCACTAAAAAAGTATTTTGTAAAAAACGTATTTTACTTCCTGAATTAGGATCATTTCTGTAACAGTGTGGCCTACACTGAACACAGGGAGCCACACAGGGTTTGGACCCAAATGCAGTGCCTGAAGCTGCCAGTACCCAAAACGGGTAGAAAACAAAATGCTCAAAACTGGTGAGTGTTTGAGCTTGAACGTTGTAGGAAAAAAAAAAGAGAAACTCGGAAGGGAGGGTGCAGCATCAGTCAGCACAACAAGCGAAGCTCGAGGGTGCTGAACTGACGCAAACACAAAGCGAGAGAGACAGGGAGACCCGAGAGAAAACCCAAGGATCTTTACCAAATTACCGTCTGAGTCAAACAACGACCCAGCAACTTTGAATCGTTTTCTCTCCCTTTAAATAAGCCCAAGAACAGGTGAACCGAATCACCATGCCTGATTGGCAGGTCTCCCAACAGCGGTTTGGCTCCCCCTAGTGCCCAGTCGGGCTAAGGCTCTTACAGGACCCCCCCTACTAGGAACGGCACCGGACGTTCCCAAACCAGCGGCCTGGTCCCGCCGAAAGGACCTGATGAGTTCAGGGTCCAGAATGTGACGAGCAGGGACCCACGAACGCTCCTCAGGGCCATAACCCTCCCAATCGACCAGAAACTGGGAGCGGCCCCGAACCCGACGTTCCCTCAATAACCGGCGGACCGTATACGCCGGGGCACCATCAACAAGACGGGGCGCCGGAGCTGGGGCTGGGGCCTGCGTGCTACAAAGCTCGGGCTTGAGGCGGGACATATGAAAAGTCGGGTTGATGCACATGGACCTGGGCAGGCGCAAACGGTACGAAACCGGGTTGACATACCGTGGGGCCAGCTTCCCAGACTCAACACGGAGAGGCAGGTCTTTAGCAGAAAGCCACACCATCTGCCCAGGTCTAAAAGACAGCCCAAGGCGTCGCTTGCTGTCAGCCGCCCGCTTTTGGGCCGCAGAAGCACGCTGAAGGGCTCTATGCGCTTTCAGCCAGGAGCGGCGGCAACGTCGCACCAAAAGAGCTGCAGAGGGAACCACTCCTTCCTCTTCCTGTTGCGGGAACACAGGTGGGGCAAAACCGAATTGACACTCGAAGGGGGACATACCCAGAGACGAGTGCCAGAGGGTGTTATTTGCGTATTCAGCCCATATGAGCTGGTCAGCCCAAGAGAAGGGACGTTCAGAAGCTAGGCAACGGAGGGTTTGCGCCAAGTCCTGGTTAACCCTCTCGGTCTGGCCATTAGACTGGGGATGGTAGCCAGAAGAGAGACTAGCGGTGGCCCCTAAGGAATTACAAAAGGCCTTCCAAAACAGGCTACTGAACTGAGGACCCCGGTCCGAAACAATGTCCACAAGTAAGCCATGGATGCGGATATGGTGCTATATGGTGGAGTAGCAACTCTGCCGTTTCTTTGGCAGAAGGGAGTTTACGCAGCGCTATGAACCTGCCTGCTTTTCAGAACCTATCCACAACCACTAGGAATACAGTATTAACACGAGAAGGGGGAAGGCCTGTGATAAAATCCAGAGAGAGATGTGACCATGGGCGTTTGGGAATTGGCAGTGGATGCAAGAGTCCTGCAGGTCTGGCTCTGGGATCCTTATTACTGGCACAAACCCTACAGGCTGCCACATGAGCTCAACCCTCTTGGTCCATTCGTAGCCACCAGAATCGCCTTCTGAGGAATACTAGGGTGTGAGTAACCCCTGGGTGAGTAGTGAAACTCGAAGCATGTCCCCAGGCCATTACTTTCGCCCTTACAACAGACGGGATATATAGCTTGCCAGGAGGTCCACCCCCAGGATCAGGCTCTGAGGCCAGGGCATTACTCACTTCGGTTTCAATCCCCCAGCGTATAGGAGCCACAGTTCTCTGCCGGGGAACAAAGGGTTCAGGGGGACCCTCGGAGATAGGAGAGTCCCATTGGCGAGAGAGAGCGTCAGGCTTGAGGTTCTTAGACCCAGGCCGATACGACAGCAGGAAGTCAAATCGGGCAAAGAACAGAGCCCACCTAGCCTGACGGGGTTTGAGGCGTTTGGCTTGCTCGATATAGGCCAGATTCTTATGGTCGGTCCAGACCAGTACCTGATGGTCGAGCCCTCTCAAGCCAATGCCTCCATTCCTCAAAGGCAAGCTTAACCGCCAGCAGCTCCCGATCTCCTATGTCATAATTACGTTCGGCGGGAGAAAGGCAGTGGGAAAAGTAAGCACATGGGTGCAGTTTATTATCGGGAGCTGAACGCTGGGACAGAACCGCCCCAAATCCCACCTCCGACGCATCCACCTCAACAATAAAAGGGAGCTTGGGATCAGGATGCTGCAAGACAGGGGCCGCGGACAGCCTATTTTCAAGTTCACTGAAAGCCTCCTGGGCCTCAGGGGTCCAGTGAAAACGTGCCACTGTCTTGCAGGTAAGGGCAGTCAAGGGGGCTGCTATCGTGCTAAAGTTACGCACAAAAATGACGGAAAAAGTTTGCAAAGCCCAGAAACCGTTGCACTAGGCGGACCGAGGTGGGGCGTGGCCACTTGGCCACTGCTTTTATTTTATTTGGGTCCATGCTCAGCTGCCCCTGGGAGACTACAAAGCCCAGGAAGGCGACAGAGCGAGCATGGAATAGGGACTTATCCAGTTTTACAAATAAATGATGCTCTAAGAGCAGTTGGAGGATCCTTCGCACATGTACCTTGTGTTCGGCCTCCGTTCAACTAAAAATGAGGATGTCGTCCAGATAGACGAACGCGTAATGATTCAGGGCCTCTCTTGAGACCTCATTAATGAAACGCTGGAAAACTGCTGGAGCATTCATAAGCCCAAAAGGCATAATAAGGTACTAATAATGCCCTGATGGCGTGATGAAGGCAGTCTTCCCCTCATGTCCCTCCCTGATCCGGATGAGGTTGTAGGCGCTGCGCAGGTCCAGTTTGGTAAAAATGGATGCCTGTTGCAGAGCCTCAAAGGCTGTTGACATGAGAGGCAAGGGGTACCTGTCCTTGATAGTTATCTTATTGAGGCCCCGGTAATCAATACATGGACAGAGACCACCGTCCTTCTTACCCACAAAAAAGAACCCCGCCCCTGCGGGGGATGTAGAAGGCCTAATAAAACCCAGAGCCAGGGCCTCTTGGATGTAATCCTCCATGGCCGCCTTCTTGGGACCCGAGAGGGAAAACAGGCGGCCCCTAGGAGTCGTCGTGCCCAGAAGCAAGTCTATAACACAATCATAGGGCCTGTGAGAAGGAAGGAGTTGGGATTTCTGTTTACTAAAGACCTCTTGGAGGTCCTAATATTCTGGGGGAACTGTGTTCAAACCCGGAATCACCTCAGAAGCAAGTGGAGTTTTAGGGGCCTGACCAGTGATAAAACAAGAACGCGTACAATGAGGTCCCCAGGCCACTACCGATCGGGTTAACCAGTCCAAATGAGGATTATGTCGCTGTAGCCAGGGAAATCCCAAAATAAGGGGTAGATCAGGAGCCCGAACAAGAAGCAGGGGCAGCCGTTCGCAATGCAGACCAATACACAGAGTTATTGGGAGGGTTTGATGAGTAATAACCCCCGAAGCTAAGGCCCGCCCATCAATAGCTGCCACGGGGAGTGGGCGATCCAGGGTCTCTATGGGTAAACCCCATTTCTTGGCTAGCTCTGCGTCTATAAAGTTTCCGGCAGCCCCTGAGTCTATGAAAGCCCGAAGCCGTTCTTCTCTACCTGAACCCCAACGTAAGGAGGAGCTGAGAAATACCCCTGAGGGCTGTGGGAACACTGGAGGGCCTGCCACAGAGTCCCTGTGCTGTGACAGGCCTCCTAGTTTGATTTTAGCTCAGGGCAGGAAGCTCGAAGGTGACCGGAGCAACCGCAATAAAGGCATCTGCCTTGCCGCATCCGGTCCTCTCATTCCTGACGGGAGAGACGAGCATGACCAAGCTGCATGGGGTGAGGTTCTTGTGAAGTATCCTCAGCCTGTGGAAGAATGGGAACCACTTGTTGTGGGTTGGCTCATGGTCGTTGAGACCTTTCGGTCTCCCGAGCCTGTCTGCGCTCCCTAAGGCGGTTATCAATCCTTAGGGAGAGATCAACTAAGCCCTCAAAAGAGTTAGGGGGGTCCTGTGGAGCCATTTTGTCTCTGAGGTCATTATTGAGACCCTGAGAATAGGCCGCCATTAGTGCCGTTGCATTCCAACCGCTTCTTGCGGCTAAGGTATGGAACTCAATGGCGTAGTCTGCAACCAACCTCCTTCCCTGTTGTAGTTGCAGGGCAAAACTGGCCTCTCTTCTACTGCTGGGATGGTCGAAAGTGTCCCTGAGTGCTGAGGTAAACTGATTGATGGAGGAGCATACCTCTGGCTGGTGTTCCCACACTGGGGTGGCCCATAATAGGGCTCTTCCTGTGAGCAATGAGACAACCTAGGCCACCTTAGCTCTTTCAGTTGGAAACCAAGCAGGTTGCTGCTCAAATGCCAAAGAGCATTGGAGGAGGAAACCACTCAATCGTCCCTGGGCACCATCAAAGCGCTCGGGAGGCAGTAAAAAGGGCATAGGCGGTATCACCGTAATGGGAGAGGGGGCTATAGATGCGGCTGCAGGAGGTTCTGTAACAGTGTGGCCTACTCTGAACACAGGGAGCCACACAGGGTTTGGACCCAAATGCAGTGCCTGAAGCTGCCAGTACCCAAAAACAGGTAGAAAACAAAAAGCCCAAAACAGGTAGAAAACAAAATGCTCAAAATGGGTGAGCGTTTGAGCTTGAACGTTGTAGGAAAAAAAAGGGAAAAAAAAAAAGAGAAACTCAGAAGGGAGGGTGCAGCGTCAGTCAGCACAACAAGCAGAAGCTCGAGGGTGCTGAACTGACGCAAACACAAAGCGAGAGAGACAGGGAGACCCGAGAGAAAACCCAAGGATCTTTACCAAATTACCGTCTGAGTCAAACAACGACCCAGCAACTTTGAATCGTTTTCTCTCCCTTTAAATAAGCTCAAGAACAGGTGAACCGAATCACCGTGCCTGATTGGCAGGTCTCCCAACAGCGGTTTGGCTCCCCCTAGCGCCCCGTCGGGGTAGGGCTCTTACAATTTCTGTCTGTATAAGTTTCACAGCAGATCTTCAGGATTAGAGGAGTTGACTTCCTTTTTTTCTGACAATTCTGGAAACATTACAGTCTTTGTCTCTGAACAGTAATCAATAATCGATGACCTTTTCCAGTCTTCTATGATGATCTTCTCAAACTTTAGCAGTTCAGGCAGCTTAGTCCACCTGAACCTCATTAACACATAAGGACTAATAGGGGCCAAAAGTCTATAATTAACATTAAAATGAATTTGATGAGAATTTCTCTTCAGAATTAGAAGAGTTCAATTCCTTTTTACTGAGAAGTCTGCAAACATTACAGTTTCTGTGTCAGAAAACTGGAAAAGGTCATCGATTATTGACTACTGTTCTATTACAATGTCCTTTTGCAGTCCAAGCAGCTCAGTCCACCTGAACTTCATTAAGCCATGGGGATGTCCAGCAGGGTCCACAAGTCTATAGTTAACAAAATAAAGAAGTTGATGAGAAACTGAAGTGTCAGTGTTGTGAAAGATCCTCACACTGTTTAACCACAGATGTTCCACACTTACTGCGTTTCAGCTGAAGGGTCAGCACTGCTCTGGGAGGAGCTCAAAATGGCCAAGCCTTCAGTTGAACCTCCTTCATCATCAGCTTTCTCACTTCCACCACTGTGACCTTTTCTCCTTCAGAGTACAACACAATCAGAATTATAGAAGAACCTGAGACTGCTGATTTTTCCAGAACTTTTCTTCACTGCTCAGATGGAACAATATATAGGTATCCCACTGTTCCAGTAGAGTGTTCTACAGATGAACCATGTGAAAGTGTTAGTGAAAGTGACTATTCATCATGGTGAACACAGTACAGTAGTCAGTGAACGAAACACAGAACACACAAGAAGACCAAATTAATTCTGCGGGTGAAAAACAAGAACATTCAACAAGTTCAGCTTTTGAGGTTCGAATTTCACTTACGCTGAACTGGACCCAGTGCCCTCCAATGGTGCTGAAGAGGAACTGTGCTCCCCATTGACCTGCTAAAGAAGCATCAACATCCACTTTTAGTTTGTGACTATCTGCACATGTGGTGTTAAAAGGCCTGTAATCTCCACTTCAAAACTGCTCAACTGCTTGGATCAGTTACTTTGCAGATCAACACAAAATGTTTCTGCTTGTAGAAAATGGCTGTAACCCATTATACAGGGAGTGTGAAGAGTGTGAAGAGGGTCAAAGATCCATCAGAAATGTTCTCAGAACATGTCCAGGACCAATAGTAGCAACAATACTTCTGACAGTAGTAATAATACAGAACTTGGTCTAAGCTGTAACTCCAAGTCCTTTGGCCTGTGGACACTGCTTTCAGCACATTTTTCTCATTTCCAGTCCATTTTCTCTCCTTTGGGTGAACCCTTATTTCCAGCCCCTCTTCCACTGATTCTTTCACTTCAAGCCCAAAACTTTACCCTTTAGACTTTATATATTAATATAAATGCCACTGTACTGGTCCCCTTACCATTAAGCTCACCCCCTTTTTCACAGGTGGAGGGTTGGGACAGAGATCACCCAGGATCTGCCCAGTGTCTGTGGAGATATCTTTTTTCTTCTTCATGTTGAATGAGCGCTGTTGGTGAAGAAGTAGCTCTTAAATGACATCCTTGTGACGTCTTTCATGGCGGTGTTGGGTGGAGCCGGTACTGTAACTGAACTTACAGAAGCTCTCATGACTCACACTAATGCTCTGTATCTCAGATCTTTTCTGAGGATTACTCCATTTTCTTAACTCTGTTCAGCTGTGAGTTCAGAACAGACCTGATGCCTCTCTCTGTTTGAGACGGACGGCTGTCCACCACCTGCACGGTGGACAGTTCAGGGATTTCCTGAAAGCAAAGGCCTCCCAGCCAAATCCCTCAGTTACAGTGAGTGTCTGTTGTGACTCTGAAGGTGACTCTGTAGGTGACTCGGTAGGTGACTCTGTAGGTGACTCTGTAGGTGACTCTATAGGTGACTCTATAGGTGACTCTGTAGGTGACTCTGTAGGTGACTCTATAAGTGACTCTATAGGTAAAAGGCCCGTAATCACCACTGTAAAACTACTCTGTACTGCAGTCTCAGCCTTTGCTTAAACGTTATTACCAGATTTTTCTTGCCTTCACTTCAAAAGCTTATTGGCCCCCAAACATCTTTCATTTTAGGTCCATTCTCCTCATCAGAGGGATCTTTGGATCATTAGAGGTTTTGAGAAATTGGATCAGTTACTTTGAAAATCAACACAAAATGTTTCTTTTTTAAAAAAGGCTGTGACCTCTTATACAGGGAGTGTGAAGAAGGTTAAAGATCCATCAGAAATGTTCTCAGAAGATGCCCAGCACTAATACTAGCTGTAAAACTTCTGATTAAAGATTTAAAAGAAGCAGCTTTAAATGTGTGACATCTTCAGTGCCAGTGTTGGGTGGAGCCGGTACTGTAACGGAACTTACAGAAGCTCTCATGACTCTCACTAATACTCTATATCCCAGATCATTTCTGAGGATTACTCCATTTTCTTAACTCTTTGTGTTTGCTATGAAGTGAAGTGCCTTCCATATGTATATGCACCCCTTGTAAAGACAACAGCTTTTGGTGAAGGACCCTTATTTGAACTATACTGATTTGAACTGGTTTTTAAAACTGATTTTAACAGATTTTTAAAACTGATTTTAACAGATTTTTAAAACTGATTGTAACTGATTTCTTTCTTTATTTGATGTCATTTACTGGCGCCTTTAGGTTTGGACATCACAGACCTGAGACTGATTCTCTCTACAGAGAATTAGTGATGATCATTTCTGTGATCTTGCTGCTTGTTATTGGTTTGTTGAGAGGCTTTACAGGGAACCCACTGAGAGGTGAGAGAGCCTCCAGAACAACTTCTCTTTCAATCCTACTCATGGTTCACTCAGAGTGAGAGACAGAACGTTAGCAGTTCAAGGAACTGAAACTGCATCTGCAGTTCAAGGAAATCAAGCACAAAAAAAAAAACATGAAATTCTTTTTTTGTTATTTTCACTCCCCAAACAGGAGGAAGAACTCTTGGGAGGAACCAAGACCCAAAAGGGGAACCCGTCCTCCTGTGGTCGACACTGGAAATAAAAGGAAAGAAAAAAAGAGAAAAACCCTGTTTAGTGATGACTGTTGTGGAAAAAAATGAACAATGAAAAATGAAAGTCAGAGACTGTTAGTCTAATAGAGTTTAATAATTACTGCAGTGAGGATTCCTCTCACACTCTACTGAGAGTACAAGAGGAAGCCCCCAATACACAAGATCAGAGGTTCTTATTCACATTTTGGGCTGCAGGCTCCCTCTTCTCTACCTTAAAGTTCCCGTAACCTTAAGGTAACTGTGTCTAAGCCCCTGCCTGGCTCCTCTCACTGATCTGTTTACATCTTCTGCACTACATCTGTTTTGCTGCTTGCACAAATGGTTTGGTGGGATCTGGGATGCCCGTGTTGGAGGAGACAACAGGGCTTGTTTCAGATTGTTAAAGGCCTCTAAAGAGTCTAAAGAGTTGGGAATGAAACTTCTGCAGTAGGAACACATTCCCAGACAAGATGCTGACTGCTTCTTAGTGACAGGTCTGGGTATAGCACGAATGGCTTCGGCACGCTTATTTGAAAGTGATTTACTTTGTAGTGAGATAATGTGGCCCAAAAATGTCACTTGCTGTTCAACCAATTGAAGCTGTTGCTGCAATCAGTAGATCATCAACATACTGCAACAGTGCGGTCCCCGGGGACAATTCTAAGGAAGCTAATGAATCGCACAATGCACTGTTGTAAAGTTAAAAGCAAACCAGTTGAATGTCAGGGTGTACATGCACACTGAAAAGTGCACTGGCCAAATTTGGAACTATGGGTGAACAGGCCGATACTGCAGAACTGACTGCTTGCAGAAAAAAACATTTCCATTTGGTGGGTTGACCCTTGTCCCTGATCTTTCTGACAGAGAAAATCTTCTGCCTGTGTGCAAACCAGAATAAATGAACCCACGTCCTGGCAGTTTTCCAACACGTTTCACAAGAGAAACATGAGGAACTGAATCAGCAACAGAGAACAACTGCGTTTGCTGTTCTGTCGACGGCACTGAAACCCCAGCAGTGTGTCCAATCCAAACAGCCTGTCTCACTGAATCAGAATCAATCGACCTGATCGCCATTCCTTCAGAGACATTCCCTTCCCCCGCCTCCCCGTCAATCGCCTTTATAAACCATAACAAATACAAATAACATTCATTCATCCATACAAATATTCTTCCCAGAA
This sequence comes from Hepsetus odoe, assembly GCA_017165825.1. Lineage (NCBI taxonomy): Eukaryota > Metazoa > Chordata > Actinopteri > Characiformes > Hepsetidae > Hepsetus > Hepsetus odoe. The sequence continues at coordinate 63,619 of JABMDN010000223.1, forward strand.
ATTAAGTCTGATAAAGTCTGAAATAAACTCTTCACACTGAACCAGTCTGATCTCAGTCTTTACAGTATAAACTAAACTGAACTAAACTGGACTAAACTGAACTAAACTGGACTGAACTGGACTAAACTGGACTAAACTTAATGATCCAAGATGGCGGCGCGGTAACATGCAGTGGCCGCTCCGGGGTCCAAACTTTGGTGCTAAAGTCTGTAAAAAGTCTTTCATTCGACTACTTTTCACCATAAGACTTGCACATGAGCGTCACATCTGTGAATGCTCTTAAATTTAACCGCCAAACACTGCTGGAGCTCAGGAATCAGCCAGGATTCAGTCTTCCAGCGACTCTCCGAACAACGCTACGGGAGCTCGGCGTGCTGAGAAGACCAGGCCTTCAGTCCCCGAGATCGCCCGATGAACCTGGCCGACTGAGAGGACATAGGAAGCGGTGTGAGAGGAAGCAGAAACGCGGCAAGCGTGCTGGGGACCGGGCTCAGCTCAAGGCTAACGCTAGCCAACCGGCCTTACTGTCCGTCCTCCTCGCCAATGTCCGCTCCCTGGATATTAAACTGGACTGTACAACTCCAGCTGAACACCCAGCGTGAGTATAGAGACTGCTGTGTTTTTGTTTTTACGGAGACATGGCTCAGCGACAGCGTTCCGGACACCGCCATCCAACTCGCCGGACTCTGCGTTTTGCGCGGACAGAAACTCCGCTCTGTCTGGAAAGACTTGCGGAGGGGGGCTGTGTGTTTACGTAAACACACAATGGTGTACAAATGCTGTGCTGGTCTCAGTACACTGCACAACACTGCTGGAGGTGATAACAGTCAGGTGCAGACCGTTTAATTTGCCCAGGGAGTTCTCTACAGTGTTTATTACGGCGGTCTACATCCCACCCAGCGCTGGCGCTAACAGCGCTAATGCTAACAGCGCGCTGGCTGAATTTTATGGAATTATCAGCGGGCTCCATAACTTCCACCCAGACGGATTGTTTATTGTTGCCGGAGATTTCAACCATGCAAATCTCAAGTCAGTTCTCCCCAAATTCCATCAACACGTGAACACGCGAGGGGGGAAAACACGCTGGACCTGTGTTTACACAAACATGGCCGGCGCGTACAGAGCGGAGCCCCGCCCCCACCTCGGACACTCAGACCACATCTCTGTACTGCTGATCCCAGCGTACAGACCCATTGTCAGGCGCGTGAGACCTACCCTGAAGCAAATAAAGACCTGGCCCACAGGAGCCATCTCTGCTCTTCAGGACTGCTTCGAACGCACCAACTGGGACATGTTTAGGGAGGCTGCAACCTACGGTGACTCCATCGACCTGGAGGAGTACACAGCTTCAGTGACTGGCTACATCAGCAAGTGCATTGAGGATGTTACTGTCTCCAAGTTCATCATATCACGACCCAACCAGAAGCCATGGATGACCGCGGAGCTGCGCAGACTCCTGAGAACCCGGGACAAGGCCTTCAAGTCAGGGGACGAGGCCGCCCTATGAAAAGCGAGGGCAAACCTGTCTCGGGCCATCAGAGCAGCAAAGCGTGCTCACGCAGAAAGAATCCATGGCCACTTCAAGAACACTGGTGACACGCGGCGCATGTGGCAAGACATCCAGGCCCTCACCAACTACAGGACATCTCCACCTGCCTGTGACGGTGACCCCTCCCTCCCAGATGCGCTGAACCACTCCTACGCATGGTTTGATGCAGTGAACGACACGAGAATGAGGAAGACCACCCCTCCTCCGAACGACCAGATTCTCTGTCTGACCACAGCCGAGGTGAGAAGATCTCTTCTCAGAGTCAACCCACGGAAAGCTGCCGGTCCAGACAATATTCAAGGTCGTGTGCTCAGAGGATGTGCAGAACAGCTGACAGATGTTCTCACTGACATCTTCAACACCTCTCTGAGCACCACTATTGTTCCAAGGTGCTTCAAGACCACCAGCATCATTCCAGTGCCAAAGAAACTATCCATCTCCTGCCTCAACGACTATCGTCCCATCGCACTCACACCCATCATCATGAAGTGCTTCGAGAGGCTGGTCATAAGGCACATCAAGTCCCAGATCCCCTTCTCACTAGACCCCCTGCAGTTTGCGTATCGTCCCAACCGCTCAACGGACGATGCAATCTCCACCACCCTCCATCTGGCCCTTTCTCATCTTGACAGAAAGGACAGTTTTGTCAGAATGCTGTTCATCGACTACAGTTCAGCATTCAACACCATCATCCCTCAGCACCTGAGTGAGAAGCTGAGGCTGCTGGGCCTGAACACCTCCCTCTGTAACTGGATCCTGGACTTCCTGACTGGGAGACCCCAGTCAGTCAAGATCTGTAGCAGCACCTCCAACACCATCACACTGAGCACAGGGTCCCTCAGGGCTGTGTGCTCAGCCCACTGCTGTTCACACTGATGACCCACGACTGTGCAGCCATGCACAGCTCGAACCACATCATCAGATTCGCTGATGATACAACCATGGTGGGTCTGATCAGTGGTGGAGACGAGGCAGCTTACAGAGAGGAGATACAAGAGCTGACGGACTGGTGCAGAACCAACAGCCTGTCTCTGAACGTCGACAAGACTAAAGAGATGGTTGTTGACTTCAGGAGATCACGTTGGGACCACACTCCACTTATCATCAACACCTCACCTGTGGAGATGGTCCAGAGCACCAAGTTTCTTGGTGTTCACATCACTGACAACCTCAGATGGTCCCTCAACACCAACTCCATCACAAAGAAAGCCCAGCAGCGCCTCTACTTCCTGCGCAGACTGAGGAAAGCCCATCTCCCACCTTCCATCCTCACCATCTTTTACAGAGGAACCATTGAGAGCATCCTGAGTGGCTGCATTACTGCCTGGTATGGGAACTGCAACATCTTAGACCGCAAGTCCCTACAACGGGTAGTGAGAACAGCTGAGAAGATCATCGGGATCTCTCTGCCCTCTGTACAGGACATTTTCACCGCTCGCTGCATCCGCAAAGCAACCAGCATTGTGGATGATCCCTCCCACCCTTCCCACACTCTCTTCTCCCTCCTGCCATCCGGGAAAAGGTTCCGCAGCATACGGGCCTCCACTTCCAGGATGGGAAATAGTTTCTTCCCCATGGCCATCAGACTCTTTAACTCTTAAACCGCCAATGTCTACCCAGTCCTCCTTTCCCATCTTGTATTTATTTATTTATCTCATGTTGCACTACTTCACTTTAAATTCAATAACACTGCTCCACCACACTGCTACACTGAGATCTACATGGGCTGCTTTGTTCTACAACACTGCAGCCCTCTACGGATGAATGTACTGTCTGTCATGCCGTCTGTTGTTGTCTGTCTTGTCTGCACTTGTTGCCCCGTGTTGTGTCTTATGTTGTCTTGTGTCTTGTGTCTTGTCTTGTGTCTTGTCTTGTGTGTAGCACCAGGGTCCTGGAGGAACGTTATTTCGTTTCACTCTGTACTGTGTATATGGCTGAAATGACAATAAAATCCTACTTGACTTGACTTGAACTGGACTGAGCTGTAATAAACTGGACTGAACTGGATTAATCTGGACTGAGCTGGACTGAACTGGACTGGACTGAACTTAACTGGACTGAACTGGACTGAGCTGGACTAGACTGGACTGAACTAGACTGACCTGGACTGAACTGAACTTAACTGGACTCTCATTAATCAGTGTCTCCTTTGACTCCAGTGTAAATGGTTCCTCCATGGTTCTGATTTCTGACTCCTCTGGAGTTTAAATGATTTACAGATTTTCCTCATTTTCTTTATTTTTGTGCTCTTAAAATCAATCAACATCAAATTTAGTCAGAAAGTTACAACATTTTCAAATTCCACAAACAGAAGAGAAATGTTCTTGTTGGAGTTGTTGGTTTTAACCATAACGTCCCAGTAAAGCTCCAGTCAGATCAGTCCCCCCTGATGATGAGATATTTACACCCTTCTGCAGTAATTTACACACTATCTTCAGACTGATGTTTGATCTGAAACTCAGAGAACCCAGAGAAGATCTGAGAGGTTCTGAGGTTGATGTGTTGAAAGCAGGAAGAATGGAGGAGTGTAAGGAGGAGTGTTAGCAGAAGTGAAAGCACCCCTCCACCCAGCTGAACACAGAGCAGCAGTTTGAAGCAGTAAACAGTGGGACAGAGAGAGCAGTGGGGTGAGACTCAGATTTACATCAACAGTCCTGAGACGTCCTCTTTCTCCCAGAATAGAGCAGCACTTTCAGCAGATGTTCAGCTTCATTCAGAACAACACACAGCACTGCACTGAATGTTCAGCTGAACACACTCTCTACCGGCACTGACCATCAACCTCCAGTACAATAAAGTTCAAGTTCAAGTAGGATTTTATTGTCATTTCAGCCATATACTCCAGGAACCTGGTGCTACACACAAGACAAGACACAAGACACAAGACAACATAAGACACAACATAATACACAAAATGGGGCAACAAGTGCAGACAAGACAGACAACAACAGACGGCACGACAGACAGTACATTCATCCGTAGAGGGCTGCAGTGTTGTAGAATAAAGCAGCCCAGGTAGATCTCAGTGTAGCAGTGTAGTAGGTTGCCCTGAGGTACCCTTGAGCAAGGTGCCGTCCCCATCACTGCTCCCCGGGCGCTTTCAATAGCAGCCCACTGCTGCACGTGTGTGTATGGGTGAAATGCAGAGAACGAATTTCCCATTCGTGGGATTATAAATAAAGGATTATTATTATTAGTAGTGGAGCAGTGTTATTGATAAAGTGCAGAGTGCAACATGAGATAAATAAATAAATACAAGATGGGAAAGGAGGACTGGGTAGACATTGGCGGTTTAAGAGTTAAAGAGTCTGATGGCCAGGGGGAAGAAACTATTTCCCATCCTGGAAGTGGAGGCCCGTATGCTGCGGAACCTTTTCCCGGATGGCAGGAGGGAGAAGAGAGTGTGGGATGGGTGGGAGGGATCATCCACAATGCTGGTTGCTTTGCGGATGCAGCGAGTGGTGAAGATGTCCTGTACAGAGGGCAGAGAGACCCCGATGATCTTCTCAGCTGTTCTCACTACCCGTTGTAGGGAGTTGCGGTCTAAGACGTTGCAGTTCCCGTACCAGGCAGTAATGCAGCCGCTCAGGATGCTCTCAATGGTCCCTCTGTAAAAGATGGTGAGGATGGAAGGTGGGAGATGGGCTTTCCTCAGTCTGCGCAGGAAGTAGAGGCGCTGCTGGGCTTTCTTTGTGATGGAGTTGTTGTTGATGGACCATGTGAGGTTGTCAGTGATGTGAACACCAAGAAACTTGGTGCTCTGGACCATCTCAACAGGTGAGGCATTGATAATAAGTGGAGTGTGGTCCCGACGTGATCTCCTGAAGTCAACAACCATCTCTTTGGTCTTGTCGACATTCAGAGACAGGTTGTTGGTTCTGCACCAGTCCGTCAGCTCTTAGGAGTCCGTATCTCCTCTCTGTAAGCTGCCTCGTCTCCACCGCTGATCAGACCCACCACGGTTGTATCATCAGCGAATTTGATGATGTGGTTCGAGCTGTGCTTGGCTGCACAGTCGTGGGTCATCAGTGTGAACAGCAGTGGGCTGAGCACACAGCCCTGAGGGGCTCCTGTGCTCAGTGTGATGGTGTTGGACGTGCTGCTACTGATCCTGACTGACTGGGGTTTCCCAGTCAGGAAGTCCAGGATCCAGTTACAGAGGGAGGTGTTCAGGCCCAGCAGCCTCAGTATTCTGACATAACTGTCCTTTCTTTCCAGATGAGAAAGGGCCAGATGGAGGGTGGTGGAGATTGCATCGTATATATATATATATAATTTATAAATAATTTATATTCTTTATTTCTTTGTTAATTGCTATGTAAATATGTATATGTATATATAGCTCATGTATAGCTCTTGTGTATGGATGTCCTCGTTCTTTATATTTTTCTTTACATATATCTTTCTATGTTCCTTCTGTCTTTCTTGATAAAGAGCCCTGTAACACCTGAATTTAAAATTTGTTGGATAATTAAAGAATATTCTATTCTATTCTATTCTATTCTATTCTATTCTTTAAAATCAACAACATTCATCAAAACATCTCCATTCTTTTATTGTCTCATTTAGAGAAGATACTACACACATTAACAATCCTCAGATCTTCACTTCATCTTGAAAAAGCATATATAAATTTTTATCTTTGTGTTTTAATGAAAATAATGAAAACCTTTTCATTTTTCATAATTTTATTTTGTATTTAGAAAATAAAGCAACCAAAGAAACCAAAATAAAAAACCTTATTAAATCACTCAAAAATTGTAAAAATGAAATGTTAAAATGATTCTTTGTTAGTGTAACGGTGGCGGGGTGCGAGAAGGACGCCAACACATAGCCAGTAGTTGAAAACGTAACTTTTTTAACATAAACTAACAACACAAACCAAAATGTGTCACCATTAACTGTAAGGCGTAGTCTTATGATCCGTGCTCTGTTCTGACTCACTGGGACTTAAATAGCAAATGAAGCACACCTGTGTCTAAACAATCCCAGGTGTGCTCAGTCAGAACAGAGCGCCATCTGTCGTGCTCGACCGGAACCACAGGCACGACAGACTGTGACAGTTAGTAAATAGTTTAATAAATGTATGAAAAAAGAAACAAAAGAGTAAATTTATTTACAATTAATATAAATATAGAAAAAATATATATACTGATTAAAAATAAGATTTATAACAATAGCACAATTACAGTCCTTAAATAAATTTAATCACTAATTAATGAATGAAAGAAATTGCTGGAATAAACATTAATACATAAACACCAAATAAATAAATGAAAAATTAATTTAACGAATTAATTCCTAATAGATTTTTAGCCCTGACTGTCGTTGGCTGTGTTTTATTGTGTCGTGTGTTTGAAGGTTGAAGGTTCTGACTATCCTGACAGCATGAACACCTGACAGCAGTTCAGAGTAATTAATGTACCAAAGGGGAACTGAGGAGAGTCCTGGAAAGGGAATCATCTTCAGACTCCATCATCTCCATCATGGTGAACATCAGGTAGATGGTGAGTGTTCTTGGTTCCAGATCTTATTATCAGTGTTTTATGATCAGCTTTATTATCAGATTGATGTCTTTATATTTTGGTCACTGGGATGAAGAGATGGACAGACCAGTCAGCTGATCACCACCTGATGGTGAGATGGCTAGCAAGAGTGAACTAGGAGATCTTGGTAGAAGATCCTGTCTGGAAGGTCTTCATCTCACACCTCCAGGTATGATGGCAGCTCAGTGAGGGATTCCATCAGGGCTGTCCCTTGTCTTCAGTCCTGTTTTACAGAGACAGGATTTAAAGGTGCAGTAAGGGAGTGAAGGGGAGCCTGTGTGGTCTTATCAGGCTGCAGAGTGTGACACACCAGGGACGAGTGTGGATCAGTATCTCCAAGAACGTGACCACAGTGCTAAACCACAAAATGTCTGAAACAATCTGTGTGACACGACCAACACCACAACTGTCTTTATGCACACCATCACCAGTGTGTGTGTGTGAGTGTGAGTGTGTTCACAGCTGTGTAAAAAGCTTCACTCTAATGTATGTTTTATTCTCAGTGAAGGAATCACTCGTTGTTCTATTGTGAAGCTCTCATCTGCAGGACTTTCTTGTGGATGAAATAATCTGATCACAGTAAGAATTATTCATTTACGCATACTTTTATTCATAATATAATTTATTCATTTTAGCACCCAAGTGAGGAAGCAATCTGATATTCTGGATTACTGGCCTGAGAAAGGCCTGAACATCTGAGACACACTGCTAGCTCCTGGAGATCCCGAGTGTTTAAAGACTCACTTTACAAAATGAATACCAGCCTGAACTTCAGCAACAACATTCCCTCTTTCTCTTCAAACACCGTTATTTCCTTTGCTGAAGTTCATCACTTTGGTTCAGAGGTTCCTCCTCCACTGCTGGACTGTCTGGTCCAGCCTGTGTCCACTCTGTCCCTGTCTGGTCCAGTCTGTGTCCATTCTGTCCCTGTCTGGTCCAGCCTGTATCCACCTTAATCCATCCTGGTCCAGAAGAAGCGTTAATGCTGTTGTTTCCTTCTACGCTGTGTCTCATGAAGATGATGATGGAGTGATCAGATCAGAGCTCCTCACTCTCAGGACAGCACAGCTGCTTCTGTGGGTCTTTGCAGGACAGACAGAGGAGGCCTTAAATGGATGTAGTTTATTTATTGATCCTGATTTAATATCAGCCGGTCTGTCCAGCAGAACTGTGTTAATAATCTCTTCTAAACATAAAGAATCTGGAAGAAACGTTTAGAGAAAAACATCAAACAGTGTCAAAAAGAGTCTCAAACTGTGATCCGTCTGGTTCGCACCGAGCACCGGAGCAGATTGAGTTACGGTTTGAGACTCGTTTATGAGGATTTTTCTCTTTTTAACACTTTTATTCATTTTCAGAGAGAAACAGTAGATTTGGTGTGTCAGGTGGTTTATTGTTGTTCTGGTATCCCTGGTTGTTTTTAGTGATGCTGGGTTGTTGCTATGGCGTTCTGTTTTTGATGGTGTTTCTAGGTGTTTGGTTGGTTGCTGATTGGTTTGTTTTTGAGAGGTTGTTAGATTTGCTGAGGCATCTTTGGTGGTTGCCTGGGTGTTGCTAACGGGATACATTAGTATCTCTGATGGTTTCTAAGGTGTTTGACTGCGGTTGCTATGGTACTACATGGTGTTTCCTTGTCTGTTGTAACACAGGATTCTGTTGTATGTCATTTTGTTGTTCTTTACACAAATCAAGATGAAACTATACTTTCTAAAATGTATTAATTTTTAAAAATATTATTTATTATTGTTATTTGTTTTAGTCCCATAAATTAATAATTACGCGCACACACACACACACACAAACAAGAGTTCACGGTGGTGTTCAGAGACAGGTTGTTGGTTCTGTACCAGTCCGTCAGCTCTTGTATCTCCTCTCTGTAAGCTGCCTCGGCTCCACTGCTGATCAGACCCACCACAGTTGTATCATCAGCAAATTTGATGATACTCCACCCTCATCTGCCTGTAAGCACTACACCAGCACTTCCTCCTTTGCTGATCCAGTTCAAAGTAAAAGTGAAACTAAAACAGAGAGAAGAGGAAGATAAACAGCGATTGAAGACAGAAAAGGTAACTCCTGAAGTTTGATCTTCCACAGTTTACTTCTTGACTTTATGATCAGGTCTGAAATACCTGTGTTTATGAAGAAACAGTGTCTGAGGCTCAGCTTTTCTCCTAAATTCACAGTGGAGGCTCCACAGCCTGCCTCCTTTTTTCAGACGTCACACTCAATCTCTGCTGGATTACACGGTAAAGAAATAATCCAACATAATAATCCTGTTTCTCATTCCTGACCAGACAGAAATCAAACTAGAGGGTGGTGGTGGTCTAGTGGTGGTACTTGCCTACAGACCTCAGAATCAAGAGGTCCCCAGTTCGAACCCAGTTTCCCACCTCTAGCACTACCACCACTGGGTCCCTGAGCAAGACCCTTAACCCTGAGTGTCTCCAGGGGGACTGTCCCTGTAATTAGGACATGTAAGTCACTCTGGATAAGAGCGTCTGCTAAATGCCGTAAATGTAAACCACAACCAAACTACAGGAACAAAATCACAAGTTCAGAAAGACTTTGTAAGAGTGGTTTACTGTTTATTTACTATAAAATATAGAGCAACACTGAATCAGTTTATATATATTATATATATATATTTGACTCTGGACCATTTCAGAATTTAAGACCAGATTTTTTCTGTAAACTGCAACAAACAGATCGTGCAGTTCTAGTTTCAGCCACATGAGGACGCTTGGAGCTGATTGCACTTAATTTTTTTTTTGTGACCCTTTCAAAATTTTCTGTTGTGTCAGATCATTTCACATATTGTAGACAACTGTGTGCAGAAACGAGCTTTTCACACATATATTAGAAAGCAATTAGAAAGAAAGAAAAAAAAATACGTGTGTGTGTGTGTGTGTGTGTGTGAGAGAGAGAGATTAGGTTTAATCTGAAGGAGGACTCATGATGTCCAGAATGAGTCTCTGTGAGGGACAGGACACACAGGACACTGAGAGGTGAGAGACGGTGTGGTTCGGTGTAAAGCGAGTGTTTCTCTACACCAACCTGCAGGAACGTCTGTACATCATGTCTGATACTGTCTGTGTTCTAGACTCGTTCAGGGTAAGAGATCTGACCCACCTGAACCCAGCTGTGTGTCCCTGAAGAGTGTCCACTCAGTGGGACATCAGCTGATCTTCAGAGAGGAGGACAGTTCAGCTGAGCTCAGGTGAGGATGATGGAAAACTGAAATGTGAGAAAAGTCTTTCCTCCCTGCAGTTCTTCACTGAACATCCTGTAAAGTCCTGCTTGTTCAGTAACTGAACATTACAGACAGTAACTGATGTTCCTCTGATCATTATTATTGATTATTATTATCAATAGAGAACGTTAACCTGGAGGAACAGCTCCTGGTGCACATTTAAATCAAACACTTTACACTCGTTTTCTGTGGTTATTACTCTTCATTTTTCTTCATCTGTACATTTTAGTGTGAATCAGAGAAAGAGACCAGACTCCCCTGATCCCAGTCATGTGTCCCTGAAGAGTGATTGGTCAATGAATCTTCCAATGCACTTCAGACAGGAGGACAGTTCTGCTGATGTGAGGTAAAGACAGTTTAAGAACTGTGTTGTGAAATGTTCCTCTTTCCAACCTCACCTGATTAATCTCAGCAGGTGTTTGAGGTAAAACACTAAGATCTGCAGCGCTGTGGTTCTTCAGGACTGAGAGTCAAGAACATTTTCCCTCAGTTGTCTCTTCCATCTACATGATAAATTTAAGAAAATTAAACCAAAGCTCTGCCCTTTTTTTAGTTTAGTGCACTTCAATACGTGTCAGGGAGGGTGATGAGTTTGAAGCTGGAAGTTGAAGGTGTGATGATGAATGTTGTTAGTGCTTATGCTCCACAAGTTGATTGTGAGATAGAGGAGAGAGAATTCTGGAGTGAGTTAGATGAAGTCATAGAGAGTGTACCCAGGGGAGAGAGAGTGGTGATTGGTGCAGATTTTAATACATGTTTGCAGCAGGTGCGGCGATCACTGAACGATTTCTGTATCACACCTAAATCGAACAGACACCGTCTCCACCACAATACACGGGACAAAACCTTCAGTGTTTAATATGTACAAGTGCTCCCCAAACAACATAGAATATAACACAAACAAACAAACAAACAAACAAACAAACAACGAAAGTACACGTATTCAGTCCAACCGTATTGTCCAGTCTTGTAAGGATGATTCCGGAGATGGTAGATGGCAAACAGAACAGTCTTACCACGAAGGTGATGGAATAGGGGATGAAAGAAAGGATGGTAGAAGTAATTCTGAGTTGAATTGAGGGTCCAAATAGTCCAACGGGGTTAATGCACAAACACGGAAGACAGGCTCTGCCAGTCTTCTTTGTGAATGCATATAATACACATGCCACGAAAGAAAGGATTTTTAACAAGAGACATGGTTTCTCCCTCGTACTCTTTCTTTCCAAAGCTCCAAACTCTTTCCAAAAACTGCCCCCCCCCCCCCCTCCCTAATTAGTCACCTGATTATATCAGGTAAGCTCTTAAAGGGGAAGTGCAGTGTTAATATGGTGCTAGAGCGCCCTCTGGCTTTCTGGAGGAATATCATGCCGAGTCTAGGGGGTACCTCCCTTATGGCCATCGGCTATGGCAGCATTATGTGCGTTGTCACATGTTGGTGAAGGAACAGAGGTGATGAGGAGGTGATGGGTAGATATGGTGTCAAGGAGAGGAATGCTGAAGGTCAGATGGTTGTAGATTTTATTAAAAGGATGGCTGTAGTTAATGGCTGTAGTTAATACTTATTTAAAGAAGAGGGAGGAGCACAGGGTGACATAAGAGTGGAGGAAGATGAGCAAGGGTGGATTATATCCTGGAGAGATGAAGATATGCTCTAGAGAGGAGAGGAATGAAAGTCAGTTGTACAGGTTGAAGAGAGAAGTGCTGATGAAAAAACAAGCTGTGGAGCCGGAGGAGTTGAAGATGCTGAGATCTGTGTTGAGTGTGATGAAGATGAACAGGATTAAGAACAAGTATATTGGAGGAAAAGCTCAGGATGGGTGATTTGAAAAGTCAGGAATGAGATTGAGTAGGTTTGGACATGTCCATAGGAGAGACAGGTAGGTCTGGACATGTCCAGAGGAGAGACAGGTAGGTCTGGACCTGTCCAGAGGAGAGACAGGTAGGTCTGGACCTGTACAGAGGAGAGACAGGTAGGTCTGGACATGTACAGAGGAGAGATAGGTGTAGGTAGAAGGATGATGAGGCTTGAGATGCCAAGCAAGAAAAGAGGAAGGACAAAGAAGAGGTTTATGGATGTGGTGAGGGAGGACATTTGCAGTCAAATAGGAAGATGCAAAGGACAGGAAGACAGGAAGACATGGAGACAAATGATCTGCAGTGGAGTTCCCTCAACCCTGAACAGAAGCAGTCAGAAGTAGAAGAAGAAATAGATTTTTATTATGTGTGCTCTTTATGTGTGAAATGAATGTGTTTATAACGAGAGTGTATTTAATGTTCAGTTCAGCTTCTTCATTATTCTGTTCTTTTCACCGAGAGAAGCTCAAAGAAGAAACCAGAAACAACCAGGAAAAGAATGGAGTCCATATTTAAGGTGTGTGTGTGTGTGTGTGTGTGTGTGTGTGTTTAAAACACATTTAAGGTGTGTGTGTGTGTGTGTGTGTGTGTGTGTGTGTGTGTGTGTTTAAAACACATTTAAGGTGTGTGTGTGTGTGTGTGTGTGTGTGTGTGTGTGTGTGTGTGTGTGTGTGTGTGTGTGTGTGTGTGTGTGTGTGTCTGTTTAAAACACATGCTGAAAGCTGTAGTTCCACTTCTCCAGTTGTTTCTGTTTGGAGCAGGTTTGATTTTGATCATTTCAGTTTGAATGTATTGATGAAGTGATGATTCTTTACAGCTGTTGAGTTTCATTATTAGCTTCACGTCATTGTTTTAGTTTTAGTTTAATCAGTAAATCCACCACATAGTGGTAGGGTACTTGCCTACGGACCCATGGATTCAGAGGTTCCCGGTTCGAATCCCACCTCTAGCACTACCACCATTGGGTCCCTGAGCAAGACCCTTAACCCTGAGTTGCTCCAGGGGGACTGTCCCTGTAATTAGGACCTGTAAGTCGCTCTGGATAAGAGCGTCTGCTAAATGCCGTAAATGTAAATGTAAATGTCTCAGTAGGACTGTAATAGTATTAAGAACCACACACTACAGTGACCTTGTTCCTGAAACCATTTATCATTCTTATCAGGATCTGGAGCATAAAGTCATCTCTGTGGTGAAGAACCAGCTGAAGAGCTTTGTGAAGCTCCTGAGTGCAGATTACCCAGAATGCTCTGAGAGAGAGGTGGAGAATGAGGATGATAAGGACGGTGTCAGAGAGGGGGCACTGAAGATCACTCTGCATGTCCTCAGGAACATGAAGGAGACAGACCTCGCCAACACACTACAGTCCAGTAAGAGTTCAGGGTTGTGTGATTGTTCACTGGAAAGAAACCTAAAAAAATAAATCTGTGAAAGACTGGATGAGTATCTGAGGAGCATCAGTGGTGAGGAAGAGATGTTTGATTCATATGTTGTAGAGACGGTACCTACATGTTTGGTTAAGGTTAGTGTGGGATAATGTGGGATCAGAAGGAAAAGTTCTCATCAAGAAATAAACCTGAATTTCATGTTTCGACTGTTTGACCCAATGATGACTGCATTCTTAAAAGTGAAGACCAGGTCAGGTTATGGGATGAAATTAACAAAAGCTCCTTTTTGCTGAGTTTAAGATGATCATCCAAGTGGAAACACTGGTCAGGTATGTAGATATCCAGGCTGAAATGTGAGGGTCGAAAGGAAAAAATGAGATGATGAGCTGAGTATCGTCTGTATAACAGGGACCATTGAGGCCATAGAAAACCTTCAGGCAGAGCTGGAGATACCAAGGCTGAAGAGTGAAGCCAGGAGGATGGTAGAATGTATCTGGTCATCTAGAAAGGCAAAAGAATTATTGCAAAGTAGAAGCAGGGACAGCTTAGCTAATTTGATGTGGAGTCCAGCAGGATGAGTTACTGTGACACAGCAGAATGATGGGTGACTGTGATGTGAACAAGAGGAAGGTGTGAAGCACCATCTGAGGTGAAGAATCATTTCCTGTGTCCTTTCACTTCCAGTGATATGAGATGAAGTGCTATAAACAAAGACAGAGGACAGAGCAGCTGGTGCTGCAGAGCTCTCTGGTTAATCCAGGTCTCTAAAAGAGCCCAGTAGTGGAGTAAAGAGATACCAGAGCAGAAAAGCCTTTTGTTCATCAGACTGGCAGTGTGATACTCCTTCATTACAACTGAAGAAGTGTTACTTTTAGGTCTGAACACATTCTTCTATCAGAACATTTTACTGTGTTGAGCTGAACATCATCCTGTTTATTTATTGTTATTATTATTTTTGGTCTTTTTATTAGAACTGGCTCCTTCTTGTCGTTCTAAGCTGAAATCCACACTGAGGAATAAATTTCAGAAGATAACTGAAGGGATCTCAGATTCTGGAACCTCAGCCCTTCTGAAGGAGATCTACACAGAGCTGTACATCACAGAGGGAGGGAGTGGAGAGGTCAATACTGAACATGAGGTCAGACAGATCGAAGCAGCATCCAGGAGACCAGCAACACAGGAGACACCCATCAAATGCAGTGACCTCTTTAAAGACACATCCATCAGAACTGTGCTGACTAAAGGAGTGGCTGGAATTGGAAAAACAGTCTCTGTGCAGAAGTTCATCCTGGACTGGGCTGAAGGACATGCTAACCAGGACGTCTTCTTCATATTTCCACTTCCTTTTAGAGAGCTGAACTTGATGAAGGAGAAAAAACTCAGCCTGGTGGATCTTCTTCATCAGTTTTTTCTAGACACAAAAGAACTGAAATCAAAAGACTTTTATCGCTACAAGGTGATGTTCATCTTTGATGGTCTGGATGAGTGTCGACTTCCTCTAGATTTCCAGAACAATGAGAACTTGAGGGATGTAACACAGTCAGTCTCAATGGATGTTCTGTTAACGAACCTCATCAAGGGGAATCTTCTTCCATTTGCTGTGCTCTGGATAACCACGCGACCAGCAGCAGCCAATCAGATCCCTCCTGAGTATGTTCACCAGGTAACAGAGGTAAGGGGGTTCACTAACCCTCAGAAGAAGGAATACTTCAGGAAGAGGATCAGTGACCAGAGCCTGGCCAATAAGATCATCTCACACATGAAGTCCTCAAGAAGCCTCCACATCATGTGCCACATCCCAGTCTTCTGCTGGATTTCAGCCACTGTTCTGGAGAGAATATTGGGTGAAGCAGAAAGTGGAGAGATCCCCAAGACTCTGACTCAAATGTTCACACACTTCCTGATCTTTCAGATCAAACACAAGAACCAAAAGTACCATGGAAAACTTGACACTGATCCTCAGCAGACCAGAGAGAGTATTCTGGCTCTGGGAAAACTGGCTTTCCAACAGCTTGAGAAAGGAAACCTGATCTTCTATGAAGAAGATCTGACAGACTGTGGCATTGATGTCAGAGAGGTGTCAGTGTATTCAGGAGTTTGTACCCAGATCTTCAGGGAGGAGTTTGGGCTGCACCTGGGGAAGGTCTTCAGCTTTGTCCACCTAAGTGTTCAGGAATTTCTTGCTGCTTTATATACATTTATTTCCTTCAACAACAGAAATGTGATGTCACCTGGATTTTTTGGTTTCTTCAGACCAAAGTGTACAATGTCTGAGTTCTTCAAGAGTGCTGTAAACAAGGCCTTGGAGAGCAAGAATGGACATCTGGACCTTTTTCTCCGCTTCCTTCTGGGTCTCTCACTGGAGTCCAATCAGACTCTTTTACGAGGTTTAGTGATACAGACAGGAAACAGCTCAAACACCACAGAGGAAACAGTCCAGTACATCAAGGAGAAGATCAGGGAGAACCTCTCTCCAGAGAAAACCATCAATCTGTTCCACTGTCTGAATGAACTGAACGATCATTCTCTGGAGAAGGAAGTTCAAACATTCCTGAACAGAGGAACTTCCAGTGATCTCAGAGGAGTCAGGCTCTCTCCTGCCCAGTGGTCAGCTGTGGCGTTTGTGTTGCTGAACTCAGAAGAAGAGCTGGATGAGTTTGACCTGAAGAAATATGATCCATCAGAGGAATGTCTTCTGAGGCTGCTGCCAGTGG
This sequence comes from Hepsetus odoe, assembly GCA_017165825.1. NCBI lineage: Eukaryota > Metazoa > Chordata > Actinopteri > Characiformes > Hepsetidae > Hepsetus > Hepsetus odoe. The sequence goes on from JABMDN010000223.1 coordinate 79,917, forward strand.
TCAAAGTTTCCAGAAAAGCTGAGTGAGTGTCTTCATGAGTGTTTTACTGAACTTAGTAGTTCAGGAAAGTTTCTAGTTTCAGTAGTAGTTTCTCTATAAATGAGCTCATGAGTCCTCCTTCAGACTCTACCTAAACACACACACACACACACACATGCTCTCCAAAATAAGTTACATTGTTGCAGACAATCAGAATAAATCATAATTTAATCATTTAATCCTGTTTATCATGTTTACTAATCCAGCTGAGTCTGTTTGTAAGAGTATGAAAACTGTTCAAAGAGAAACATAAACCCTTTGATCTCAAGAGTTCCTACATGAACACAGAGAGAAGAGAGAATGTGTAGTGAGGGACGTCTGATATTTACCAGTTGTGTGTGGAGAGTTTCATGTCTTAATTGTGTCTGCAGAACAAGTGTGCGCTCGTGCGTGTGTGTGTGTATGTGTGTGTGTGTGTGTGTGTGATGACAGTGTTTCTGATAGATCTTCATTTCTCTCCAGGTTGTGTAACTGTAATCTATCAGAGAAGATCTGCTCAGTTCTGTCCTCAGTTCTCAGTTCAAATTCCTCCAGTCTGAGAGAACTGAACCTGAGTGACAATAACCTGCAGGATTCAGGAGTGGAGGTGCTCTCTGCTGGACTGGAGAATCCACACTGTACACTGGAGATACTGGAGTAAGATCATCACTATATCACACACACACACACACACACACACAGAGCTCTCTGAAATTATTTGTACTTTTTGATGTTCTGGATTCTCTGATTGAGAACCGAGGTTCGAGGAGTCAGTGATCAGGTGAAGAGGTTTTTAAGCTTTAGCCAAGTTTATTACCAGAAGAGTAACGAAGTTCTTCAGGAGACCGGTCAGTGTTTCTCTTTCTGTGTTGAATCTTCTCTTCTTTTCATAGTTCAGAGTGTATCTTCTTATCTGTCCCCCCAGGAGCTCCAAGTCCTCCGGTGGAGACACCTGATCTAAGACTGTGACCTTGTGTAGGTGTTTTTGAAGTGCTAAGGAAGCGTTACTCAGAAGAGAACAGAGAACATAGAGGTACAGTTGGTAATATGTAGGTTAAAGGTGACAGAGACGTGAGGGAATGGTTAAACTACAGGAACAGGGCCATGGAGTCCACTATGTGGTACATGGGGTTAGCTATGTCTCAGGGAGAAGAGAGAAGGATGTAGAAATGGAGAATACAGATATAGGACTGATTTATGAGTAAATAATATGAATAAATAAATAAAATCAACCTACAACCCATCAGATGGTTGACTCCACTCTTTTCCTGGTTGGTTCTTGGTGGTTTATGGTCAGCCAGGTCACTTTGACACCTCTCATACACTGAGTGAGTATCAGGTTAAACTTGAGTTCTGGTTGTCATACTCCGGCTGAAGCAGTGCAGGGATTAGTTTGGTTCGACTTTGCGGTTTAGCTTCCATGTACCAGGTACCGTGTTCCTACAGCTGGTTCTCTTTCTTAATTTGAACCAAGTTTCTTCTCAAACTAAACTAACACTGAAGCCTCGACCAGTCTGTTTACTGCTACTGTAGGTCAATCAGAATCAACGCTCTTCTAGAAGCTCCTGGAACCTGTGGCACACCTCTGCTATACCTTCCATCTGGTCTTCTTGGCTGAACAACTCACGGCGCCCTGATTCTATTAGGGTCACCATGGAAACCATGAGTTTCAAAAAATTTAGAAAACTCTGGCTTTAATCCTGTTAGAAATCTTCCAGGCGGTTTTCACTAATTTATCTCATTAAACAGTCGATATCTAAAGGAAAAAAGTGAAAGTGACAACCCTTGTCATTGCGAGGTCACAGCACAGCAGACAATGAACCGCAACGAAATTGGAACCGCTGGTGTTTACAGTTCTGTATTCTCTTAAGTGTTTATCACTCAGATAGACAGCAGTTCATCTCCATTTCTGAGTATAAATCCTCTGGTTTTGTTAGTCGTGGTGTTCCTCAGGGATCAGTTCTAGGACGGCTCCTCTCCTAACATTTGCATGAATGATCCCCATATCTCTATCAGGGCTCTTACTACTGATAGGATTTGTTCCCTCTGTAATACTGCATGTCTCCATCCTGCTCTAAGAGCAATCGTTCATTTCTTTATTACTTCATAACTCCATTATTGCAGTGTTTATTCTTTAGTCTTTCAGTTAAGATCATCACTCGACTCCAGTATCTCCAACTGGCTGGCTTCATGACCTCGCTTCTCTTCATCTCAAAGAATTACTGCAACAATATTATTCCACCTGCAACCTCAGATAATCTTCTTCCAACCTGCTGTCTGTCCCTAAATGCTGACTGTCCATTATGGGCTTCAGGGCATCCAGGGTTTCAGACTCAAAGCTGTAAAATTCTCTTCTCCAGAACTTCCCTGAAATCACCTCTCCCCAAAACTCAAACAGTGATCTATCACTTCTCTCTCCTCTTCTGTTTCCTGATTAGATTTTTCTCTTTGTTGTAAAGCTGTCTTGGGTTTGTGGAGCAAAATAATATCAAACTGTTGTCTTTGTTGCTGTGAAGGTGGCAGAACGACACTGAACATCCAGAACACTTTAGAACGAACCATTCTGTTCACAAACAGTAAGAACCAGTAAACCTGACAGCATGGTGAGGTGCACGGATTAATACACCTGTGATGTGAGGTTTTAACACTCCAGTGCTGGATATTGGTGTCCTCTGCTGTACGGGGTGTGTGTGTGTGTTTGTGTGTAGGTGTGTGTGTGTGTGTGTGTGTGTGTGTGTGTGTGTGTGTGAGATGACAGTGTTTCTGATGGATCTTCATTTCTCTCCAGGTTGAGGGACTGTAATCTATCAGAGAAGATCTGTTCAGTTCTGTCCTCAGTTCTCAGTTCAAACTCCTCCAGTCTGAGAGAACTGAACCTGAGTTACAATAACCTGCAGGATTCAGGAGTGGAGCTGCTCTCTGCTGGACTGGAGAATCCACACTGTACACTGGAGAAACTGGAGTAAGATCATCACTTTATCACACACACACACACACACACACACACTTCCTACACTAAAATCATCACTTCAGTTTGTATCTAAACACTTTAATGTAAGGAGGCTTGTTCTGTAAATCAATAAACTACATGAACATCTCGTCACATCTATCCTGTGGTGGAGCTTCTACAGCAGCGGTGGGCAAACTACGGCCCGTGGGCCACGTCTGGCCCATGGGTCTTTTTAATCCTGCCCGCCGAAGAATGGCGTGTCTCATCCGTGTCTCGTCTCGGGCCGTGAAGTCGCAGGGCGGGGCTCGCAGTATGAAGTTAATAGTAATAGTGCCGATAGCCCCGACTCCTCTCTGTTGATTAACTGTGATGATCCCAAGATGGCGGCGCGGTAACATGCAGCGGCCGCTCCGGGGTCCAAACTTTGGTGCTAAAGTCTGTAAAAAGTCTTTCATCCGACTACTTTTCATCAGTAGACTTGCACATGAGCGTCACATCTGTGAATGCTCCTAAATTTAACCGCCAAACACTGCTGGAGCTCAGGAATCAGCCGGGATTCAGTCTTCCAGCGACTCTCCGAACAACGCTACGGGAGTTCGGCGTGCTGAGAAGACCAGGCCCTCAACCCCCGAGATCGCCTGCTGAACCTGGCCGACTGAGAGGACATAGGAAGCGGTGTGAGAGGAAGCAGAAACGCGGCAAGCGTGCTGGGGTCCGGGCTCAGCTCAAGGCTAATGCTAGCCGATCGGCTATCCTGTCCGTCCTCCTCGCCAATGTCCGCTCCCTGGATAATAAACTGGACTGTATACGACTCCAGCTGAACACCCAGCGTGAGTACAGAGACTGCTGTGTTTTTGTTTTTACGGAGACATGGCTCAGCGACAGCGTTCCGGACACCGCCATCCAACTCGCCGGACTCTCCGCGTTTCGCGCGGACAGAAACTCCGCTCTGTCTGGAAAGACTCGCGGAGGGGGGCTGTGTGTTTACGTAAACACACAATGGTGTACAAACGCTGTGCTGGTCTCAGTACACTGCTTAACACTGCTGGAGGTGATAACAATCAGGTGCAGACTGTGTTATTTGCCCAGGGAGTTCTCTACAGTGTTTATTACGGCGGTATACATCCCACCCAGCGCTAGTGCTAACAGCGCTAATGCTAACAGCGCTAATGCTAACAGCGCGCTGGCTGAACTTTATGGAATTATCAGCGGACTCCAAAACTATCACCCAGATGGATTATTTATATTATTTATATATAAACATGGCCGGTGCGTACAGAGCGGAGGCCCGCCCCCACCTCGGACACTCAGACCACATCTCTGTGCTGCTGATCCCAGCGTACAGACCCATCGTCAGGCGCGTGAGACCCACCCTGAAGCAAGTAAAGACCTGGCCCACAGGAGCCATCTCTGCTCTTCAGGACTGCTTCGAACGCACCGACTGGGAAATGTTTAGGGAGGCTGCAACCTACGGTGACTCCATCAACCTGGAGGAGTACACAGCTTCAGTGACTGGCTACATCAGCAAGTGCATTGAGGATGTTACTGTCTCCAAGTTCATCATATCACGACCCAACCAGAAGCCATGGATGACTGCGGAGCTGCGCAGACTCCTGAGAACCCGGGACAAGGCCTTCAAGTCAGGGGACGAGGCCGCCCTAAGAAAAGCGAGGGCAAACCTGTCTCGGGCCATCAGAGCGGCGAAGTGAGCTCACGCAGAGAGAATCCATGGCCACTTCAAAAACACTGGTGACACACGGCGCATGTGGCAGGGCATCCAGGCCCTCACCAACTACAGGACATCTCCATCTGCCTGTGACGGTGACCCCTCCCTCCCAGATGCGCTGAACCACTTCTACGCATGGTTTGATGCAGTAAATGACACGAGAATGAGGAAGACCACCCCTCCTCCGAACGACCAGATTCTCCGTCTGACCACAGCCGAGGTGAGAAGATCTCTTCTCAGAGTCAACCCACGGAAAGCTGCCGGTCCAGACAATATTCAAGGTCGTGTGCTCAGAGGATGTGCAGAACAGCTGGCAGATGTTCTCACTGACATCTTCAACACCTCTCTGAGCACCACTGTTGTTCCAAGGTGCTTCAAGACCACCAGCATCATTCCAGTGCCAAAGAAACCATCTATCTCCTGCCTCAACGACTATCGTCCCGTCGCACTCACACCCATCATCATGAAGTGCTTCGAGAGGCTGGTCATGAGGCACATCAAGTCCCAGATCCCCTCCTCACTAGACCCCCTGCAGTTTGCGTATCGTCCCAACCGCTCAACGGACGATGCAATCTCCACCACCCTCCATCTGGCCCTTTCTCATCTAGACAGAAAGGACAGTTATGTCAGAATGCTGTTCATCGACTACAGTTCAGCATTCAACACCATCATCCCTCAGCACCTGAGTGAGAAGCTGAGGCTGCTGGGCCTGAACACCTCCCTCTGTAACTGGATCCTGGACTTCCTGACTGGGAGACCCCAGTCAGTCAGGATCAGTAGCAGCACCTCCAACACCATCACACTGAGCACAGGAGCCTCCCAGGGCTGTGTGCTCAGCCCACTGCTATTCACACTGATGACCCACGACTGTGCAGCCAAGCACAGCTCGAACCACATCATCAAATTTGCTGATGATACAACCATGGTGGGTCTGATCAGCGGTGGAGACGAGGCAGCTTACAGAGAGGAGATACAAGAGCTGACGGACTGGTACAGAACCAACAACCTGTCTCTGAACGTCGACAAGACTAAAGAGATGGTTGTTGACTTCAGGAGATCACGTCGGGACCACACTCCACTTATCATCAACAACTCACCTTTGGAGATGGTCCAGAGCACCAAGTTTCTTGGTGTTCACATCACTGACAACCTCACGTGGTCCCTCAACACCAGCTCCATCACAAAGAAAGCCCAGCAGCTTCTCTACTTCCTGCGCAGACTGAGGAAAGCCCATCTCCCACCTTCCATCCTCACCATCTTTTACAGAGGAACCATTGAGAGCATCCTGAGCGGCTGCATTAATGCCTGGTACGGGAACTGCAACGTCTTAGACCACAAGTCCCTACAACGGGTAGTGAGAACAGCTGAGAAGATCATCGGGGTCTCTCTGCCCTCTGTACAGGACATCTTCACCGCTCACTGCATCCGCAAAGCAACCAGCATTGTGGATGATCCCTCCCACCCGTCCCACACTCTCTTCTCCCTCCTGCCATCCGGGAAAAGGTTCCGCAGCATACGGGCCTCCACTTCCAGGATGGGAAATAATTTCTTCCCCCTGGCCATCAGACTGTTGAACTCTGAAACCACCAATATCTGAACTCTTAAACCCAGTCCACTTTTCATTCTGTATTTATTTATTTATCTCGTGTTGCACTCTTGCACTTTAAATTCAGTAACGCTGCTCCACCACACTACTACACTGTGATATACCTGGGCTGCTTTGTTCCACAACACTGCAGCCCTCCACGGATGAATGTACTGTCTGTCGTGCTGTCTGTTGTTGTCTGTCTTGTCTGCACGTGTTGCCCCGTGTGGTCTTATGTTGTCTTATGTTGTCTTCTGTCGTGTCTTGTGTGTAGCACCAGGGTCCTGGAGGAACGTTATTTCATTTCACTGTGTACTGTGTATATGGCTGAAATGACAAAAAAATCCTACTTGACTTGACTTGACTTGACTTATTACTCTGCTCCGAACATGGAATGAATAAATACTCTTTCACAGAAGTTCGGTCAAAGCCTGTGTGTCTTATTTGTCAGAAACCGTTGTGGTTTTAAAGGAACAACATCAGCCGTCACTTTTCCAGCAAGCAGGTTAATCATGCTAACAACCAATCGCCGCCAGAACGGAACGAGCACCAATCAATCATGAAGGGAAGTTATTTGCTGGCATTCAAATTAGCAAAGACCAGCAAGCCGTTCTCCGAAGGGGAGTTTCTGTAAGGCCACTGGTGGAGACAGCAGGTGTCTTGTGTCCTGAGAGCAAGAACACATCTGAAAAAATGAGCTGATCACACAGGACAGTGACTCGCTGTGTGGAGCTCACTGACGAAGACTTAGCGAGCAAGATCAACAAAAAAGTGGAGTCATTGCATTACAAGCTACTGTGAAATGAACTTTATTAGAGTGAGGGGATTCCACTCTTCAGACTTCAGCATTGTCACTTTATTCAGCTTCTTGAAGAAACTGACGATGATCACGAGGACTTGCTTTGCAGCTCCAGTGTCTGCTGGTGAAGTTTGGGGAGAGCATGTCAACGAGTGTGGAGCTCAAACAGGAGATGGTCTTCTTTTTGGAGCTACTTGAGAAAGATGGTGATTTTCCTGAGCTGAGAGACACAGACTGGCTTTGTGATTTAGATGTTACTGTGGACACACTGACACACATGAAGGAGCTGAACGTGAAGCTACAAGGGAAAGACCAGTCTGTGCACTGGATGTACATAAACGTCAGGGCCTTTCAAACCAAGCTGCTTTATCCTCCACACAAATGTCCAACAAGTCCTTCACTCATTTCCCCACGACATGTGAAAAATACAGGACATCACTGGACGACCTGCATGGAGAATTCTGCCGTCAGTTCTCTGATTTTGGGGAAATGGACAGGTCCCTTCA